>CM076574.1:584612624-584951052 GCA_034641835.2 Pinus albicaulis
TCCAAAAATTGTATATAAGGGTAAATGATATTCCATGATGTATTCATAGGGACTTTAAAGGATAACGTCCAACATGAGGTTCGCCTTTGGGAACCTCATTCATTGGAGAAGGCATTAAGGTTATTGAAAGACGGAAAATATGTTCCCACAATGTTAGGATTCTCAGAAAGTCCCAATTAGACTTTGAACCGTTTGGGAGTAGGATCCCACCGTGGTGTGGTTGCAAATGGAGAACTATAAATTGCTCTAGAAAATGCCATAATATCAAGCTAACCATGGGGGAATATGTATTGACTAGTCCAATGCTTTCCATTCCTATGGGAGGTGCTGATGTTGTACTAGGAGTACAATGGTTACAATCTTTGAGGACGGTAGCTTTTAATTTTCAAGAACTTTTCTTGAAATTTTTTTCAGAAGGAAAGGAAGTCGAATTACGGGGTATTGAAGGGAAGCCGGGAAGGATAATAAGCTCTAATGTCATGACAAAGCTTCTAAAAAAAGAACAACGAGGCGTAATTGCACAATTATGCTCACTAGAAGTTCCGACATCAAAATCATCTATTTCTGCAGATCTCCAACAAGTCTTGGACAATCATTCCAAGGTGTTTGAAACTCCCAGAGGACTCCCACCTATTCGTGATCATGATCATGCTATTCATTTGATTCCAGGAAGTGTTCCTCCAAACATCAGGCCTTATAGATATCCTTACTTCCAAAAAAGCGAAATTGAACGTATGATTGCAGAAATGTTAGAGGCGGGTATAATTCAACCCGGTCAAAGTTCTTTCTCTGTCCAAGGTGTTTGAAACTCACAAAGGACTCCCACCTATTCATGATCATGATCATGCTATTCATTTGATTCCAGGAAGTGTTCCTCCAAACATCAGGCCTTATAGATATCCTTACTTCCAAAAGAGCGAAATTGAACGTATGATTGCAGAAATGTTAGAGGCGGGTATAATTCAACCCGGTCAAAGTTCTTTCTCTGCTCCTGTAGTATTGGTACACAAGAAGGATGGATCATGGCGAATGTGTCCGGATTATAGGGAGCTCAATAAGCTCACCATTAAAGACAAATTTCCCATTCCTGTGATTGATGAATTATTGGATGAATTACATGGAGCAATTTATTTTACCAAGTTGGATCTTCGTTCGGGATATCATCAAATTAGAATGAAGACTGAAGATATTCCAAAAACAGCATTTCGAACTCATGAGGGTCATTATAAATTTTTGGTCATGCCATTTGGCCTTACCAATGCACCTTCTACATTTCAAGGGTTGATGAATTCCATTTTCAAACCCTTCCTTAGAAAATTTGTGCTAGTATTTTTTGATGATATACTAATCTACAGCAGGTCTTGGAAGGATCATGTTGAACATGTTGACGAGGTGCTCAAAATATTGAAGGAGAAACAATTATATGCAAAAAAATCCAAATTTTTCTTTGGAGTACAAGAGGTGGAATATCTGGGTCATATTGTATCTCACGAGGGTGTTAAAGTATACCCTAACAAAATTAAAGCCATTAAGGAATGGAAATTCCCCACAACCATGAAGAAGTTGCGAGGATTTCTCGGGTTAACGGGGTATTATCGCAAGTTTGTTAAGAATTATGGGAGAATAGCAGCACCTCTAACAACATTATTGAAGAAAGATGCATTTTCATGGACTCCTGAAGCAACTAAGGCCTTTGAACATCTTAAAGAGGCAATGTGCCTAGCACCAATCTTAGCTACGCCAGACTTCACAAAAGCCTTTATTGTGGAATGTGATGCCTCAGGAAATGGAATTGGTGCAGTTTTAATGCAGGAAGGAAGACCCATTGCTTTTGAAAGTCGTCCAATCAAAGGAAAGTATTTACAAAAACCTATTTATGAGAAGGAAATGTTAGCAATACTGCATGCACTAAAGAAATGCCGAACTTACCTAATGGGAAGACACTTCAAGGTAAAAACTGATCATGATAGTCTTAAACACTTTTTGGAACAAAGACTATCTTCAGAAGAGCAGCAAAAATCGGTCACAAAGATGTTGGGTTATGACTTTGAAATAATCTACAAAAAAGGAAAGCTTAATGTTGTTGCAGATGCACTCTCAAGAAAGAATGAAGAGGTGGAAGCATTGCTTTGTGCCATTTCTATTATCCAACCAGATTGGATAACTGAAGCAAGAGATGAATGGAAGAAGGACAAAGATGTATGGACACTCATTCAAAATTTGCAGCAAGATCCTAGTACATCTGATACATTTAGTTGGAAAAATGATTCCTTATGGTACAAAGATCGCTTATATCTTTGTAAGAATTCCCAACTAAAACAAAAGATTCTTTCGGAATTGCACACTTCTCCTTAGGAGGACACTCAGGATTTTTAAAAACTTACCACAGGGTGAAGAAAGAATTTTTTTGGGATGGCCTTAAATATGATATTCGAAAGTTTGTGGCGGAATGTTTGGTTTGCCAACAGAATAAAGTGGAAACAATTAAGACCCCAGGACTTCTACAACCTTTATCCATTCCAGGTCAACGTTGGGAGGAGATTTCAATGGATTTTATCACGGGTTTACCTAAGTCCGAAGGAAAGAGTGTCATCATGGTGGTAGTTGATAGACTTACCAAGTATGCACACTTTTGTGCATTATCTCATCCATTTAAAGCAAGTACGATTGCTACTACATTTATGGACAGAATTCAAAAGCTACATGGAAGCCCAAGGGTTATTGTGAGCGACAGAGATCCCATTTTTACTGGAAATTTTTGGACGGAGTTATTTTCTTGTTTGGGTACTCAATTGGCTCATAGCTCATCTTATCATCCTCAATCTGATGGTCAAACTGAGATAGTAAATAAATGTTTGGAAGGATATCTTCGTTGTTTTGTATCTGATAAACAAACACAATGGGTCAAGTGGTTACCTCTCGCTGAATGGTGGTATAACACTTCCTTCCATATTGCGGCAAAAATGACCCCATTTATGGCACTTTATGGATATCATCCACCATCCATCACATCATCTTTAAGGGAAAATTCGAAGGTTCAAGCAGTGGAAGATCACATCGAGCATCGGCAAGAAGTTCTCCAACTCTTAAAGGATAACCTGAATTTGGCACAAAATCGAATGAAACAACAGGCAGATCAACATCGCAACGAGAGAAGTTTTGATGTAGGAGACTGGGTATTTTTATGGCTACAACCATACAAACAAATGTCCCTCGAGCAAGCTAAGAAGGATAATAAATTATCGCCAAAGTACTATGGTCCTTACAAGGTGTTGCAAAAGATTGGTACTATGGCATACAAATTGGAGCTTCCTGCTTCTTCGCGAGTACATCCAGTTTTCCATGTTTCATGCTTAAAGAAGGTTATAGGTAAAAATCTTCCAGTTCAAACAGTATTGCCAGAACTTGATGGGGAAGGGAAAATCATATTGGAACCTGAAGCAGTCATGGAAAAAACAACTCGACAACTACGGAATCGATCAATTTCAGAGTATCTCATCAAGTGGAAGAACTTACCCACTGAAGATTCTACATGGGAGGATGAGAATTTTATACAGAAGCACCCGGAGCTACTCAAGTGTTGTCGAGCATTGGCACTATCTAGATAGTTTAACCTTCTTAGATAGTTTAACTTTACATTAATAAACATAGAACTTGCATGTCAATAAAATGGAAGTCACATGCAACCTTGGACACACAAGAGTCTTGTTAAGTTGAGCAACCAAAATTTGTTTTGTGAGTACAATAGTAAATTTCATTGCATTTTGGAGATCAATGAGGAGCATCGATAATCATTCTGTTGATTAAAATGTATTATTAGGTGAATTTCATTGTGCGAACAATGTGGGATAGTCTGGTATGGATCACTCCTAATTCAAGTCCCTTCGTGTAAATTGGTAATGGGAAATCATTAGATTGAAGTTGGAATACATAACTTGGGTGATGGAGAGATAGAAATTTTATGCTTTCAATCATCTCCTACTCTTGCTCATCACTCATCTGGAATCTAAAAACACTTAGGGAGGAAATTGGTTCAGGGGATATATCCATTCCTTTTCTTTGGCATTGCTTGTAGAATTATCTTGGGTCAAATAGGGGCATCAATGTACCTAGCATTGATAAGAATAGAAGTGTGCAATGTCATTTGGCCAATAGTTAAAAATTTAGTGGAAATTAAGATCTTTAGGTAGAATGGAGGATAAAATGGCCAAGAAGTGTGAAGCAAGTAGGGACGATAAGGAATTTGACAAGGAAATCATAATGGAAATAGTGTTAATGAGTAAAGGAGTTGACCTTCTCTCAATCCAGGTGGAAACAATGGCCAACATTTTTCTACACACTAGCAACAGATTCAAAATTTGAGCATGTACATACAACACCTTCAATCCCAGGTGCAATAGATATAAGATTTGCAGTAAAGATAAACTATGGGAAATACGCACGATGTATTTTAAGCAAATCAACCCAGTTTGTTCCAATCAGATTGTCGAACCTCAACCAGTCAGCCTCTACTGAAAATTTGATCATTGTAGATGATTAGGAGCTCTCTCTAGCTTAATTTTTCTTAAATGTCGACTAAATACTATAATATTCTTGGAATTTTCTATAGGTTGTAACCTTATGGATTTTTTTAAAGTATAGTAGTAGTATAAAGCCACTGTGAGCATATACAAAGTGGTTTATTTTAAAACCTTATGCTATATTTTTTCTAAGAAGACTATGGCTGTATCTTTTCTATGCTTTGGCACAATTTTTCTAATATACTTTAACCTGATATTGTCAAAAAAATACATATCGGATACTATAATGATTTGCATTATTCCATGACCAATAGAGATAGATATTAATGTCTTTGACATAAGTATTACTATCTCTAATATGGCCTTGTATTTTTCAATATTTTATTTAATTCCAAATAAGTAAACTCTCCTAAAATTCACCATTGTTGAATAAATGCTTCTTTATCTCTATGCCATGTATTGGTGATGGCGATGGAAATTGAGTTTAAGTGAAAATATTTGTATCATATTATATTCTTCAACTTCTTGTTGATATCTTCTTCGAGCATTGGCACTATCTAAGAAGGTTAAACTATCTTCTTGGATACATGTTTTCAAGTAAACATCTTTTAAGTTGAAAGGGCAACTATATTGATTTTTCAACTTGTTTTGATGTCTTTGTTTAAGCATGGCTCCTACTTTGGAAGGCTAAATTGTTTTCTTGGAGAGGTTGCATACAAATTGGAAAGTACTAAATGATAAGGTTTGTCATAACCCTCTTTCTTGTGGATAGACCCTAAATTGCTTTGTCTTACATGAATGTCGATAAACATCCACAAGTGTAGGAATAAGATTGTTGGATATTAAAAGCTTTCAAATATTGGTTCTATGAACTCTTACATGTATGGAATTTGTCATAACCTAGTCAATCATTCCCTATAAGAGGACATAAAACATGCATGGAAAGCTTAGGACATGTAAATTTCACCTCTTCAATTATGGGTTTAGAAACACTATACTTATAAGAAAGTACTCATCCAAACTAAGAATTTCATTCTATTTTCTAAATCACCATGTACATGTACTTCTTTTAATGGAGAAATTATCAATCTATGCATTTTACCTCTTGCTTTTCTTCATTCGCTCTACTAATTTATAATTGAAATTCTAATAATGGTTAAAAAATACTAAAAATAAACAACAATGTGTTGCTCAAGCGAGAGGAACTACTTGTTTAGAAACATGAGCACTAACATGCACAATTCAATTATGTGCGACTATAATGTAATAATGTAGGTTAGTGAATAATTATTTTGATGTAAAAATTTTCTTTTTACATTATTGTGTTGAGAAGTGCTCTACAACCCAATATGAGAAAGATATGTATGCTTTAAAAAAATTATATGTAACATTTTTTTAATGTCGATGCTATTATAACTAACTAAAAAACAACACAATTTAATGTAAAGTTTATCATCAAAATAAATATAAACCAATCACTCAATGATTCAATTTTTCCATGGACACAAATGACAAAAATAAGTGGTAGCACGAAGAGGTGAAAAGCAATTGTAAGACCCCACACGCAAACAAACTGAAGTATTCGTTTTAGATTATCTTATTTCAAACCCTGCATTTAATTTTTATTTCAAACCCTAATAAAGATTTCCGTAATACATTGTAAAGATCATTAAATTGCGAAATAAACCCATAGAGACACGGTTTTGCATCGTATATCATATCAATAGAATCTTCCTGCTTTTAGGTATATTAACATTTCGGAGAATATATTTACATCCAATTTGCTACATTTGAATGTTCTAGCAACTATTAACATCAAATTTGCTAAATTTTAATGCAGGATGCCGAAGTTGAATGCGGAATTACAAAATTTAAACACGCTTAAGAAAATGTACATATCATAAAGATATTGTCAGATGATGGCGTCGTAGTATTACATTTGTATTGCTGATAAAAGTGGGTTATGGTTGGTTTGTCTGCGAGTTTTTGTTTCTCCTCGCTCCATGAATGGTGACTGCGTAAAAAATTTCGTTCTGAGAGGGTCTTGAATATTGGCATTGGGTGGTATTTTATGGCGAGCCTTATTTCCACTGCCATAGGGCCATAAATGCGCCCAGGCAGGAAATGCCCGCCATCAGATCAAAACTGTACATCATCGTGCGGTGAGCATTCCCTGCCTGTGCGCATTTATGGGCCTATGGCAGTGGAAATAAGGCTCGCCAATACATGTGAGCCTTATTTCCACTGCCATAGGCCCATAAATGCGCCCATGCAAGAAATGCCAGCCATCAGATCAAAACTATACATCATCGTGCGGTGAGCATTCCCTGCCTATGCGCATTTATGGGCCTATGGCAGTGGAAATAAGGCTCGCATGTATTTGTTTATGAGAAAAGGACGATTTCGGGGATTGAAGAAATTTGGTCTGATGACAGTATTCTATGACTGTTATTTCTCTGTTTGCAAAGTATAAATGTTTTGGTCTGGATGTATGCCATTTTATGGTTGGATGGTTATGAGATCTGCTTGCCTTACTGTTCTTGACGAGGCCATCAGATGTGGCTGAAGTGCTTATGATCTTGGTTTTAATTTGCATTGTTGTTAAGGTATTATTGGAAATATACAATACTCGCTGCAAGACTAATTCTCGGCCAAGGAGATAGTGGACTCTCACAAGAACCATCGTATGATTCGGAGTTACATACTGGAATATGGCCGTCTAAATGCTATCATCTGTGGCGTAAGTGGGTGGATTCTTTTATTGTTTCCAGACCCTGTAAAAATTTTGGCTTTCGAATCTATTCAAGGTGGTGGAAGTGCCCGCGATGCGTTTGTTGTTGTTGTTGCCAATATCTGATTATCTTTGGCTGGTCTGGTTTGTTGTTACTGTTGCCATATTTGCATATCTTTTGGCTGGTCTGGTTTTTTCGGGGTGATATTCTCGCCACCTTTTTTCCTCCGGCATCCTTCCGCTTGAAAATTTGAATCCGAAGTGATAATACCGAGATTATAGCGGGAGTACTATTTTGCTGGATTGTGTCAGGATCGGGGATCTCATCACTATCAATTGATGTATTTTTTTTCTGCCTTGGGTCTGACTGTTTGTGTCCTCCAAGGTAGCTCTTTCTGGCAGTAGGTTCTATCCCGGTGGTGATATATCCAAGGGACGGTTGCCATTTATGGAGGGACTAAGGACGGGTGAGACCTGGGATTTTATATTTTATAGGGTTTTGTCATAGCACAAAGTGCCAGAGAATGCTTTGACATTCTTGACTTCATTGGATGGAAGTGGTTGGAGTTTTTAATGTCGATGGTGAACATTCTTTAATTTTGTTCCTATGCCTTATCTCCCACGTCATCTAAGTGGCTTGAGACGCTAAATCCTCAGTGTGATTTGTCCTTTTCCCAATCTGACTATTGATTGTCTGATTGACGTCGCCCGCAACTGCGGTTTTCATAAATATGGCTGATGGTCAGGATATACTATCCTCGAACACATCAGCTCAAGAAGTCATGATTGCTGCTGTTGTGGCTGTGGAATATCGTTGGCAAAAGGAATTTGAACTGGAGGCCAGCTTGATCACGCGGTCCACTTTCGCTTCCCTAGGTTTCAGTGATAGAAGAAATCTCCTTACTGATGTTAAACAAAAAGGTGTTGCTCATCGAAGAGGGCACAAACAGAAGCAATCACAGTTGGCTTGCTATAAGCCTGCTATGGATGTAAAAGAGGTGGTTTGGGAATACGACGACCTCTGGGGTAGGGTCACTAGCCTTCGAATACGCGCTCTCATTGGCCGCTGGATGTTTGCCGAGGGTAGCGAGGTAGATATGATGGATTGGGCTAAGAAATTATGGTGCCCTATCGTGGGATATACACTGAAGGTGAGCTTACTTCTAAACAAATGGTTCAACGTACATTTTATACATGAGAATGATATTGCCTTGATTGTTAACAAGACATGGGTTAGAGAGAAGAGCTTCTTGCAACTTTTGCCCTGGTACCTCAGTTTTAATCCAATTATGGAGGGGCCCAAGAATAAGATAGTGTGGGTTAAGCTCTCGGGCCTCCCTCTGGAATTCTGGATGCTTAAGGCGTTAAGAGCTATTGGTAATTCCATCGGGTGCATGAAGTATATTGATCCTAGCATTCTGGGGGCTAGTGACAAGCGCATTGCATGGATTCTAGTAGAGGTTTGCTTTTCGGGTGGTCTGCCAGGGGACGTTGATCTGGTGTGGGGACTTCGAAGACATCGGTAGCGGGTTGATTATTGGGGAGTCCCCTTCCGTTGTATGATATGCCATTGCACTGGACATTTAAAAGCTAGATGCCCGATGCAACTCAGAAGCAGTCGTATGGAGAATCAGGTTTCTGATGGCGGAAGGAAAAATAATTTTACAAATGGCCGAATGGAGGTCCCTCTATCAGGTAATTCTAATCTTTCGGCTTCTAATGATGACTTATATGTTTCTGCTTGTGCACAAAGTGAAAAATACATCCCCGCTGGTAATAAGTATGTGCCTCTCCCTGTGACGGATCCTCCGGTGGATGAGAATGTTGCTTTGGTCGATAATATTTCCTTGTCTAATCATGGACTAGTTGTACATGTGGTGGGGTCTGCTCATAGTGATGTGGGATTGCCTCAAGAGGAGGTGAGGCCTTCATCATTTAATAATGGATCCTTGAATAATGTTGATTTGGCCGCTCATGGGATTGGGGCCACCCCAAAAATTTCCTTTCTGTCTGTGTCTTCCAACAATCCTCCCCCATCACGCTCGTCTCGGTCTATAGGCCCCAATGAACCACCCCCATCCTGATCCCCGGTTGAACCTTTGTATACGTCCCCATCCATGCCTCCCGTGGAAATGGCACCCCCCCCCCCCCCCCTGACCTCCCCCCCCTCCTCGAATATGGTGGATAATTTGGACATCCTCGACTCCCCTAAAAACACTGTTGGAAGTGAAATTGACTCCCTCCTTGGCAATCCCATCCTTGATTTGGCTGCTCTAACTGTCTTTGATAATATCCCTAATGATGTGGATGTTGTCATTTCGCTTACATCGGGGAATAATATCACAATGAGGAAAAAATCTAAGTCTGGTTCTAGACACTTCAGAGGTAGGATGAAGACAAAATCTCTTTTTCGTGATGAACTGCTAGACCTTACCGATGTGCTAATATCAACTACAGAGGACCTCCGGGCGCTTAGAGCAAGCAACCCTTCTGGGGTTTCAAAATGACTCACATCATATCCTTGAACATGAGGGGTATAAGCGATCCCTCTAAACATCTGCGCCTAAGAGAAATGTTTCGAGAATTGAAATTGGATATTGTACTCTTACAGGAAACTTTGTGTTACAGGTATAAGGCTATCAATACTGTATTGACGATATGCCCCGGATGGAATGTGGCTATTGTCCATGCGGATGGACATGTCGGTGGTTTGTTGGCAATATGGAACCCATCCTTTGCCAAATTCTATGCATACAGCTTCTTCGGGGGTATCCTCTTGTCCGGAAGTATAAGGGGGCTACAGGGAATATTCAACATTATAAATCTTTATGCCTCGTGCCATGGTGGAACGATTTTCTGGGATCGTATAAGCAGATTGGGCATTCTAAATTTGGACAATCTCATGGTCATAGGTGACTTTAATGTCACTCTATTCTCGGATGAATCATGGGGTGTAAAAGCAAGGAGGGATCCATTAGCGAGCCACATCGGATCGATACTGGAAACGGCTATGCTCACGGATATCAGACCCTCACCTGTCACTCCAACATGGACTAACCACCAGGAAGATGGGGAGTGCATTGGTAAAAGACTTGATAGAGCTATGGTGAGCGACTCTATTTTTTCTCTGTTGGGTCAGGTTAGATCAGGAATACTGATCTCGGAAATATCTGACCATATGCTCATATACATTACTTGGCGGGAGGTATTGCTGAGTAGGGCGATTCCTTTTAAATTTAATCGTGCCTAGTTCACTGATCCTGAATATGATCTGCTTGTCCGGAAATGTTGGGCTGAAAACTCTCCTTCTGTGGACTCATTTGGATGGGAGTGTTTCCATCAACAGCTACAAAAAATCAAGGGGATGACAAAAGATTGGGAGATCAAAAAGGAGGGTCTATGCTCAGAATCAAAGAGCATAAATGTGAAACTTGGCTATCTACAAGCAGAATTGGCTACAAAAGCACCTGATCATCAGACTTACAAGTTAATTGGAGATCTACAAAACAGAAAATTAAAGATCTTGAGGATTGAAGTATTAACCTGGAAATTGAAAAGCAAGAACAAATGGATTAAGGAAGGTGATTTTAATACTAAATTTTTCCACAAGTGTGCAAATGAGAGAAGAAATAAAAATACTATATGGCATATTTGGAGAGAGGATGGGAGTGTCGCATCTTCCACACAGGAGATTATGGTGGAGGCTTTCAATCACTTTTCATCGTTCTATAAAGCTGATAGGGGAATTGTCCCAGATAGCCAGCAGTGGGTTCTTCAACATACTCCCATTATGTTTGATGATGAGGCCAATAGTGTATTATGGGCTACGGTCACTAACGGGGAAGTGATTTCGACATTGAAATCTTTTGCCAAGGATAAGTGCCCAGGGCCTGATGGGTGGCCGGTGGAGTTCTTTATCCATTTCAGTGATATTATGGTTGATGAAATTACAACTATTGTTGAACAAGGAAGGATCCTTGGACACATTCCATCAAATATGAACTCCACTTTTTTGGCGTTGATCCCCAAAACATTTGATCCTGTGACTTTCAAGGATTTTAGACCGATTGCCCTGTGCAATATTATCTATAAAATTTCATCTAAAATCATTACCAACTGAATCAAACTGACATTGTCAAAGACTATATCTCAAGAACAATATGGCTTTCTAAAGGGTCGCTCTATTCATGACGTCATTGCTATTGCACAGGAGGTGATGCATTCCATGCACGTAGATAAAAGGGAGGCACTCATCTTAAAGATCGATCTCCTAAAGGCTTACGGCAGAGCTGATTGGTATTATATTCGCCTAATGTTGCTGAAGATTGGTATTCCATCGGGCCAATTAGATGGATTATGGGTTGTATTTCTTTGGTTAGATATGCTATTATTATTCATGGTATGACATCCTCATTCTTTGGCGCTGAAAGAGGTCTTCGACAAGGATGCGCATTGTCGCCCCTGATCTTTATTCTGATCATGGATGGTTTTAGTTGCCTTATGAAGATGGCTTCCCGAGCGGGCTTCATTGTTGGGTTTTCCTTTTCAAATTCTATAAGTGTATCTCATTCCTTATTTGTTGATGATTTGCTTAACTTTGGGAGTCTCATTTGGAATCATTGGTTCTATATCCACTATATTCTCATCCGATTTGCCAATGCAACTGGATTATGCATTAATAAGGCTAAGTCTTTTCTTATATCTGAGTATGGGGATGGGGGGGGAATCTCTTTTATTGCTGGATTTCTAGGTGTAAAAATTAGATCGGCTGCAGATGGTTTTATTTATCTCGGATACAGGATTAAGCCTTGTGGTTATAAGGTGAAAGAATGGGTATGGTTGGTTGAAAAATTCAAATATAAAATTACAAAGTGGACACATAAGTGGTTTTCTATAGGGGGTCGACTTATTATGATACAGGTGGTACTGGCCCAGCTCATTGTATTTTGGGGTCATCTTTTCTTCCTGCCGGACAACATCATCGCATAGATCAACTCCATCATTGCACAGTTCCTATGGGGCGGGCCAAAATTGGTAAAGAAACATCACCTATGTAAACTTGAAATATTGTTTTGCCCGAAAAACATGGGTGGATGGGGTATATTAAACACCAGGGCCTTCAATTCGGCTCTGCTCACTAAATCCCTGTGGTGCGCTATAAATCATAAAGGTATATGGCCTGACATTATTGCATGCAAATATTTATCGGGTGATCCCATGCAGCTTATTTATTGTCATCAATTTATTTTCCCTCGAAACATGTTTGCCATTTGGCTCGGTTTTAAGAAGATCGTGCATATATTCGCTGATGGATTGGCCTGGCGATTTTGGAATGGGCACATGATCCTACTGAATGGGGATAAAATTTGCGGGATGCCTGAGGTTCACCTCTTTGGTATTCAAATGCTAGATCGATTAACTCAAAGAGGAATAATAAACCTTTCTCAGGTGATACACGGCTGGAATCACAGTGTGCCGATTATAAAATCGGCCTTGCAGATGGATCTCTCGAGACGGGATGCTATGGAATGGTCGGCATTCAGAGAGAAGATTCAAGCAGCAGGTCTAAGTCTTTGTAATGGAGGGGACACAATTGTATGGGTTGGAAAACTGAAGCGGGAGGATCCGATGGTGAAGAAAAATTATTTCAACATTAATATATCGACCATATTTGAGTACACTTCTTCCAGCTTTGAAACCTTTTGGTACAAGAATTTTCCTACAAAAATCCTTCTTTTTGGATGGCTGGTGTGGAAGAGGAAGATTATAATGTGGGAAGGCCTTGTCAGGGGGGGTCAAAATGGTCCTGGCAAGTGTGTCTTCCGTCTGCAAGATGATGAAACAACGAATCATTTATTTTTTACTTGCCCCAGGGTTATTAATATATGGAATCTTTTCGGCCCGTTTAATCTCAAATCACCATGGAGCCCAGTGGACTTTCTGGAGGCTGCTAACAGATGGGATCGTGTGAGTGGTAAGTTCCAATCTTTGTCTTTCTTCTTCATTTGGGAGGTATGGCATGCTAGAAATCTGGCAATATTTGAAGGTAAGCCTATTATCATCACACACATTTATAGGGATATTATGAGATGGGTAAACGATAGGGTGCCAGGCATGGACCTGGTAAGTGATGGTTCTAGAAGGATTCGTCCCCATCCCATTTCCCTCCCTGCAGTTTTCTTTGATGGTGCATGTTTAGATGGGGTGATGGGATGCGAGGCTTGGATAAAATTATCACAATCTGATAGAATTCATATTTGCTGGAATGGGGGCTTGGGTACTAACAGCTTGGCAGAACTAATGGCTCTTTGGTGCAGATTGTTGGCTGCAAGAAATTTGGGATTGGACCGGGTCCACATATATGGTGATTCTAAAATTATTATTGATGCCATTTTGGGGAATTATTCCCTCTCCTCTCTGAGATGTCAAGGGTGGCTCAAGAGAAAAAAGCATTTATGGACTTTGTTGAATTCTCCTCCTTTGTTACATATCTACAGGAAAAACAATACAAGGGTAGATGGTTTATCCAAAAAAGGTATTGGTATGACATTTGGTATTATGCAGGTTTTTCAGCTCAAGGAAGGCAAGATTATCTGGGCCAACAATATTCCCGTACCGTGACTCGGCTGTTTTTTGGTTCATTGTATATTCTATTTCAAGTGAGTCAAGTTTATTTTTTCTTTCTCCTTTCTACATGTGAGCCTATCAATGCTTCAAGCAAGCCTGTAAATGCCTCAAGCGAGCCTGTCAAATGCTTCAAGTGAGCCTGTTCCTTTAATGTCTTCTTCATTTTGCTTGCGACCTTGTCAATGCTTTTTCGACATTCCTGGTTTGCCTGTTCCATGCCTTTTTGGTTATACATGTCAATATCTTTGAAACAGATGGCCCTTCAGGTCTGATGGGGGCACTCTTGGATCCGCTTGATAAGCTCTTATCTTGCCTTGGGCTATGATGTATATTCTCACACTGCGTTGTGCCCCAACTCATGTTTTTTGCTCATGTTTATTTTCCTCTATTTGTTTTGGATTAGCATTTCATTTTTTATAAAGAACATGTAATGGCTTTTTGTCAATCCTGTTGGGATCATACTGTTTTAGTTTTAAACAGGCTCTACTCCCATTGATATTCCCTATAGGGAGTTGGTTCCACAGCTTTGATATATCTAGTATGATGTACTGTTTGTTATATATATATATATATAAAACAATGTTTTTTTCCTTCTGAAAAAGAAGAAGAAGATATTGTCAGATGAATTAATATATGTACACTGAAGCTGTTGGGAACTCTAAATTTTAAATTTAAATCAGAATTGCTATTTTCTAATTTTTTCTGCAGTGTAAGATATAATTTTAAATGTTAACATAGATCAGTAACAAACCTATTCTCTTATACTATTTCCTTCACGGGAATGAACTGCTCACCTTTGGTTTACAAGTCCGATGCTTTACCACTACACTTTATAATAAATACAGTTTAGAAGATTTCAAATTCTTCTAAATGGTGGTGTCCCTGGAGTGGTAATGGTAGTCTCAGTAAACGGAATGAAAAAATACAATTTCCTTATAGATATGCATGAATTGAATATACTTGTAGCTTCAATAATTTCGAGAATGATTAGCAATCTGTGATGAGGTTGAAGAAATCTATGTACGGTGTTTTGAAAAGTAATTATTTTTTATCCCTATATTCAATTTAATAATACCTTCCAACTTCACTATGACAAACACAATGGAGAGGGTTAAATTTGACATGTATTTGCTCTCAAATTTTAACCATTTAAAAATATATATTAATCTTAATCCAGGGTTAAGAGGATAAGAAAACTCTCCATAATATCAATTTATATTATCCTCTCAACTCCAGACATATCATAACGAATTGGTAGTTAAACATAATTTAATTAATTGTATATATTTAACCAAATGGTTATTAAATAAAAGTAATAAAGTCTCTACCTTTACTCTTAATTAATTGATTAAAAGTTGTGAAGTGTAAAGAAAACTTTGCACTATAAAACTCTCTCCATAAAATTTTCTCCAAGAAAAAGAAAAAAAACATTTCCAAAACTCTCTAAGGTATAGGCATATGGATATGTTACTAAAAATGCTAGTTGGGATGTGAGATCAAAATCAACTTCTAAAATGAATTTCGTCATCATCGTTTTTGTTGTCATTGTCATCGTCGTCGAAATTTCACGTATCGTTATTACTACAACCACTTTGTTTTACTGTGAGTAAAATTGTTTGATTTTATTTGCTCCACTATAGTTGGGATTTTAATCTCAGCCACTCTATATTGAAATGAAGACTCATATGATTTAGTTTCCGAAAATGTATTGTGTTGATTAAGACATTTATGCAACTATGTGTGTTGAAAAAGAAACCTATTGTGTGTTTAAATTTTTAACAAGATTTTCCAAATACAACATCATCGAATATGAATCCAACGTCAGACATATTTGATAGCGGAAGCAGGAAATTGGAGATAGCAAGCATACACTCACTCTAACCATGGTTGCAATCGCTAATATTATCTGCCATTTGGCCTAAACATTAGATCAGTGTTCCATACTGTTGATGGATTCATAGCTGCTCATTCGCCTGATATCAAACAATCGACCATATATTATCCAACTTCTAGCTGATTGGATCGAAGCTTAAGCTCACCCATCATGCATAAAGAAGTGGTTCACACACCAGCAAAGTTCTTATCCATACTGAGCAACTTGTACAAACTACCACTGACTTCAGTGAAGTGCAACACTTGCATGGTGCACCACACTTTTAATAAATTGAAAATTTTAATAAATGAAAAAATTTCAATAAAATATTAATATATTAATTTTGCGTTAGAGTGTGGCAGCATGAGTGGAATGCAAAGCTTGTTCCATGTGTGGAGGACCTTCGCACTCTGAACCTGGAACTTATTCATCACTCCGCATTTGGAACTTACTCGCACTTGAAAATCACTCTGCACTAGGAACCCTCACTAAATAACATTAAATACTTCCATAAGAGTAATATTGTGTACCTTATTTTGCATGTTGTTCGAGCAATGTGGAGGGGAAATTACGAATTCCATAGAGGTGCAGTGATTCCTTGAACACCCCCCTCAAATGCCTCCAACACCCCTCCCCCCTCCCTCAAATGCAGCTCGAGGGAATCAAACTTGGGTCCAGGCTCTGATACCATGAAGATGTTTTCCGTTACACCAAAACCCGCAAGAATTAGTAAACTTTCCAAATAGGTAACTAGGATCCCCAGGGTGGAAATTACGAATTCCATAGAGGTGTGATGATTCCTCCAACACCATCACTAGCCCTTATTTAAACATGCATTGAAAGCAATTCCATTAGTTTATGAAAATAAATATTTGAATTTAATGCAGTCTAAAGGATAGGAAGGAAAATCCTAGTCTGCAAGAGAAATTAGCATGGGATACACGCTTGCCAATTATTTCAGATCAGGAACATAATTCACATTAAAAATAATTTGATTAGTGGTGGCCCTTACAAAGCATATGAGGTTATGCCCTCCACATCAGCACTGTCATTTCAGAGCATGTTTTTCAATATGTTGATACTCCGCACATAGGTAGCTGTTTTTCGGCACAATTCCTCCGCACTGCACATGCTGTTGTGACTGTCAATGTTTTTTGTAGTGTTGAAGTTTGCAACAAGAAACAATGAAATTGACATCCGGAAACAACATCCTTGATCCTAGTGAAAATTAAGCACCTACACCAGGTGGGGCCCACACAGGCTATTTTTAGGTGTATGTGTATTTATATATGTATGGTGCATATCTATTTATATATTGCATGTCTGTTTATAGATGCATGTCGACTATTATTATCCCTTAATATTAGTTGGACAATAAACAATAATCTATTCTTAATGAACCCTTGGAAATAGTTAACTAAAGTGGCAAATCAGTTAGCTAAAAGAATTTCGAGTTAAGAGGTTGGTTGGTGGGACATGCAGGTTGACTTTAGTTGTAATAGAGTGATTCTAGTTGTAACAGAGTTGGAAGTGCAGTGGTACATGAGTTAATGCAAGTTGTAAATCAGTTTAACTCAGTTAAGTGAGTTAAAGTCAGTTGTGCTAGCTGTAACTGCAGATACACTAGTGAGAGTTCAAGTGAATTAAATATTAATTAATTCACATGCAATGATCTCACATGCAACTGATGTTTTTACTATTATTAACTGCATGCATGCCAGTTCCAATGGAACCCACTTGAGATCTAGGTGAAAGGGAAGTGTAACTATCAGTTGTGATATTAGCAGGCTACCAAGGTGTAGTTATAACACCGCAGGGTGCCCATGATACTAAACGCAGTTGAGAAATGCTGAAATTCTTTGTGATTAAGGATTGCATTCATCAGAGCAAGGCAGGTTGTTTGGAGACAGTAAATTGGCTAAGGGATTTGCCAACTTTTGTATAACAGTGTGAGACAATTATTTGATGTACTGAGAGCTCTTGTGATTAGAGTTTTGTATGTAATTGTTTCATTGTTCCTTGTGGAATATACAATATATGATAGAGGGATTTTTAGCTATAAGCTTTCCTCGAGAATATCTGGTGTTGTGGTTTTGATCTATTCTTCTTTGCTTCATGTGATTGGAAATTGTGTTGTTTTCATTGCGCAAAATATTTGTAGAAGCGATTCAGTATTTAACTTTAGTACATTGTTAGATTGAGCGAATTCAAAATATACATGCATGTTGTATAATTTTCTACATGTAGTAATCCGAAATATCATAACCCATTGCTATTAAAATTATTTGGAAGATATTCCTTGCTCAGTTTAAAATTGGTTGCAAATATGTAGATAGATGTTGAGAGAATATCTCAACCTCCTTATTCATATTTGAAATTGGTTGGATCTCACAAATACCATAAATATTTGATGTATCGGTGTAATTTATGAGTATAATAAAATTACTTCTTTGTGTATTTTTCTACTTGGTATTAGAGCGTCTATGGGCTTCACCCGTCAAGGAAGGAAGGGCCCAGGGAAATGGAAAATTTCCGAGCATTAAATCCATAATCTGTACATAGACTAGGTGTAGGTTAAATATTACTTGTTTTGAGTGCGTTATGTATTTGTCAAACGAGATCTGCGCTAGTCCATACAGGTGTCTACTATGCGCACACCAGTTTTACGGTCTGTACATGAGTGGAGTTGTCGTCCCTAATTCGTTGTTGTTTCGTTTTCAAGACCTACGTTGCCTACTGATATTCGAGCCCTTTTGGTTTGCTATACACAGATCTAAGCCCGACGACCAGATTATCTCGACTTGGGACATGACCTCTCCCATCACAAGGGATCCGATATCGGGCGAGTTGGCATTTGATACCTCTTCTGCCAACGATGCAGTCGATGTCAGCAAGGAGAATTGACACCTCCAGTCACCGAGGAGGTGAAATTTTTTGAACGTTTGAGAGTCACAGACCGAGAGTATTGCATAGTGCGTTCGATGATTACTATGGAATTATAAGTATTGGAAACAAAAACCTCTATCGTCCTCCATGCCATTTTTTATCAGCCTGTCGATGTTCAAAGTCTGTGTATTGTGCCGAAATCCTGCAGCGCTAGTTTAAATTCCCTTACTTGAAGCCTTGTCCCCACCCGGTTGGAATATGCATGGAGGAGGCACGTATAGATATTTTTATTTGATTAGAGGACTTCTTCAGTTGAAGCAGAGAGGCATTGATGGATTTCGTGTAATGCTTGTTGTAATATTGATGAATTCCATAATTAAAATGGAGAAATAAAACTTCCCCTCCACAACATAGAGAAATAAATTCAATCTCAGAAAACAAAGTTTTCAACTCTATAAAACAAAATTTTTATTCCATAAAAATCTGTTACAAGTTCTTCCTCTACACAGAGGGAATTACAAACTGCTGACTGCTCCTAACACAGTGCATACATAAGACCTCTGTCTCAACAAGAAATAAACTTCCTGTCTCTGTTTTGAAACAAAAAAAAACAACTCTCTGTTTTCAAAAAAAATATACACTGCTGTGTAATTTTTTTATTCACTGTCACTGTCTTTTTCAACAATTTCACTCTCTGTTGTTTTTTTTAACAAATCAACGCACTGTTGTGCATATTACATAAAAATAGAACTGCTCTATTCTATATATCAGCAACAACTAACTAAAATTACAATTCTGTTCTATTACATATAAACAAAATATCTAAATTCCATTTAATGTCATTCATTGACTTTACAATCACCGCTTTAAAAAAAAATTTATGGTGCCATAAATTCTGTCAGCACCGTTTCAAAAAATTTATGTCAAATTTTGAATTTGGTGGCAGCGGTGAATTTTCCGCGATGGTGGCGGACTAGTGACGCGTGAGTGGCTGGTGGGCGGAGCCACCACAAGCTGGTGGTTACGGGGGGGGTACATGTTTGCCCGTATAGTCCAAATGGGTGAGCCCCCATAATAAACCACAGCCACACATTTTGGGTCAACGCCCAATAGACAGGTCAAATGCGGGGGGTCGCCTTCCATTATCCTCCGCGCAAGTTTCGCTCCCGCACTCCGTTGATCGTTGTCGACGTGCTCGATGTTTATCTCCTGTGCCTGATCGACGTCCTGCTCCCGCCTGCAAATCATTCGGAGCATTTGAAATTACATTCCAACACTCCCCCTTAATTTCAACTGTTGGGTTTTCCTGCATTCCCAAGCATTTCCTGAAATGTTCAAAGCTTTTCTGCGCAAGTGGCTTTGTGAGGATATCAACAAATTGATCCTCCATTTTGCAATGTTGCAAAACTATCTCATCATTGTTAACCAATTCATGTATGAAGTGAAACTTGGTGTCAATGTGTTTAGTCCTCTTATGAAAAATAGAATTTTTAGACAATGCAATAGCTGAGCTATTGTCACAAAAGATCACTGTCCCTTTTACTTGTTCTTGACATAGACTTCTCAACATTTTCCGCATCCAAACTGCTTGACACGCTGCTGCTGTAGCTGCCACATATTCTGCTTCTGTTGTAGACAATGCTACAATGGGTTGTTTCTTAGAAGCCCATGAAATGGCTCCTGAACCCATGTGAAAAACATAACCGGAAGTGCTCTTCCGATCATCAACACTTTCAGCCCAATCACTGTCTGTATATCCAACTAAATCTGAACATTCTGAAGTAGTATAAAAAATACCAAACCTTTTAGTACCTTTAACATACCTCAAAATTCTTTTTGCTGCTTGCCAATGTACATCCTTTGGCTTTTCCATGAACTTGGAAATCAAACTAACAGCATGCATTATGTCCAGCCTAGTTGTAGTCAAATACATAAGGCTGCCAACTATTCTTTTGTATAGACTAGGATCAAAATCCTTACTGCAGTCCTCTCTGCTGAGCTTTAATCCCATCACTGTGGGAGTGATTGTTGTTTTGCATTCCTGCATGTTAAATCTTTCAAGCACCTCATTAACATACTTTTCCTGTGAGATAAAAATTCCATTTTTATCTTGCTCTACTTCTATTCCCAAGAAGTATTTCAACAAACCCATATCAGTCATTTCAAATTCTTCTTTCATGACTGTTTTAAAATGTTCAATAAGGCAATCATCATTACCTGTAAAAATAACATCATCAACATATAAGACTACAATCAAGATTTTACCATCTTTTTCTTTGATGTAGAGGGTGGGTTCTCCCTCACACTTTTCAAAACCATTTTTCAGTAGATATGAATCTATCCTACTGTACCACGCTCTTGGCGCTTGCTTCAGCCCATAAAGAGCTTTCTTCAACTTGCATACTTTGTGCTCTTGGCCTTTCTTTTCATAACCGAGAGGTTGATCAATGTACACCTCTTCCATTAACACTCCATTCAGAAATTTTGACTTCACGTCCATTTGGTAAACTTTCCATTTGTTTTGTGCTGCTATGGACAACACTGCTCTCACATTTTCCATTCTTGCAACCGGTGCGAAAGTTTCCTCATAATTTATACCATGTTTCTGTTTATAACCTTTCACGACAAGCCTTGCCTTGTGTCTCTCTATTTTTCCTTCAGCATTACTTTTGGTCTTGTAGACCCATTTAACACCAATGACATCTTTACCTTTTGGGAGTTCAACCAAATCCCAAGTCTTGTTTCTTTCTATGGCATTTATTTCCTCATCCATAGCTTCTATCCATTTCTTATCCTTGATAGCTTCTTCAAAATGAACAGGATCATCAACATGACAATATAAAGCAAACAAAGAATTGATATCTTCATTAGCTAAATCTTGTTCATAAATGTCTTTTAAACTTCTAAATTTCTTACCTCTTTTAGTAGGTGTACAAGTACTTGAAGAAGCACTTGAATTTCCTCCTTGTGGTGTGCTTGGAGAAGCACTTTCATTTCTCCTCAAGGGTGTGCTATGCTGCTCTTGTGTTGGTGCTGCTGTTTGGGGATGTATTTAGGCCAACTCATCATCATTCTCATCATGAGATAAACAGTGTTTAACATTTACTGTCTTCTCTATGCTTCCATCCCAAGCTTCCTCTTCAATGAACTGAACGTCCCTGCTCACAATGAACTTCTTGGTGGATGGGTTATATAACCTGTATGCCTTGGATTCCTCACTGTATCCAATGAAAATACATTTCTCCCCCTTGCTGTCCAACTTCTTCCTTAGCTGATCCAGAATGTGTGCATAGGCCACACATCCAAAAACCTTCATGTGTGTGACACTTTGCTTTGTGCCACTCCATGCCTCTTACGGCACTTTGTTCATAACTGCTTTTGTAGGGCACCTGTTTAGAATATATGCTGCACAATGTACATCTTATGCCCAATAATCATTAGGCAAATGCTTGGCTTTTAACATACTCCTCGCCATGTCCATTATGGTCGGTTCTTCCTTTCGGCTACTCCATTTTGCTGCAGAGTATATCTAGTTGTAAACTGCTTTTGAATACCATTTTCTCTACAAAAACGTAGAAAATATTTAGAGATATACTCACCTCCTCTATCATTCCTTAAGACTTTGATATGAAACCCACTTTGTTTCTCAACAAGTGCTTTGAAATTGCAAAATTTTTCAAACACTTCACTTTTGTTTTTCAAAAAGTAAACCCAAGTTTTTCTTGTAAAATCATCTATGAATGTTAAGATATAGTGGCTGTTTGCAAGCGATGGATTTTGCATCGGTCCACATACATCTGAGTGGACAATCTCTAAGGGTGCTTTTGCCTTTATGCTTTTCCCGGAAGGAAAACTTTCTCTGTGTTGTTTCCCAAGAATGAAACCTTCACAAAGGCTGTCCGGTTTCTCTATCAATGGTAAACCACTTACCATTCCTTTTCTGTTCAATAAATTAAGACCTCCAAAGTTGAGATGACCAAATCTCAAGTGCCATAACCAATTATCATCTTTTGGTTCGCTTTGGTAAGTCTCCTATGCAACTGCTGCTTTCTCTTCACCATTCTTCAAATCTTCTCTCATTCTGAGAGGGAACATCTTGTTCCTTGTCATCTTCACTTCAGCAATACATACTTTGCTGGGTGGTTTATCCATGATGGTACAAACATCATTATCAAAGAAAACATTATACCCCTTATGGACAAGCTGTCCAATACTTAAGAGGTTACACTTCATTCCTGGAACATAATAAACATCTGCTATGGATTTCTTTGCACCTAATCTTGTTAAAACATTTACATCTCCTTTTCCCATAACAGAAACTTTGCTATCAGTTCCTAGTGTGACTTGTGACTGCACAATTTCATCTAACATAGAAAACATGGCTATGTTTCCTGTCATATGGTTACTACAACCTGAGTCTAGAAACCATAAATCTTCATTCTTTTCTTCAGCCATATTACAAGCTAAAAACAAATTGTTTTGGCTGCTATTTTCTTTTGTGAAATTTGCACTAGTTCCACTTCTCATATCTTGTTTCTTCTTTCTACATTCATTAGCATAATGACCATATTTCTTACAATGGTAACATTGGACATTGGATTTATCATACCTTTGTCCTTGATCATTCTGTTGTCCACTTTGCTGGCTGCCTTGGTCGTGGCTGTGATTTTGACTGTTGCACCTTCCATGTGAATGTGAAGGGTTGTTCCTTCCACCTTTGTTCTGGCTTCTGCCTCTTCCTCTTCTTTTGCCTTGCCCTCTTCCTTTTCTGAAAGACATCTGGGTCTTAAAAGCATGTTCAAGAGATGAGTTTTCACTCCTACCCAATCTATGTTCATGGGTCATCAGTGATGCATGTAGCTCATCAACTGAAAACTTTGTGAGATCTTTAGTCTCCTCTATGGTGGTGACAATCACATCGAATCTTGAGGGTAGACTCCTCAAGAGTTTTTCAACAATCCTCTTGTCCTCAAGAGTCTCTCCATGAGATCTGATTTGTGTGACCATTCCAATCACATGAGTGAAGAATGAGTCAATAGTGTCTGACTCTTTCATACAGAGAGTCTCAAAGTCTCTCCTCAGCAACTGAAGTTTTGTTGTCTTCACTTTCTCCATGCCCTGGTAAGCTGTCTTGAGAGTTTCCCATGCTTCTTTGGATCTCTTAGCTGCTGCTATCCTCAAAAACACACTCTCATGCACTGCTTGATACAAGAAGAAAAGAGCCTTGGCATCTTTCTTCTTATTACTCTTCAGAATCTCTCTTTCTGCCTATGTTAACATATTAAACTAAATTTCATCTGCTGGCTCTTCAAAGCCATCCTCAACAAATTCCCATAAGTCTTGGGAGTCAAATAAAGCCCTCATAGTTATTGACCAGTAGTCATAATTTTTCCCATTAAATTGTGGGAGATGGATATTTCCCATACCCATACCAGTGCTGGAGCCAGCCATTCTGCACTCTTAACAATGATTCAAAAGCACTTGACTGTGTGTTTAAATTAACTAACTGTACTGCAACAGTAACACAGAACTGTATAGAGAAATACCTTTGAATTCTTCTTGACTGAACCTTCACGCTGTTGGAGAGGCTTCTGCAATTAAGAACTCCTTTTCTTCAGCTTATTTGACCTTCAAATAGCCTGAATTGGCTCTGATACCATGTTGTAATATTGAAGAATTCCAGAATTAAAATGGAGAAATAAAACTTCCCCTCCACAACACAGAGAAATAAATTCAATCTCAGAAAACAAAGTTTTCAACTCTATAAAACAAAAATTTTATTTCATAAAAATCTGTTACAAGTTCTTCCTCTAAACAGAGGGAATTACAAACAGCTGACTGCTCCTAACACAGTGCATACATAAGACCTTTGTCTCAACAAGAAATAAACTTCCTGTCTCTGTTTTGAAACAAAAAAAAACAACTCTCTGTTTTCAAAAAAAATATACACTACTGTGTAATTTTTTTATTCACTGTCACTGTCTTTTTCAACAATTTCACTCTCTGTTGTTTTTTTTAACAAATCAACGCACTGCTGTGCATATTACATAAAAATAGAACTGCTCTATTCTATATATTAGCAACAACTAACTAAAATTACAATTCTGTTCTATTACATATAAACAAAATATCTAAATTCCATTTAATGTCATTCATTGACTTTACAATCATCGCTTTAAAAAAAAAATTATGGTGCCATAAATTCTGTCAGCACCGTTTCAAAAAATTTATGTCAAATTTTGAATTTGGTGGTAGCGGTGAATTTTCCGCGGTGGTGGCGGACTGGTGGCACGTGAGTGGCTGGTGGGCGGAGCCACCACAAGCTGGTGGTTACGGGGGGGTACATGTCTGCCTGTACAGTCCAAATGGGTGAGCCCCCGTAATAAACCACATCCACACATTTTGGGTCAACGCCCAATAGACAGGTCAAATGCGGGGGGTCGCCTTCCATTATCCTCCGCGCAAGTTTTGCTCCCGCACTCTGTTGATCGCTGTCGATGTGCTCGATGTTTATCTCCTGCGCCTGATCGACGTCCTGCTCCCGCCTACAAATCGTTCGGAGCATTTGAAATTACATTCCAACAATGCTCGGTTGCTGCCTACAAATGATGCGCTATGGCATGAAAGTTTCATGATGCGATATTTACATCTCTCTATTCTCTGTCAACAAGTTCCTATGGCGTTCTCTTCTCTGCACATTCTGTGTTTTGACTTCGGCATTGTAAGCTCGAAGTTTGATTCTCCCTTACAAAGGAAACCTGGAAATTATAGAACAAAGTTCTGTGTGCATGTTCCTTACAACATGAATGGTACAATCCCTTCAATGTCGGTTTCGACTTGAGTAATGTAGCCGTGGCAACATTCAAGCATCGCAGCTCGAGAATTTGATGGAAAAAGCATGTTTTTCCTCTACATATAGGACACCACAGGCTTCATGTTTGTCAAATCAGGTGTCAGAAAAAAAATTTGAATTATTTATTTCGAATCATTCACGCTGTTGCCACTTCGACATATGAAGAGTCATTAACCTGTTGGGTTCTCCCAACACCTGCAAGGCTATGCATAAATTGTGGGCTTCAGTTTTTGGTCGATGAAAAGGTGGAATCGGAGAAATTGGTTTGGTAGCCATGGTGTTGGTGTTTGTTAGTTTTATTTATTTTTGCTATCTTGGTTTGGTTTGGTATGTGAAATGTAAAAGGTGTAGAATTAATTATTGAAGTAGTTTTTAGTGCGATTTTTTGAAGGTTTTTATTGTGGTTTTTTATGGTGTAATTTCTTTAAAATCTCGCAGGAATTTATTGAAAAGAGAAGTTTGATTGCTAATCTTGCACAATCTAAGTGCTTTAGGGGTTTTTGAGGGTGCTGAATCTATATATAGAATAAAAAAACCAGTTTAAATAACAAAACCCAAGATTTTACTTCAAATTGTTTCACCGGATTCTGGCACGTGAAACTCCAAAAAGTCGCACTAAAGACAACTCCATTATTGAATAGTGAAATATAATTAAATTAGTGGTTCTCGATTTTTTTTGGCGCAACCTATGGTTAATTTAATTGTGTGAATTTGTTATATGTGGATGGATCTTGTCGTGCTTCGGATTTCAAGAGCATCAGTTACAGGTTATGTTATGAGATATTTATGTGTGTGAAAAGGTCAAGTTGTTAGATAAACTTTTGAACACGTTCAATATTCAAACCATATTTTTAGCAACTGACGGATAGCCGAAAGAGAAGTATCTGAAAGATGGTGATTGGTCCATAGGATGGTTCATTACTTGAAAATTCTTATCACGAAATTCCCAACCAGCGGAGTTGTCAATATTATTGATCTTGAAAAGTTCATCATTGATAGTCAAAATTTGGTGTACTTTAATTGAGTCGAAAGGTAATATCGAAGATGTGGAGAAAGAAAGAAGAAGACTGCATAGTGGGTAGAATTGTTGATGAAGACCAGTTAGACAAAGATCAGTTTTATTGTTATACTATGTATCGTAAATGTGCTTGTAAAAATTAAGAGAGAGACTTGGAAAATAGTTTTTCCATGCTCAGTTTAGATTTAGTTGCAAATTTGTAGGTGGATGTTGTAATAGAATAGTTTTTGTGTATGTATATCTCAAATTTTCTACTAAATTTTGCTTTATTAATATTGCCAACATGGAAGTCGTTGATTCACTCTCCCTTACAGCTAACTGATGCATATGCCATATAAATCTTGCCAATTGAACACCGTGTGTTGGAATGGAGCATGGTGATGAGGTTCCAAGTTCCAACCGAGAAATAAATAGAAATCCTCCAGTGCATTCCACTTCACTTATTACCATTTTACATCGATGTTTCTTTGGCAACATTTGCAAGAACAAAAAGGCTCGAAGGATCCTCTTTGTGGCATCGATCTGGTGAAATTTTCCAGGGACTAATGTGCATATTATAATTGAACTCTAGACTTCCCGCACTAATATTATAATGGGAGTGTGGAGGTGGTTGTCAATGTGCAGAGTGCGAAACCACTTCCGCACTCCACACAACGATCACCAGCTTCCATTATTTCACAACCTCAATATTTCATGAATATCACCACACACAACTATCCACCATCTTAATTTTTCAAGTTTATAATAGATTCTGATCATGGGAGTACAAGTCACAATGTCAAAATCAAAATTTTCATTTGCTATTAAGATCTCCCTAAAATCTCCCCGATCGGGGTGTCTGACATCCGATCTATGAAGGACGCCGCCATACTATATACACCCACTAAGCCTTTATGATAAATCAACTTGCAAAGCATGGAACTCACCCCCCACGATGGATGGGCATCATTCCCAAGTACAACTATCGAGCATGCAATAACTACATGGTTCATTCTCCGAATATAGATGTTTTCGCTCTTAAGCCTTTCATTGTCGCAGTTTTCATTCTATTCATTTAGCTCTGCTCTATGGAAGGCGTTCACGATCAGTAAGGAGCTCAGACCTTGCACTCTGACATTCTGCGAAGGTATCCAGGGTATGTGATGGTTTTTTCCTTCACTCTCATTTCAGATTATCTTCCGGATAAGTTTTGTGGGTTTGCCTCTGTTTTAATGGTTAATAAGTCTGTTCTATTCCTCTCTCGGGGTATTTTGGTTCTGCATGTCTTTGAAATTGTAGTGGGAGTTCGTATTATCCCTTGTTTTCATAGCCCATACCCTATTTCTATTCATATCATGGTGTATCATGGGTTAAAGGGAACTCTCTGTTCGTTGTTCTATCATGAAGCTGTCATTTTATGTCGGTCTTCAACTTCCTCGTTTTTACTGGTCATAGCAATGGTGACTAAGTTTCTTTTTATAAAAGCTGGAAATCCAAAATATTCTCTGGTCCAACTTAGGTCTCAAGAATTTGGCGTATGTTTAAATATCTTCCTGTCAAATTCAATTACTGTGGCTTCAGTTAATTTCGATATGTTGCCTAGCATACAGTTGATTAGGTCTGTGTTTGATCTAGGTGGATATTGGTGGCCACCCGCCTATTCCACTTGGGCCCCCACCATTGTCTCTTTCATTTTTTCAGTTTCGGCATAACTTACTATTTTTAGCAGTTTTTCGGGTCCTGAACTTCCGGAGCCATTTTGAGGCCCTAAACGATGTTTTTTGGGTACCGTTTTACTAGTGAATTTGATCATTCAAATTCATCCCGAAAGTTGTAGTCCTCGGATAGAGCTTTCTAATGATGTATCATGTGTGTCAAACGGAGATAGTATGCCAAGAGATTACGTCACACAGGAAGTTGAAACACCAATTTACCCAAACGGGGCCCATAGTTTTGGCGCTTCATCTCCTAGGGTTAGGTTTTGGGATGTTTATGGTTCTCCATTGTTTCTCAATAATAAATAGGCCCTCGAGCCTCATTGTAACTTGATTGGGCTTCCTTAGGCACCCATCTCTTCTCGGAGATAGCTACTAGTCCTTTTTATTCGTTTATTTCCATTTTGTATGCTTAATTTCGGTTCTTTGATATTAATGAAATGAAGTGTTATTTCCGTGCACTCTATATTTATGGTTATGTGTTTATTATGTTGCGTTCCTGTAAATGCGGACCGGTGGTATCGGAGAGGTCACCTTTCTCGATCCTTCTTTGCGTGTCCCCAACGGTGGGGGGTATAAGGAGCTAGGGCTTGATGCGGTGGGAACCTTTGCAGATCGACCTCGCAGAGCCTCGACGGATGCCCATGGGGGGCGAAAAGAAAGATGAGGGAGTAGGAGATCCTATCAAAATATTGCTCGAGGCCCTCGAAAAACAAAGGAACGCGATGATGGATAACTTTCCTCGGATCCTTCAACGGCTACTGTCGACGGCGCATCTTGCATCCGGTAGCCACTGCAAGGTTGCGACTCCCTTTTAAGGTACAAGTAAATTTTGACATTCCCATACTTGAGGTCAAATAGTGGGATACGGTAGATAGATGGTTGAATCTATTAGAAGGATATTTCTCTGTTCATGACTTTTCGGACCGGGAGAGATTATTTTTCACTCCTCAAAGCTACCCCATGTTCGGGACGGTGGGAAACCTATTGTGAGAACAAGGACCGGACATAACCCTCTGTTCTCGGCCGTACCAACTTGGAATTATTTTCGGGGGACGAGTCAAGGAACGGTACTATCCGTGGGGAGCTATGAGGACAAGTACATACAATGGACCATCTTTGCGACACGCCGAGGATCGAATGTGCATGGTGTCGAATACGATTTCCATACCACCTAGCACAAAAGTTGGGTATCAAAGATTCGGAGAAACATTTGGTGCTAAAGTATCGCGGTTGTCTTCCTTAGAATACATTTAGGAGGAAATGGAGTTCCTCGACATCTCCTCACTTCGTACGACATACCGGTATGCGCAAGATTGAGCAGAAATTCAAACGGAGAAGCGAGACTTTGGATGCGAATCAAAGCAAGGGGAAAAGGTGCTTCCGACGCAGAACAAAGGACGGATCCAAGGCATGGTGGTTAAAGACAACCGTCAAAGCCACGAAAATAACGAGACCGAAAGCCAAAGAAGGACACGGGAAAGTGGTGTGAGTTCCATAAGAGCTCACTCACAACACGAGTGAGTGTCGGGCCAAACGATCGCTAGTGGCCGAGATGAGGGCTTGAGTCGGATGCATGCTCAGGCCTAGAGATCGAGGAACACGAAGAGATGAAAAAGGAAACAGTTGTTGATGCGGAGCCCAACGCCCTTGTTGCCACTACGAGTCCGGAGAAGGAGGAACCGGGAAGATCCGGAAGGGAGGAGAATGTCTCTTCCCACTCCCGGATGTGGGTAAAGGGCTCCCCTGTACGATTCATTGTCGGCGTGGAGCCAAAAAGAACCTCATTTCGGCGAGATGCGGGCGAGCGGTTGAAACTATGGGCCACAACTCACCACATCCATGCACACCATCGGGTGGCTTCACCAGAGCGGGTCTCCGCGTGACCAACGATTGCCGCCTTCCCTATCGCGTGAAGCCCTTCACGGATGAGGTATTGTGTGACGTTTCTCCTATTGATGTTTCGATGTATTATTGGACAGCATACTTGTCAGAACGTCCATGCGCAACATGGTCTATGGAAACCTCGTCTTTCGTGTACTTTGGGAAATAAGGTTGTACGGATACCGGGTACCACCTCCTACGGCTATCTCTTTGGTTGCACAACAATGCGGTAAGCTCATTTCCCAAACAGGGCAATTCGTTTTCTGGTGATCCACCCCCGGAGCCGAAGAAGGCGGCGACCTCCCGGAACGGGCCTACGCACGACAGCAACAAATGGATAAGTTGTGGAGGGAGTACGGGGACATCTTCACCTCACCCATAGGGGTTCCTGCGCCCCCATCGGGTCCAAGCACACAGTTGATCGACCCGGAGTGCGCCCGCTACCCAGTGGGCCAAAATCCCAGCCCGACGCTGCGATGCAGGCGTTAATCAAGGGGTAGATTTGGGAGGCATTTGCCCCGAGAAGGGTCACATCAGACCAAGTTCATCATCCTGTGGGAGACGATCATGTTGGTATAGAAGAAGGATGGAACGTGGAGACTCGTTGTATTGACTATGGGCCGCCGACAGATGCTTGTACGGAATAGGTACCCGATCCCACGGATTGATGACCTTGGACCAACTCCAAGGTGCAAAATATTTCGGTAAGATGGAAGCAGTCACACGGGTATCACGGTACCAATTGAACCCTCGATGTGTGGGCGCGGCAAAGCTAAGGAGGGCGCGGTGGTTGGTCATGCCTTTCGGGTTGACAAATGCTCCCGCAACCTTCATGAGGATGATGGACGACATCTTGCAGCCATTCACCAACTCATTCGTAGTGGTGTACTTGGATGACATTGCGATCTTCGGTAAGACTTGGGAAGAGCACCTTCATCACATCCGACAAGTCCTCCAAACGCTGACAACACAGTTGACGGCAATTTGGAGAAGTGCACATTGTTTGTATGACCAAGGTTGATATGGGTACATTATTGATGAAAGGGGGTGCATGTAGGATCGGCTAAGATCCAAGTCATTCGGGATTGGCCGGCCAGAGCCACTATAACGACATGACTTTAAAGGTCTGCTGTTCTCTTAGTAGATTCATGTTGGGATTCTCCCATATCCTTGACATAATTGAGTACCGAAGACGAGAGCAAAATTCTTTTAATTCGGAACACTCAACAAGAGAAAGCGTTCAAAGAATTTTAATCGCCTGTTACCGCCCGATGCTCACCTTACCGGACTTGTGACCATTTGAGATCGGGAACGGATGCCTCGACTATGCTATTGGGTCGGTTCTTGCTCAACGGGGACATCCGGTGGCATATCCACCGGTGAGACATTTTTAAGGGCAGGTTCGCAAGTATCCCACTATGACAAAGAAATGTGTTCCATTGTGCAAGCACGGCTGAGCAAGGCTGGAAGCATTACATTTGGGGGAAGAAACAATCATCCACACCGACCACCACATTGCTGCATTTCATACGGACACAGGGAAGTTGAGATGATCTCCATCGAGAAGTGGTCCATATATCGCAATAGTTTCATTTGAACATCAAGCACAAGAAGGGTAGCACCAATAATGTTGCGGACGCATCGACCGTGCCTCGATCGTGGCGCTCACCACCGTGCTCAACTCTTGTGGGCACGGAACTTCGATTGGCCGCTTCTCTTTGGGCGGCGGGGTGCATGCCCACGCTTACAAGGCACTCTTGGGGGGCACGCAAGTTCCAAATTTTCACCTCCGAATGCACTTTTATGTGCACAGGACACCTTTGTGTTCCTTCAAGCGAGCGCGCCAAGATGATATGGGGAAGCACACTACGGTCGAGTCGGCGGGCACATTTGGAGGTCGATAAAACAATATCAATACTACAAAAGTATTTCTATTGGCCGAACCTTCAAAGGTGTCGAGAAGCACATCGGATCACCTTTGCTTGTGCCATTGCCAAACCAACCATCAAGAAGCAAGGCCTATATACCTTACACTACCTACCCCTAGTCGACCTTGGGAATCATCTCCATGGATTACATGTCGGGCTTGCCCTCTACTAAGAATGGCAATAGTGTTTTTTAAGTGATGGATTGACGATTCTCGAAAGATGGCCATTATGGCAAACTGTCGAAGAATATCACAATAAACTCTTGCTAAACTCTTCTTTGAACGAGTATGGGTGCACTTTGGGATCCCACCGGAGTCTGTCATATCGGATCGGGATCAACGGAGGTTATGCAACACATTTTGTTGACCTACGGTCAATGTTGGACATAAAGCTCACCAGAATTACGACTTTCCGTCCCCCATACGGATGGCCGGACGAGGAGGTCGTCAATAGAATGATTGTACACATTTTGTGCATGTACAATTCAAAGCGTCCACGCACATGGGATGAGGAGCTCCCCTATGTACAACATAGTTATAACGAACTCTCTACGGATTAATTGTGCACTTAGCCTTTCGGGTGGGCTTGGGATTCCGACCTATCGCTCGCATTGATGTAGCCACATGCCATTTGTTTGCTCGAGCCGATTCAACGCACGTCCGGTGCGAAGTTGACAAATCAAGTAGCTTGTCAAAGGCGCATTCTTGTCCGCCAACGGGTTCATGATATATTGGACGAGCCAATGAAGTACAAGCGAGCGCCATGATCGACGGGGTGCCACAACTCGGTGGGCGAAAAGTATGGCTGCATTTGCGGAGCGCCTCCTTTGGACCTGCCACGCTTCGCCGCTTAGCTACGGACGTGCCTGTCCACCAAGAGTACGTAGGGAACAATGCTTTCGAGCTCAGTATTCCACCATTCCTTGGTACACTTTGAGTCTTCAATGTGGATCGCCTTCGTCCTTACTTCCCACCTCTACGGACGCCCGGACATTGCGGGGCAACCTCACACCAACGAGGAGTTAAACCAGTTGCATGGAACGGAGCCACCACGGATTGTATCATGGACATGAAAGTTAAGAACACTCACCAACGAGAGGATCCAGCGCATCGGGTTGTCAAGTTGGTCGGCTCCTGCACAAGGAAAGTGGTTCACCGAGGGGCCCAGGATTCGAGGCGAGGAAATTTCCTCATCTCATGGAGGAACTTAACGCAATGGGGACCATTGCTTCCTAAGGGGGAGGAATGATCCGGGTGGATATTGGTGTACCCGCCTATTCCACTTGGGCCCCCACCATTGTCTCTTTCGGTTTTCGGTTTCGGCATAACTTACTATTTTTTAGCATTTTTGGATGCGGAAATTAGGGCCCCATTTTGAGGCCCTAAACAACGTTTTTGGGTCCTAAACGACGTTTTTTGGTACCATTGTAATCGAATTTGATCATCAAATTTGTCCCGAAAGTTAATATTCCTCGGACGGAGCTTTTCTAATGATGTATCATGTGCGCTCGAACGGAGATAGTATGCCAAAGTTACGTCCACGGGAAGTTGAAACACCAATTTACCCAAACGAGGCCCATAGTTTTGGCGCTTCATCTCCTAAGGAGTTAGGTTTTGGGATGTTTGAGGGTTCTCCATTGTTTCTCAATAATAAATAGGCCCTCGAGCCTCATTGTAACTCAGTTCAGAGGCCTGTAGCCACCACATCTCTTCTCAGAGATAGCTACCAGCGCCCTAGCTAGTTTTATTTCCATTCTGTCTGTAAGCAAATTTCAGTTCTTTGATATTAATGAAATGAAGTGTTATTTCCGCTGCATCTCTGTATTTATGGTTATGTGTTTATTCTGTTGCGTTCCTGCATAAATCTGGATCAGTGTTAAATCTTTTCATCTTTATACATGATAGTAAGGTCTGGTTTCAATTCATTATTCGCAAGTATAACGCCAATACTCATCATACTGCTCAGCATCTTCATCTTATTCTTCTCCAGAGGAAATTACATTGTTTTTACATCCACAGTTTCAGTATTAATGGTCTCTACACTATTACTTCATTGTCTCCAGATACTATGCCTAAAACAAGAACATGTACTTCCACTGCAACATATTTTCCTCCTCCAAAAAGAGGTAGGAAAACAAATTCTGAGACATTGGAAACTGTGGCCAATATCTATGAGGAAACCACTCCAACAGACATTAAAAGCTCAATTGATGCATGGGAACAGGATTTTGAAGAAGATGGCATGGCTATCAGTGAGCAACAAGCTAGAATGGAATTCATCCTAGACTCGGCAAGTACAAGGGGTAGAGTCTCCCTATTTCAGCAGAGTGTGAAGACATATTGAAAAATTAAATGTGTTTTGGCTGAAGCATTGATGAGCCTACAGGAAAAAGAGGTTAAATCATATTCTTCGGTGCTTTTTTAACTCCAAGCTATGAAACAAGAAATGCGAGAAATGACGAAGATTCAGCACCAGCAAAATGCCCGGATTGGTAATATCGAACAACAGCTCAGATTGTTTCAGCAAGCAGAGGACTCTGCTTTTTCTACAAAAGCTCCAAAAGATTCATCTGATGGATAATCAGATTTCTGTTTTAGTACATTTTTGAATGACTCTAAATAGTCTTTATCTTTTCAATTTAATATGTAATTTCTTTGGACATTGTCGTGATAAACTAGAGGCAACTAAACGAAAGAAACAATTTCAATTTTGGTCTGCATTTAACTCTTTAAGGTGGCCAACAGACTTGGTTTCCTTCGGGCAGGTTGAGGCACCTTGATACTGACGTATTTTTTTGCAACTTGCTCTTATAATAGAAATGGCTAGGTACTACAAATTTTACAAAACAAAAAAAAGATCTCCCTAAAATCTTATATTCATTTTCCTTTTCCTATAATGAAGACGTTAGAGATTGTATCCCATACCTTTATTTGTATTTTATTTCCAAATGTTGGCGAAAATTAAGAGTATACACAACCATAATTACCAAATTCGTCCAAATCAACACAAAAAATTCGGAAATTCGTCCATTTGATTCCATCAACGAATAATTCGTTGAAATTTGGTTTGGTTTGTTTACAATTTAAAGTAAAAAATACTTCAACATAAAAGGTGTTTTCTAAGAAGTTAGAAGGCTACCCAAGTTAGGAGACTAGATATGCTTTGGCATTGTGGAGGCACTGCTTTGCTCAGAATTACTAGGAAAGTCTTAACATATTGAAAAATTTGTGTATTTAAAAAAGAAAATAAGGAAAATAGAAACAATTGAGAAATTGGAAAATTTTCTTTTTTGAATTTCATTCTTGTTTTGTAGGGTTGAAAAGTAAAGAAAGCATGATTTTGGAGGGATGGAAAGCCAAGAAAGCAGGAAAAAAAAAGAATGGGTGAAAGTAGATTATTACTCATTTTCTAAATATTTTATTTTTATTTTTATAGAGTCTACATAAATAAATAGATTTAGAATTACGATTTTCTAAATATGTATTTATTTAAGTATTGAGGGGTTTTTTGGGATTCAACTGCGTTAAGTAAGTCATTCATCTATAATCATTTCTATGAGAGGTAGTGTAACTCACTAATTTCTCATGATTTTTGGTCCACTTAGCACTCATTGCATCGGGTGATGCTCACAAGGGTGAAGTAGTGGGATTGAATAAGTTTCAATCCCACTTCTTCACCCACCCGATGCAATGAGTGCTAAGTGGACTATTCAAAAATCACGAGAAATCAGTACTACCTCTCATGTAAATGTTCATAGATGAATGACTTACTTAAAGCAGTTGAATTCCAAAAAATGATATCTAATGTATTTATTTATTAAATAATAATTTTGGACAAATAAGTTTTGATACTAAAAAAACTATGTTAGATTTTTTAGATTTAAGTTTTGGAGCAGTTGAATTCCAAAAAATGATATCTAATGTATTTATTTATTAAATAATAATTTTGGACAAATAAGTTTTGATACTAAAGAAACTATGTTAGATTTTTTAGATTTAAGTTTTGGAGCAGTTGAATTCCAAAAAATGATATCTAATGTATTTATTTATTAAATAATAATTTTGGACAAATAAGTTTTGATACTAAAAAAACTATGTTAGATTTTTTAGATTTAAGTTTTGTAGCCAAGAGAAGTTTGGATTTTTATTTTTTGGGGTGAATTGTATTTCTAAAGTTGTTATATGATCTAGAGTTATTATAAATTATTCAAATTTTAAAATGAGTTAGGACAAAAATGATGAGAATATGTCATTGTTAGAAAAATAAAGTATATATATTCAAGTTAAGATGTATACTATAGATTTTTTATTTTTATTTTTATTTTTCTAATTAAAATGTTTTCATTTGAATTTTTATCATATCATATCGAATTCGAATTTGAATTATAACTTGGTAACTATGTACACAATGATGAGAAGGTAAGCATTAAAATTAGTAAAATTATGAATGTAGTTTGAAGGAGAACAATTTTTCCCTTCCTGTAATAGGGTTGTAAATCTTTCCAGCTTTTCCCTTGATTGTCCTGTTTATAGTCTTTTGGAGAAGGGTTTAAATTTTTCCCTAGCTCCAAGGAAAATCCCTGTGTAAGATATTATTTGTGATATTGAATTCGGGATTAGGGATTTTCCGTATACTACAAAAGATATCATTAGGCAAGACTATGCAGTTGTCCTAAGGAAAGCTAATCCCCCTAAGAAAAATCTTAGCAAACCTGAGTTTGAGGCTCTAAAAATCTTGAATTGTAACCATGGTATTGTTGTTCTTAAAGCTAACAAAGGTGGTGCTACGGTCATCTTAAACAATGAATATTATCATATAAAGAAGTTATATCACCTTTGAAATAGTGGGAGCTATAAGAAATTGAATAAAAATCCCCTGAAAATGTTTCTAGAACCGTTTCTCTAGCCATAAAATCTAGTAGCACGATTAACTCAGTAAAAAGCTTATTGAAAGTAACCCTCTCACTCTGAGGATCTATGGTATTCCTAAGATCCATAAGGAAGGGCCCCCCCTTCGCCCCATAGTCAATTCCATAGGAGGTCTAACGTATATTCTCACTAAATTTTTAGCTAATAAGCTTAAACCTCTTGTTGGCCGGACCGAATCATTTGTCAAAGATTCATCCTTGTTTATTAATGATTTGAAGAGAACAATAATGGATCCTCATGAAAATATGGTAAGTTTTGAAGTATTCTCATTATACACTAATATCCCCATTAACGAGACTATTGATGTCATCAATCAAATCACCGATCTAGATACTGTCCATCTGGTTGAGATATGTCTCACCTCTACTTTCTTTAGTTTTGAGGGGGAATCCTTTGAACAAACCTGTGGCGTGACCATGGGTTCCCCCCTGTCCCCTGTTGTGGCAAATATTTTCATGGAGGAATTTGAATCCAAAGGCCTCTCCTCAACTCTCTTCAAACCTAAACTTTGGAAAAGGTTTGTAGATGACACTTGCGTTGTATGTCCTTATGGAAAAGAAAAGTTGGTCCTTTTATTCCATCATCTTAACAATCAATCTAAATCCATAAATTTCAATATGGAATGTGAAGTTGTTGGAAGCTTTCCTTTTCTCAACATTCTTATTTCAAGAAGGGATGATGGTTCTTTCTTCTATCAAGTCGTTCGAAAGGAAATGCACACTGAGTAATATCTTCATGCTGGTTCACATCATTTCCCTACTCAAAAGCTAGGTGTTCTCAACACCTTAGCTACCAGAGCGTTTAGAATCTAGATGAATACCACCTTAAAGAAGAAAAATCCCACCTCCTGAGCATTTTCAATAAGAACGTTTATAGCAAATTCCAGTTTCTCAGAGCTTTTCATAAAGCTGAAAAGGTCCTAGGAATAAAAAATATTCTAGTGATTGGATTCTGGAGTGCACCTATCGTTTATTCAAGGGACCACATATAAGATCGCTAGGATCCTTAAGAAGCATAAGGTGTCCTCGACTTTCAAGCCCTGTAACACTATTCAGAGCTATCTAAGATCGGTGAAGTACTCTGTAAACCCTAATGATGGAAAAGGCGTTTACATCATTTCTTGTTCTTGTGGGACTTCATACATTGGTGAAACTGGTCGATCTATTAATCAAAAGATTTGTGAACACGCGGTAGACCTAAAACATGGAAGATCCTGCTCTTCTACTTTATCAGAACATGCAGAAAAGACTAACCATCACATCTGCATAGAGGAAGCTAAAGTCATTGCTAGGATTGACCATTTTCATCACCGTAAGTTAAGGGAGGCTTTAGAGATTGAGAAAAGACCGATCAAACTTAATAGAGATGATGGGTAGAGCATTAGCATATGTTGGATCCCTGCCCTATACTCCTAGTTTGTGTTTTCTTTAAGCGCCACTCCCCTCTTTCCCTCTTATTTTTTGATTATGATTATTATTCCTTTTTAGATTTATTATTGTAATTAATCAATAAATTAACCTTTTATTAAAAGATAAATATAATAGATTTATTATTAACATTACGAAGAAAGAAAGATAAATAAAATAAATATTCAAACCTTAATACTTACCATTATTTATTTTCCAACCATTGACTATATACTCTTATTATTCATTCAATAAATTTAAAATAAAATATAATAAAATAATGATAAAATATAATAAGATTATATCCTATAATAATAAAAAATAAAAATAAATAAATAATTTGATAATATTATAAAATATAGAAATAAAAAAATATTATTGGTCCTTTTAAGTCAAACTAACGACTGTAAAATTTTCTCTTAAAATCTGAGAATAAGGCCATGGTCTGATCACCAAAAAAATACAAACAATGGAACTATTTTGTAGTTGGACAACAATACCTCGACAACACCGATATCTTCTTGCGTGGGTCGTGGGTTGCAAGATGAGGAGAAAGAAATGTAATCAAAGGACGATCTCAAAAGTTATGAGCTTTCAGAAGTGCAGATGTAATCAAATTATACTTTCGATTTAGTATTTACGTAGTTCATACGTGTGAGAAGAATAAAATATAAATTTTAAAAGCGTTTTAGAGGGTGTTTTTCATTTCATTTTATTAATGTTAATTAAGGTTTCGCGGAAACATGAGATGGTCTGATGGTCTCATCATCCCTCATAGGACCTTTCGGCGAAACATAGAGGTGGTGCATTGACAAAATAAATAGTCTATGAAGTCCGAAGTCCGAAGTCCGAAGTCCGATACACTTTTGGCATTTCTGAAATGTTGACAAAATTAGCGTTGTGCATACTTAAGAAATCGAATAAGATAGTTTTATGTAGAGCGAATAAAATAAAGAATCTAACCCTAAATTTTGAAAAAAACCTTGTAGAATGGTTTGTTATCACTTGATAGCACTAAAATGTTTGGTACATTGTGTAGAGTGCCAAGGTGTGGAACCACCTTCCCAATCTCCCACTTTTTCAACTTTATAGATTCGTATTTCCTTACTTTTACTTTACTTTGCTTTAGCTTATTTAAAGGACATGGAACTCTGTGCATCATTTAGAACTCTGTGTATTATTGGACAGAGTTATAACAATGTTAATGTTAAAGCGCACACACAAAGAATAACCACTTATAAAATTAGTGTTTTTTGTTTTATAATTATTTATACATTGGAGAATTATATTTCATTAAACAATTAAAAATTTGAAATAAAATTTCCAAAAAGTTAGAAATTTATTTTTTAAGTAAAATAAAAATAAAAATATTAAATATTTTCTCAAAACTTTAATTAAAATTTCAAAAACTAAAAAAAGAAATCATCCCAGTTTGGCACGAAACTATTGCTATAGTCCCAACTAATAACATTGGGTTAAAAGATGAAGCAAATCATCCCAGTTTGACACGAAACTATTGCTATATTCCCAACTAATAACATTGGGTTAAAAGATGAAGCTAATAACGTTTGATTAAAATGTGGAGAAGATAGATTGAAAGCGAGTCTAATATGCCATGACTATTTTGATTTTGACATTTTAGGTTTTTAAATAGTTAAGTATTTTAAAATTATCGTTCAAAAATATGTTTTGAAAACTAATCATACGTTTGATTAAAATATGGAGAAGATAGTGCACGTTTGACTAATGAAAGCCATTCTAATATGCTATGACTATTTTCATTTTGACATTTTAGGTTTTTAAATAGTTGAGCTATTTTTATTTTATATTGAAAGCCATTCTAATGTGCTTTGAATATTTTGATTTTGACATTTTAGGTTTTCAAATAATTGATGTATTTTTAAATTATTTGTGAAAATATGTTTGGAAAATATAGAAAAGATATATCTATAATTTCAATATTGTACTAGTATTTTTATTTTCACATTTTAAAAATTTTAAGATTTTAAATATTTGAGGGGAATTATATAATATAATATTAATATTAAATAGTATATTATATTAATAGTATTATTAAATATTAAATATTAATTATATTAATATTAAATAATAATAATGTTATATTATAGCTTTATATTTTATTAAGCATATTTTTTTTCAGTCAATTATAATATTAATAGTATAACCGGTTTAGAGTCATCTTAATTTAGAATCTACCAAGTGTTCAAATAGATGAAATTTCTTGAGGTGCATATCTCTTTTAGATTGAAAAGTGATATAATCTTTCTCACTGCTTAGTAGATCCACAGTTAAGATAGATATAAGTTGATTTTTTTGTCATATTAAAGAAAAATATTTTGATTTTAAATGAGATTGAAACTCAACAATTAGAAAACAAGTTTGTTTAAATGTATAAAATTACATTACTTTAAAATTGCATAAATAACTATAAAAAACCTTATACTAATAAACATATATATATATATTTATTAGTATAAGGTTTTTTATAGTTATATATATATTATGACTTAACAAACACTAGTTGTAATTGCATATTTTGCCATCAATAAATAATTTACCATCATTGTAAAATACGTAAAATATGTATTGGAGTTGCTTTGATAACAAGATTTATTTATACAAAGTTTGCCCAACTTGCAACTTTAACAATATTTTTTTTTAACAAGAGCAGGTATGGTTTTTATATTAAAATTCAAAATCACTGGATTCTTGTCCAGCAGCAAAGTCTTACAAGTCTTTCGGTCTTAGAACTTACTACAAAAATGCTGCCCATAATATCAGCTGAATTGTGTTTACTAGTAACTTCCTAGATACGCTATAGACTTTATGGAATACGCCTAAAAGCGAATTTGCAAAACACTGCATCAAAAGAAACTAGCAGGAATGATTATAACCTGGGATGTACTGGGTGAAAATGTGAAGTTGGGAAACACTTTTTGCCCTTTTTTGACGTTGAAAATTGTAATTTTCTATGTTTTTCAACTTCAACTCCACTGAACTCATATTTTTATTGCAAATTATGCTTTGACATAAAAACAAGAATTGTAGAGAATTGTCTTACCTCCATACCCATATTTAAAAAAAAAAAAAAATTGACATATAGAGGGGTAAATTTCTTGTTTACTAACTGCATATACTTGAAATTTTTAGGCAAACATAAATAGTCATATATTGCGCACTAGTGCACAAACTATTTTTCGGTAATTTTTAGATTAAATCACTATTTTTTATTATTTTTTGAAATGGACGAAGACAAAAAAACAGTGATGTTTCAGTACATTTTATGATCCCTAGATTTTCTTTTCAATGTCATCATCAATAAGAAAAATGAGAGTACCCTATTGAAGTAGACAGGGAGAGGAAATGCAATATGATTTTTCTGAATTTTTGGGTTTCGTCATTTGAAAGTTATTGAATTTTCATTCAGTGCAATTTTTCGAACAATGAAATTCCACAGTGACACAGTTTAGTAAAAAATTAATAAAAAAATGAATTTTTTAATGAAACTCCACAAATCTCATATCATCAGAAACTAGACTCAAAGATGAATCTAATGGTACTTGGTCTGACAAATAACATTTTTTTTTTGTAGGTGTTCCGTCCCTCCAAAGTTGCAGGTTCCTGAAAACTGCAGAATTTTCTGGTTTTTTCGTTGACCAGAAACTCTCGGCTGAGATAATGTCTCAAATGAGAAATTTATAAAACTCTCGATCAAGAGTTTAACCCACCTAAAGTTACATTTAACCGCGCAGCCAAACTCTCGTCCGAAAGTCTAAAAAACTCTCAGACGAGAGTTTGTGCCCGAGAGTTTACTCGATGAAACTCTCGGCCGAGAGTTTAGAAAACTCTAGGCCGAGAGTTTAGAAAACTCTCGGCCGAGAGTTTTATTAAATGTTTTAATCAAAAGTTTTAGGGGTTTATATGTTTAGGGTTTAGGGGTTTATATGTTTAGGGTTTATGGGTTTATATGTTTAGGGTTTAAGGGGTCAAATGGGTTAGGGGTTTTGGGGTTTAGGGGCTTAAATGGGTTAGGGGTTAACAAGTTAGGGGTAGGGGTTAAGGGTTTAGAGGTTTAGGGTTTAGGGGGTTAAATGGATTAGGGGTTAGGAATTAGGGTTTAAGGGGTCAAGGGTTAAGGGGTTAGAGGTTTAGGTGTTTAAGTGGTTGAATGGGTTATGGGTTGGGAATTAGGGTTTAAGGGGTTATAGGTTTAGGGTTTAGGGGGTTAAATGGGTTAGGGTTGGTTTAGAGGTTTAGGGGTTAGGGGATTTAGCAGTTAAGGATTTTAGGGGTTAGAAGTTAGGGGTTAATGGGGTTAAATGGGTTAGGTTTTTAGGGGTTTAGGGTGTTGAATTGGTTAGGGGTTGGGAATTAGGGTTTAAGGGGTTAGGGGTTAAGGGTTTAAAGGTTTAGGGTTTAGGGGGTTAAATGGGTTATAGGTTTAGAGGTTTAGGGGGTTAGGGGATTTAGCAGTGAAGGATTTTAGGGGTTAGGGTTTTGGGGGTTAAATGGAATCCACACTTAAATGGGTTAGGTTCTTAGGGGTTTAGGGTGTTGAATTGGTTAGGGGTTCAGAATTAGGGTTTAAGGGGTTAGGGGTTAAGGGTTTAGAGGTTTACGGTTTAGGGGGTTAAATGGGTTACAGGTTTAGAGGTTTATGGGGTTAGGGGATTTATCAGTGAAGGATTTTAGGGGTTAGGGGTTAAGGTTTTGGGGGTTAAATGGAATCCACACTTAAATGGGATAGGGTTTTAGGGGTTTACGGTGTTGAATTGGTTAGGGGTTGGGAATTAGGGTTTAAGGGGTTAGGTGTTAAGGGTTTAAGGGTTAGGAATTAGGGTTTAAGGGGTCAAGGGTTATGGGTTGGGAATTAGGGTTTAAGGGGTTAGGGGTTTAGGGGCTTAGGGTTTTGGGGTTTTTGGGCTTAAATGGGTTAGGGGTTAGATTTAGGGTAGGGGTTAAGGGTTTAGAGGTTTAGGGTTTAGGGTTTAAATGGGTTAGGGGTTTAGAGGTTTAGTAGGGGTAAATGGGTTAGGGGTTAAGGGTTTAGAGGTTTAGGGTTCAGGGGGTTAAGGGTTTGGGGGTTAGGAATTAGGGTTTAAGGGGTTAAGGGTTATGGGTTGGGAAATATGGTTTAAGGGGTTAGGGGTTAAGGGTTTAGAGGTTTAGGGTTTAGGGGGTTAAATGGGTTATAGGTTTAGAGGTTTAGGGGGTTAGGGGATTTAGCAGTGAAGGATTTTAGGGGTTAGGGGTTAGGGTTTTTGAGGTTAAATGGAATCTACACTTAAATCGGTTAGGTTTTTAGGGGTTTAGGGTGTTGAATTGGTTAGGGGTTTCGGGGTTTAGGGGCTTAAATGGGTTACATGTTTAGAGGTTTAGGGGATTTAGCAATGAAGGATTTCAGGGGTTAGGGTTTTGGGGGTTAAATGGAATCCACACTTAAATGGGTTAGGTTTTTAGGGGTTTAGGGTGTTGAATTGGTTAGTGGTTTTAGGGTTTAGGGGCTTAAATGGGTTTGGGGTTAACAGGTTAGGGGTAGGGGTTAAGGGTTTAGAGGTTTAGGGTTTAGGGGTTAAATGGGTTAGGGGTTTAGAGGTTTAGTGGGGGTAAATGGGTTAGGGGTTAAGGGTTTAGAGGTTTAGGGTTAAGGGGGTTAAGGGTTTAGGGGTTAGGAATTAAGGTTTAAGGGGTCAAGGGTTATGGGTTGGGAATTAGGGTTTAAGGGTTAGGGGTTAAGGGTTTAGAGTTTTAGGGTTTAGGGGGTTATATGGGTTATAGGTTTAGAGGCTTAGGGGGTTAGGGGATTTAGCAGTGAAGGATTTTAGGGGTTGGGGGTTAGGGTTTTGGGGGTTAAATGGAATCCACACTTAAATGGGTTAGGTTTTTAGGGGTTTAGGGTGTTGAATTGGTTAGGGGTTTTGGGGTTTAGGGGCTTAAATGGGTTAGGGGTTAACGGGTTAGGGGTAGGGGTTAAGGGTTTAGAGGTTTAGGGTTTAGGGATTAAATGGGTTAGGGGTTTAGAGGTTTAGTGGGGGTAAATGGGTTAGGGGTTAAGGGTTTAGAGGTTTAGGGTTTAGGGGGTTAAATGGGTTAGGGGTTAGGAATTAGGGTTTAAGGGGTCGAGGGTTAAGGGGTTAGAGGTTTAGGTGTTTAAGGGGTTGAATGGGTTATGGGTTGGGAATTAGGGTTTAAGGGGTTATAGGTTTAGGGTTTAGGGGGTTAAATGGGTTAGGGTTGGTTTAGAGGTTTAGGGGGTTAGGGGATTTATCAGTTAAGGATTTTAGGGGTTAGAAGTTAGGGGTTAATGGGGTTAAATGGGTTAGGTTTTTAGGGGTTTAGGGTGTTGAATTGGTTAGGGGTTGGGAATTAGGGTTTAAGGGGTTAGGGGTTAAGGGTTTAGAGGTTTAGGGTTTAAGGGGTTAAATGGGTTACAGGTTTAGAGGTTTAGGGGGTTAGGGGATTTAGCAGTGAAGGATTTTAGGGGTTAGGGGTTAGGGTTTTGGGGGTTAAATGGAATCCACACTTAAATGGGTTAGGTTCTTAGGGGTTTAGGTTGTTGAATTGGTTAGGGGTTGGGAATTAGGGTTTAAGGGTTTAGGGGTTAAATGGGTTACAGGTTTAGAGGTTTAGGGGATTAGGGTATTTAGCAGTGAAGGATTTTAGGGGTTAGGGGTTAAGGTTTTGGGGGTTAAATGGAATCCACACTTAAATGGGTTAGGTTTTTAGGGGTTTAGGGTGTTGAATTGGTTAGGGGTTAAGGGTTTAGGGGTTAGGAAATAGGGTTTAAGGGGTCAAGGGTTATGGGTTGGGAATTAGGGTTTAGGGGTTAGGGGTTTAGGGTTTAGGGGGTTAGGGGATTTAGCAGTTAAGGATTTTAGGGGTTAGGAGTTAGGGGTTTTGGGTTTTAGGGGCTTAAATGGGTTAGGGGTTAATGTGTTAGGGGCAGGGGTTAAGGGTTTAGAGGTTTAGGGTTTAGGGGGTTAAGGGTTTAGGGGTTAGGAATTAGGGTTTAAGGGGTCAAGGGTTAAGGTGTCAAGGGTTATTTTTCTGCAATAACATGATTCTCCAATCCCATACACTTCTGCTTGGAATGTCACACTTAACATTCCTTTCCTTTTCGAATAATATTCTTTATCCCCTTACATCCATACCTAGGAAAATAGACTTCATTTCAATTTAATCTTGTGAAACTAAAGTGGAAGATAAGAGGACCCATTCCAAGAAGGGCATCTCACTCAATGTTCAAATAATATTGTTTATCCCCTTACATCCATACCTAGGAAAATAGACTTCCTTTCAAGTTAATCGTGCGAAACTGAAGTGGAAGATAAAGTGACCCATTCCAAGAAGCTCATCTCACTTCAAAAAGTTCTTGAGATTTCCAAGAATTTATAACGATATTAAGGTGCTATGCATTGTCTCCTTTATCACCTCATTGCATTTAGTCAATTGTTTTTTAAATTTAAATTTATTCATTAATTTCAAAAAAAATATTATATATATATAGTTGTTTTTATTTTGATTATGTTTTAGAATTTTATTTTATTTATATTAATATATCAACTAGTTTTATATAAAATATTTTTAGTTTTTTATATAATATTGATATTACAAAATATTGTAACAAATTTTATTTAATTAAATCTTCATGTATTTTTTATCATTAATAATAATCAAATAATTTAAAATAAAATTTTAAATTTTTTTAAATTTTTTTATCATTTTTAAATTTTAATAAAGTACTATTAAAATTATATAAAGTACCAATTCTAAAGTACCGAGAGTTTTATATAAAATAAGGTACCAATTCTAACAACTTAATAATTTTGACGTTTTATTATAGGAATAAAACTCTAGGACAAGAGTTGAAAAAACTCTAGGATGAGAGTTTTTAAAACTCTCATCCGAGAGTTTTTAAAACTCTCATCCGAAAGTCTTCCCGAGAGTTTCCGTCAATAAAACTCTCGGACGAGAAAATGCATAACTCTCGTCCAAGATATTTTTAACTCCGGCTAAACCCAATAAAACTCTCGGACACAAGTTTTTAAAACTCTCGGTCGAGAAATAGAGTTGACTATTTTCTCAGACGAGAAATTAAAAATTTCTCCCAAATTCTAGCCGTCCGCCAAAAAGTGTTTCCCAACTTCGCGATTTCACCTGTTTGGATAAATCCCTTCTTCCTTGACTGTGTGACGCTACTGCTGGCTGCTGCTCTTGCCTCTGCTCAAGTCCGCGTCAGTCTGGGTTCAAGAATCCATTGTTTCTAGAAGGTTCTAGGTCTCCTTTCCCTTGCCAACTTGGCCCACCTATTGATAAAGACTGCGAACCTCATTCCTTAACCAGAACACAAAATTTTCTAGCCCTGCGATCCTATTCTCCTACAACATCATTCTTTCGGTGATGACTTTGTCCTTGTCCCTAATATTGAAGAGTAAATTATTCAAATTGATGTGCAGGTGGGCCAATTGGGCCTCCTGTCATCTACGAATCTCCTCCATGGAACGATACAAGGTTGAGGAGGAGCCTAGATTGCTCTCCGAAGGGTCCACTTCCTACCAATTACTGCTGCAACAGATTCCAAGTATATCTGCACCAAAATCCCCTGTAATGGTGCTAGTATACACCTCCTTTCCTTCTAGAGAAATCCTACTGTCTTGAGGCTGATTCAAGTTCAAATTCCGAGCCAACGAATCACTAAGAGACCTATTACCAATTGCGCACTTGAAAGCAACGTAGAGACAGTTCCAGGTCTGATGCTTCCAACTCTAGAACGTAACTCTGCTCGTTTCACCACCCTGCGCATTGGAGAAATGGATATGTTGAAAGGAAATGCCATTAGTTGTCATATTTCAAAGGGCCAACATGACATAAATTCTTTTTCTGTTGTGCTTGTATTTTCTCTTGAGCATATTCACCTCCCTGCGAGCCAAATCCCTTTTGTATGCTCTCATTTGAAACCAATTTACTACATTAATGTTCGTCGTATCCATGGTGCATGTGAATCGATCCTTCATAGGGTTGATATGACATGCCTTACTGTCATCCACATGGTGGGTGATTACATCAAGAGTGAGCCGTCGCCACTAAGTGTCTTGCTGAATCAACATGCCAAGAGGACTGACAATTGTGCGGTGGCTGCGACATGTGCTGTGGGTTTTCATGTGCTCTTGCTTCTTATGGGAATTTCCCTTGGTCCTTTTGGGCTTGGTTTCCATGTTCTTTAGGGAAGGTTTTGAATCTCAATTGCTCCCCCTAGGCTACGATGGCTTAGGGGGAGAAACACTCTCTGATTTTCTTGCTTATCCATTATGCTATTTAGATCACGCATCACATGCCAAGGAGTCAGGATTTCGAAATGGGGAAGAAGACCTTCAATATGACACCAGATCCTGGACTTATGTTTCATCATGCCTTTTTGCAGGGCTATAATGTTCCTGATTTCTCAAGCAGAGTCTCTAATAACATGAACAAAACTAATATTATTCCTTAAGGCTAGCTCCAACCCTTTCCAGAGAGCCATTGCTTCAGCCTGATTTTTTTTTTTTGTTCCAACTCCCCACACATACTCTATTCTGTTTGTTCCCTTGGGGTTATGCAACACCCCTCCCACTCCTCTCGACCCTGTAGCTTTAACAATATTAACTGCATGATATGTTTTAATTAATATTCCAATTAAATCATATATAAATATAAAATGTAAATTATAATGTAATATAAAATGGAACATGTAAAATATAATGAAAAATAATGTAAAATGTAAAATATAATGAAAAATAATATAAAATGTAAAATGTAAAAACCTCCACTTTACCATGGATATTATTAACCTGTAAATATGTTTTGTTACAATAACATGGGCCAATATCATGGATTATCAACACCCCATGTCCAAAAATCATAACTCATTTCACAAGTAAAATATTTTATAAACATTTTATAATTTAGTATTATTATTATTTTTGAATTAAATATAAAAGAAAAAATGTTATAATTACTGTTGAGATACATCTAAACCCTCTATCCTCACTACTTTTAAAATTTTTTTGTGGATGTGAAATACAAAATGTAAAAAGTAAGGCATGAAACTACCAATTTGATTAGAAGAAATTGGTTTGTCTATAATGTAAAATTAACATACTATTGTTTATTATTATTATTATTATAATCAATAATATTGACTATTATTATTATTATATATTAAAATAATAATAATCTCCATTATAAGTATTATTATATTATACCTTACATATATTATTGATTACACATAGACAATTCTCGATCATATGTATGGAGGGGGCAACGATAGGGAAAAAGAGAGAGACAAAGAGAGATAGAGGGGGAAAAGAGAGGAGGAGAGAGGGAGGGAGATAGTGACAGAGTTGGAGGGCGAAGAGAGAGAGAAAGAGGTGGGGGTATAATAAACGATTTGGAGAGAGAGAGAGAGAGAGAGAGAGGCATGAATAGAGAGATGGAGTTGGAGAGGGAGAGAGGGGGAAGGAATATAGTTACAGAGATGGAGGGTGGAGAGAGAGAGAGGGAGTTGGGGAGGAGAGAAAGAGAGTGATGAGGGGGGGCGAGAGAGAGGGAGAGAAGAAAATGATAGTTCTAGAGGGCATGGATAGTGAGTCAGTGATGGGAAGGAGAGAGAGGGAGGGGAGAGAGTGAATGAGAGAGGGAGGGAAGAATAAAGACATAGAGAGATATAGGTGGAGAGAGGGAGGGAGTGGCAAGGGAGAGATGGATAGAGAGTGAGGGAGTGAGGAGAGAGAGAGAGAGAGAGAGAGAGAGAGAGAGAGAGAGAGGGGGGGGGGAGAGAGAGAGAGAGAGAGAGATAGAGAGAAGGAGGGAGGGAGAGATAGATAGATGAATGTGGGGAGGGAGTGAGCATGTGTGAGATAGATAGATATGGGGAGGGACTGAGCATGTGTGAGATAGATATGAGAGAGGAAGTGAGGGGAGAGAGAGAGAGAGAGAGAGAGAGAGAGAGAGATATGGGGAGGGAGTGAGCATGTGTGTTTTGGGGTGATATAAAGAGACAAAGTGATCCAGGTGGATATTGGTGGCCACCTGCCTATTCCTCCTAGAACTCCAGTTGGTTTCATCAGTTTCGGTGTTTATAGCAGCATCTACTATTTTTAGCATTTTTTCGGGTCCTAAACTTCCAGAGCAGTTTTGACCCCCTAAACGACGTTTTTTTGAGGTCTGCAACACACCTATTTACCTGCAATAAATCTTATAGTTCTCAAAGATACATTTACAACGAGGTATCATACACACCAGATAGATATAATATGACCAAGTTATGACCCCGGGGATTTGGATGCCCAATTAACCCTAACAGGTCCCACAAACTCTTGGTGTTCCATCTCCCGGGGTTGGGGTTTTGGTTGTTTATGGTTTTCCCTTGTGTGTCAATAATAAAAATTCCCTTGAGCCTCATTGTAGCATCGTTCAGAGACATGCAGCTGCCACATCACTTCTCAGAGATAAACTATTATCACCCGAGCTAGTTTAATTCCATTATGTATGTAGGCATATTTTAGTTCTTTGATATTAATGAAATGAAGTTTTACTTTTGCTGCATCTTCATGTTTATGTTTATATTTGTATTCGATTGAATTCCTGCATAAGTCTAGATCAGTGGTATCAAAGTAGTCTTCTCTTTATCTATTTTTTCTTTGCATGTCCCCAACAAGGTCAGGGTATAAGGAGTTAGGGCCCGAATGGGTTAAACCTTTGCAAGATCAACCTCGCAAACCTTGATGATCTCCCATGTCAAAAGAAAATAAAGATGAGGGAGCAGGGGATCCTTTCAAAATATTGCTTGAGGAGGCCCTCGAGAAACAAAGGAACGTGATGATGGATAAATTTTCCCAGATCCTTCGACATAGGAGAGTGGTGTGAGTTCCATAAGATCCCAACTCACAACATGAGTGAGTGTCGAGTGAAACAATCACTGGTGGCTAAGCTGAAGGCTTATGAATTAGATGCATGTTCTGACTCAGAGTTAGAACCCGATAAGGGGAATGAAAAAGGGAATCATATTATTTATGCATATCCCAGTTCCACCGTTGCCACCACCAAGATATAGAAGGATGAGCCCAAAGGTCGAGAGGAGGGGGAGCATATCTTCCACTGATATATGTGGGTGAAGGGTTCTCCACTATAGGTCATTATCGACAATGGGAGCCAAAAGAACCTCATTTCAGTAGAGGTCATGAAGCGGCTGGGCCTACTGACAACAACACACTTGCAACCGTACACCATCGGGTGGCTTCACCAAGAACGAGATCTCCGCGTCAACCAACAGTGTTTCCTACCCTACAACATCAAGCCCTTCATAGATGAGGTACTATGTGATGTTTCTCCTCTTGAATTTTGTGATGTATTATTAAGCCAACCATACTTGTGGAAGAAACATGTTGTGTATGAGTCTAGGCCTCACGATGTTATTATTAATCTAGGAAATAAGTTGTATAGGATACTAGAGGTAGCATTGCCTATCGCCATCTCTTTGATCACTGCGAAGAAATGTAGTAAGATCATTTCCCATATTGGGAAATTTATTTTCCTCATGATTCACCCTCAGGGAAAGAATAATATTGTGACCACAAACTCCAGCCAAGGCTCCTCTGCATGACAACAACAGATGGACAAAGTCATGGAGGAGTACAAGAACATATTCACCTCACCTGTAGGGGTACATTTACACTATAAGGTCAAGCACTCCATCGATCTAACCCTGGGCACACTGCTACTAATTGCACTGATCTATTGATGATCTATTCCACAGAACGATGAAATTAAGAGGAAGATTCAAGAGCTACTTCAAAAAGGGCACATCAGGCCAAGTTCATCATCCTGTGGGAGCCTGATCATGTTGGTATAGAAGAAGGATGGGACATGGAGACTCTGTATTGACTATCAGGCATTGAAAAATATCACTGACTGGAATAGGTATCCAATCTAATGGATTGATGACCTTCTGGGCTAGCTCAAGGGGGTAAAATATTTCATCAAGATTGACTTGAAGTCCGGTTATCACTAGGTACCAATCGAAATCTCTGATATGTGGAAGACTGCCTTCAAATCCTAGGAGGGCCTTTTCGAATGGCTGGTCATGCATTTAGAGTTGACGAATGCCCCCACAAACCTTCATGAGGCTGATGGACGACATCTTGAAACCATTCACCAACTCATTCATGGTGGTGTATTTGAATGACATTCTTATCTTCAACCAGAGTTAGGAATAGCACCTCCACCATATTTGACAGGTCCTCCAAACCCTACAGAAACGCAAGTTGTGTGCCAATTTGGAGAAATTCATTTTGGTATGACCCATAGGTTCAATATATGGGGTACATTATTGATGAGAAGGGTATGCATGTGGACCCAACCAAGATACAAGTCATTTGGGATTGGTTAGCCTGAACTACTCTAACAGAGCTTCACAATTTTCTGGGTCTTGAAAACCTCTACCATAGGTTCATGTTGGGTTTCTCTCATATCACTTGGCCTTTAAGTCAAGTCACTAAGGGAGGAGTGAAAGAAAAGGTACTTTGGTTCGACTCCTAACAGAAGGTGTTCATCAAGTTGAAGCACCACCTCTGCTCTGCATCAGTGCTAACATTACTAGACCTACAACAACCATGACATTGAGACATATGCCCATGACTATGCTATTGTTGCAATTATTACTCAATAGGGGAATCAAATGGCATATCACAGTGAGACAATTTTAGACATTGTTCAAAAGTATCCCACCTATGACAAAGAGATGTATTCCATTGTGTAGGCCTACCAAAAATGGAAGCATTACATTATGGGGAAGGAAATAGTCATCCACATAGACCACCGACCCCTACAGTTCATATAGATACAACGATCGTCATTAGAAATGGTCCAAATACCTACAACAATTCCATTTGAACATTAAGTGAAAGAAGGGAAACACCAACAATGTTGTAGTTTGCCTCAACCGACCACCTATCATGGCGTTGATCACTGTGCTCGACTCTTGTGGGCACGAGACTTCAGGGTGGCCGCATCTTTACAAGAATGATCCAGAATTTGGAAACCCATACCAGACACCCATGGAAGGAAAGAAAGTTTCAAATTTTCCCCTCTAAGACACATTGTTATGCCACCTGGGACACCTTTGTGTTCCTTTAAGTGAGCCTTCCAAGATGATTTTGGAAGCACACTACAACAAGGTCGCTGGACATTTAGGGGTAGAGAAAATAGTGGCAGTGTTGCATAAGTATTTCTATTGCCCCAACCTTTGACAAGATGTTGAGAAGTACATCATTTCCTACATTGCCTGCGCCATTTCCAAATCGACCATTAAGAGGCAAGTCCTATATACTCCGTTTCCTACTCCTAGTTGATATTGGGAATCCATCTCCATAGATTACATGTCGAGCCTTCCTTCTACCAAGTATGGAAATGACTGCGTTTTTATGGTTGTCGACATATTATCTAAGATGACCATTTTGGCGGCCTGCAAGAAGAGTAATACAACAGAAGCCACTGCTAAGCTCTTCTTTGAACGAGTGTGGGTACACTTTGGGATCCCATACCACTTTGTGATCCCATAGTCCATTATATTAGATTGGGACAACAGGTTCCTAAGTACATTTTGGTCAAGTCTCTGGTCGATGCTAGATATCAAGCCCACTAAGTCGACAAATTTCCACCCCAAAATTGATGGCGAAACATAGGTCGTCAACATGATGATCGTACACATTATACACATGTAAAACTAGAAGCATCCACACACTTGAAATGAAACCTCCCGTATGTCCAAAAAATCTACAACAAATCTCTCCATATCTCACTCATCTTACCATAACCCCTTCCAGGTGGGGTTTGGATTCCAGCCACTATGTCCCATTTAAGTGGCCATACCATTTGTAGCTACTCAGACAGATTCAAATCATGTCCAGTTTGAAGTTGATAGGGAAAAAAAATTCATTGAGTGCATTAAACACATCCTCTAGTAGGTCCATGACATATTAGAGACAACCGCTGCTAAGTACAATTAGCGACATGATCAACATTGAGTGCCACATAAGATACAAGTGGGCGACAAAGTTTGACTACATTTACAGAAGGAGCACCTTGCTAGGCCTCACCGCAAGCTTCACCCACTCCGATATGGCCTATACACCATCACCAAGGCTGTAGGGGAAAATTCCTTCGAGCTTATCATTCCTTGGTCTGCACCTAGTGTTCAATGTGGATCACATTAAGCCATACTTTCCACCATTACTAGACACATTCGACATTTCATAACAACTCACACCTACTGAGTTAAACCTAGGCTGCATGGAATAGGCCACAACTAATTAGATCATGGAGACGCAGATCAAGAAAACCCAAAAATAGAGGATCCAACTATATCGAGTTGTCAAATCAGGCCAACTCCTTCACCAGGGACCAGGTTCAACATAAATTTCCTCATCTCATGGAGGCTTTGCACGCAATGGGGGCCATTATTCCTAAGGAGGTAGGAATGATCCAGGTGGATATTGGTAGCCACCCACCTATTCCACCTAGAACTCCATTCAGTTTCATGATTTTCCTTTTTTATAGCGTCATTTACTATTTTTAGCAGTTTTTCAGGTACTCAACTTCTAGAGCAGTTTTTACCCCTTAAACGATGTTTTTTTGAGGTACGCAATAGGCCTTTAACCATTGATAGGGGCCTACGGAAAATATTGTAGTACTCAGAGAGATATTTACAAAGTATCGTACGCACCAAATAGAGATAATATGACCAAGTTACAACCCCAGAAAGTTGGATTCCCAACTAACCTTAATGGGGCACACAAACTCTTTGCGTTCCATCTCCTGGGGTCAGGGTTTTGGTTGTTTAGGGTTTTCCCTTGTTTTTGAATAATAAAAAGGCCCTTGAGCCTCATTGTAACATTGTTTAGAGGCGTGTATTCACAACATCTCTCAAGTTAGTTTATTTCCATTTTGTATGTAAGCATATTTCAATTCTTTAATATTAATGAAACGAAGTTTTATTTCTGTTGCATCTTTGTGTTTATGTTTATATATGTATTCTATAGCATTCTTGCATAAGTTGCATAAGTCCATATGGCAGAGAGAGAGAGAGGGGGGTGAGAGGGAGGGATATAAACACAAAGATGGAGGGGGCAAAGAGATGGAAGAAGAAAGAGACACGTAGAGATAAATAAATATATTATTTAATCTTATATAGTATTGAGCATTATTAACCATAGAGGAAGAGGAAGTAAGGCATTTACAAAATGTAAAATAAGTTGGTTTTAGAAATGAATGAATATTTTGGTTTTTCATTAAAATAAATGCATCGATTTCAATGTATATGTTTATTCTAAATCCTATTTGAATGATTGCACTAGATGCATTGATTTCAATGTAGATGTTGATTTCTAATCCTATTTGATTACTTGCACTAAATGCATTTATTTCAATGTAGATGTTGATTTCTAATCCTAGTTGATTACTTCCACTAGATGCATTGATTTTAGTGTATATGTTGATTTATAATCCTATTTTATTGCTTTCACTAAATGAATTATTTTGTGTATATGTTGATTTATAATTTGATTTAACTAGATGTATGATGTACATTAATTTCAAAGTAATTAGATTAATAATGTTCATTGATTTTAGTGTAAGCACAAAAAAAATATTCACGATGTGCATTGATTTATGTGTTACAACAATTCAACCATAAATAATATACTTGAATTTTCATCCTAAATAAAATTTTCAATTACCTAAAATGTTTTCTTCTTGAAACTATAAACTATTTATATTGGAATACATTCTTATTATTCCCATTTTCCATCATTCAACATTGCTAGTCACTTTGCATTCAAACAAAGTAATGGAAACAACTATCATTGAAACTTACTTGGGGTTTAACACTCCATAATTCACAGTGATTGACTTTGTAGAAAGCTACTATTAATATTGGAGAGCAAGAGAGACAAGGTGTGGCGTTTACTACAATAGCTCAAGTTAAAGATTTGAATGGTGTATGATTTCAACCGCCCTTTTTATATGATCGATATGAAAATATGGGAAAGCTAATAGGTACACCAATTAGAACATTAGAAGAAAATAGTTTTATATCGACCAAAATGAAGACTATTTGTAGTTGAATACATTCTTATGATTCACATTTTCTATCATTTAATACTATTACAATATCACTTTGCATTCAAAAATTTGTATTTCATCAATTTTCATCATTCAAGTTATTAATAGTCTCTATCATATCAACAAGATAACATAATTGAGATTTTAAACTTCTCAAGTTGATGGGGGATAATCCTTTATCCTTGTTTTTAAAAAATATGCTTGTGCATCCATGATTGGATTAACCTCCATCAATGGTTTCTTTTTTTCTAGCTTTTATTTAAATTTCCTTTGCTCATGGCATTTTGGTCCTCCTTTGTTTCCCTTGATATATACTATGAAAAAATGTAATCAAGGATAACTAAGAGGGCCTCATCCATGATAGAATCACGATATTTTTTCGAGATCAAAGTGAACAAAGCTATTGATTCTTAGACCCAATTTGGAAAATTCTTTGCGTTGTAAGGTGGGGATTTACTTACTAAGTGGATTGACTTATGGAGAAGTATTACAAATGTGTCTTTTGTCTAGGTATTAGATAGGAATATGTATATGCCCCAATGATTTTATAGGGGAAATTAGATTGGGTTGAAATAGACACTAAACATGGTGAATATGGCGTTAACAATGATAATGAAAACTTTGTGGTCACTATCCCAAGTTATGAAAATAGTTAAACAAATAATTCTATAAATGATGAGAATGGATAAGTTCTAGGGGCTACGTGGTAGGCCAAACCAAAGGAAAAATAAGGTGTGTTCTCCCATTCTTATATGAATTGGTCATAACTTGGGCCAATTAGATTTTTAAGAATGGAGTATTGCAAAGGTGGGGATCCAACTTGGGAGACACTATAAATGAAATGAGGGAGATTAGATAAGGACACATGATTCATATCAAAATAATGCACTCAAAGAATAAGTGGAGGAATCTTTGAAGGATGTATTTAGAGTCTTAGGCATAGTGGAGACATTGCAAGTGAAATACAAAGTGACGGGGCCGATACTGGTGGAATTACCAATAGTATCCAGTTATAGGTAGCAACAATATATTATAATGGTTGTAGAAACATTGAATCTACATGAAAAGATCAAGATATGTGTTTCATGTGTATTTTATTTCCAAGGTACTACCTCTTCCTAATTACATGCAAAATGGAGGAGATGGAGAATTGTTTCCCTATTTTAGTGGTTAAGGATAACACATCATGTAACATTAATTTCTACATTTTTTTACAAGATACATACCCTTATCCTTAAGGAAACATGTGGCATCTCACTATTGAAATGAGGGGTTCATTCATGGACCTAGACTGAATCTCGACCTTGATATATTATGTTGAGATTCTTTCTTGCGGGATGTTCATTAAGTAAGGTTGCAAACTTATCCTATTGGTAGATAATGCCATGAGGGCTTGTAAGTTGTCCATCTAGAAAGCATGGTCATCTATGATAATATGCAACTCTTCATTTATTTGTAAAGCTTAACAAGAGATAAATATTATGGCTATTTATGTGTCATCCATATGGGAAATGGACCCATCACTAGACATTACTTTTGTGACCCCACTTGAACCTAAAACCACATGGTGCATTCTTGTCCAGGGAACCCACGAGTCCCTTGTTCTTGATCATTGGTGGCTTTTCCAATATTTGAAAACCCCAGTGAAATCCAAATTTTGCTTGAAGTTAAGGACCATTTATTTGGTGAAAGGGATCATTATGTATTATCTGCAACCTTTCTACTTTTAAGTCCTTCTCTAATTTATGAAATACCACGAGTTATCCTCATTCATTGCTCAAGCAAGCAACATTATTCTCCATTTTTCATGTTACTTTATAAACCACACTTAACATGTCCATGCTCACTTAATTTTTCAAGGTGTTACCCATGTTAGTAGGGTGGGGGGGGTTGGTTGCAAGGGTTGGTATAGGTATTTCTCATGGTTTCTTATTCTTAAGGGAGAAAAAAAGAAACCAGAGGGAATATTTAGATGGAGGGAAAGATAAGTATTTTCCCTAGATGATGGGTATCATGGCTAAGATATCAAGGTTTTGGAGAAGAAGTGAAAAATGTGTCGAGAGGGTGGTTTTAGAGGAAAAACTGAGACTCATTGTGTGGGATGGATCCTCCCTATTTGGTGCCAATCATAGTATGTTTAGGGTGAAGTAATATATTGTATTATCCATTGGGCATGGAGTATTGGGCCATGTTGTCAAAGCCCTAGTTCTTAATTTCTTCAAAACATTTGATGAAGCTAAATAACTACAAAAAAATAATAGAAAATGAAAAATAGAGACAAGCTTGGTACATAGCCTATTACATTATATGATAGTTTTTTTTAGAACATTTTCCTTAAGCAATGAAATTCTTGAGGTGCTTGCGATGGATAAGAAATTCCATTAATTTTCCCTCTATATTTTCAAATGGAAAGAATCAAGGACTTTCCCATAAAATCCTTCAATTATAAGGGTCTTGAGCTATAATGTGTCAAACCTTCCATGCTTTCCTCAGTCCTCATGTGTCATTACATAGCATGACCAAATCTCATTTTTGAAAGTTTTTATGCTTAGTTTTTTTGGTTGAAAAGCTCCTTCATATGTATTAATAATTATTGAACTTGTTATGTACTTGGTTCCTCTAATTTAATTAATCATTATTTTCCTGTTTTTTAATTCTACCACTACATCCTATAATAGTTTCCTTACTAGTATTTCCATCTAAATAGGTAGTACTAGTTCTAGTCCATAAACTAGAAGGAAATTCACTTTTCCTACAACCCTCTTAATGTTGATTATGTCCACCCATTGTGCATATATGATATAAGAGTCCAATTATTTCTTACTATTTGTGAACACCTTCTTGATAACCTTCATGATATTTTTGTGGAAATATTCAACATAATCAATACCTTGTGGATAATACTTGGAGGAAAGGCTTAGGATGATATTGTATTTTTGGTAGAAGGATAAAAAATTCAATGAATTAAATTCCTTAGTGTTATTATTCATATTTTTTGGGTTTGGAGGGGGGGTGTGGGTGAGCAGCCAAATTATATCTAAATATTTTCTTCTAGGAACTTAATAACAACTTAATCAATGGTGTGCTTGGTGGGAATGGATTCTACCCACTCAATAAAGTGGTATGTGAAAGTTAAGACCCACTTGTGGAAAAAACTATAAGGAGGATGTAATTCACCTACTTACCATCCATATCATCAAATATTTGACATTCACAAGAATCCCTAACAAAATTATGGGCATCAAAATATAGGGTGGGCCAATATATTGAAAATCTTGATATTATATGGGTTAATTCCCTAGCTACTTGGTGGCCTATGAAAACCCCTTGATGCATATCCCTGACCAGATGTTCTATTTCATCCTCCACCATGTAATTGAGTACTAATCCATTATGATCCTTATAACACAATTCAACATTTATTATTTATTTTTTCTACTATCCTAAACTTTTGAGGGAATTCACCCATGGTTGGTGTTAGCATTGGAATCAACACTTGGACTACTTCAAGCACCTGAACAGACACATCCTAAAATCTAATTTAATTTAATGATTTTTGTTTATGAGATTGGTGGGTGGTTTAAACTCCCATTCACTGAAAAGAGATTTCAGTCAAATCCATTGTTCTACTAATGAGGGTATTGGGTCTGATGTGGTGGAAAATAAGTGAGTTTGTAGCCTATGAGGGGAAGAGAATGTGAAATGGAAGAAGAAACAATGGGTCTGCAAGGCAGAAATCCACTTATTTTGGTATAAAATAACACAAGTAGCAATTTGTCAATATTTCAACAAGAGAAAGCTATTTCTAGACTAACAATATTCTCACTGAAATATCATGGAAGATAACTGTTATAAGTGATGCTCTTTACATTTTCATCATGCATATTTCATCAAGAAAGCACACTGTGTGAGACTAACAAAAATAGATAAGACACATGAAAATGTCAAGAGACTGATAAAAACACATAACAACATGAGGGATTGCAAACTACCACTGAAGATAATAAGATATGGAAACACAAGTGAAAATTATCAATACACACACCAGATTGATAATAAGTCCTTAGAAGTTTCTTTAAATTTTATTCACTAAAAAAAGTACTGATCATATGAGCCAAGATTCTAAAACCACCAACCTTTTTTACATAGACGTTTGTCACATATATAAAAAAATATAAAAATGTCATCTCCACAAAAGGAGTAAACCTGTTCCCAAAAGTTATTGTGATCTCATGTAAGAGATGAGACTTATCCTAAAAAATTAATGCAAAGTGGCTATGACATAATAAAAATAAACAACATCAATCCTAAAAATTAGAAGTGGTTGTATGATGTGGCAGTCTATGGGAAGACTCCTCTTACGTTATGGTGCAACCAAGTCCACAAAAAGTGTAAACAACAGTGAAAGTGACATGTGAATGTTCTTTGAATGTTGCATGATACCTTGTGGAAACGTGCTGGTGCTGATAGTAATGGTAGAAATATATTTCAGGGAAACTCTACCACTGTTCCTTTCCTTTGGTTTCTTGTTTGTCGCGATAGGGTCTCGAATTAAACATGGAAATAGAGTTGGAGTGGAAAACCCCATATAGATAGGTTCCAAACAAAAGGACCGGGCATGTGAAAGATATGAGAAGGAGACACGTTGAATTGTGGGCTAGCGGGAGAAATAAAAGAGGAGCGGGAAATATGGAGGTTAAACAGGTTATGGAGGTGGATTGAAAGAGATAGCGGGGTTTCATTTATTAGAGAGAGAGATTATTAAATAAATGATGAGTGGGAGGAGAAAACCTTTTATGCATATATCACAATCACAGGTCGGGGTCACAAACGTTTAAGCATAAGACACAAGCAGGAGGGAATGTCATTTGCGTTGGGGGTGATGACATGGCAAGGAGGTTTGGACTGAGGGGGGTGTGAAACACGAAGAGGAGGACACATAGTGTTACATAACATTTTGTCACCGTCCCTGCAATCCCTCGCATTGCAAATTGGAGGGTCTTTCCCATGACCTGTGTGTAGTGTCATACTCTACAAATACCTTCATTGCATCCTTCTGCATAAGGACATGATTTCTCCTATTGAACATTTCCTTAGAAAGAACTCAAAAACGTATGTTTTGGCATTGGCGCAAGTAGCCAGTTCACCCCTCGCGCCAATAGGGAATATTTGCACTAGAGCTCGCGCTAGCTGGCGCTTTGTCTCCTTGTTGTAGCCCCGCCAACCTTTTTGGGAATGTTTTTTTAACAAATTGGAGGCGGAAGTTTCCTTTAACCACCTCAAGAATGACTCATTGCAAGTGGTTAAAATCGATAAGCCATGGAACTATTCCTTTAGAAAATGGTTGATGGAACATTCTTGGAGGATAGGACTCTCCCCATGATTATAGGAATCCTAACCTCTCCTTCTCCCTCTATATAAACCAACCTTCTCCCTTTACAAAAGCTAGAGCTGAACATATAGCCAAGAAGCTGAACTTGGAGAAGAGATATTATAGCTGAGTAATCGCTATAGAGAAGGTTGAACCAAGGAGGATCTTGTAGAGAGAGCCCTGTTTGAATTCCCAACGAGCTTTGTGAGACATGCTCCGCTAGAACCCTACTGGAGGAGATCGTAATGTCGAAGCCTGGTTGTACTCTTCCTTCTTTAAATTAATATACTCGACTATGGTATTGATTCCATCTCTGTGTTATGTTTGTTTGACGCATTTGATTTAGTATTCTTCAACTGACTGATAGTTAGGAATGCGAAATAGTATGTTGTGTATCATATTCATTTCTTGTGTATGTACAGGTATCCAGGCGTGAGAACGAGCGGATCGTGATCTGTTGAATCAGGAGTGAGAGGTAGCGATTCTCCCGGACAACACAACAACATAGGACCTACGGTAAGTAATCTACCAATTCTTTGTCCATTATTAACTAGGAATTGATGTAATAGTGTGTCTCGTTTGTGGCTAGACCCACTCTAGGGCTAGTGGGATGGCCTCTGTCCGCAGAGGGGATTTACCTCACGAACAAATTGGCAACTCCACTGGAGCTTGTTGCCAGTTCATCACCCGCGCCATCCCCTATCTGGCGCGAATTACAACCAGACAATCGCGCCATTTCCTGTAGGTGCCAGGGTTTTCCCTGTTTTGGAGTTTACGGTCAGTATTTGTTGTTCTGGGTGTTTTCTTGACTTGATTTGAGTGCTTTGAGTTTGTTTGTGACTGTGAACAGCCTTCTCCCTTTGGTTTTTTGTCCATTTCTTTCAGCATCATAGCCCTAGAGTTTTCTAGTGCCTTGTTATGCTGAGCCTCCTCTAGGAGCTTTGGTTTTTGTTTCGTAGCCACCTTCATTATTTTCCTTGATTGCATTAAGCTCCCTAGATCCGTTTTAAGTGATTTCGTTTGATGGAATAAGTCTTGCCTCTTTCATTCAGTTTTTATTCTTGTCACTCCAAGCATAGCTCACATTGCTTGTATGGGTCTATTTTGACATCTTTCTTTGATTTGAGAGATTGCGACATTGGTTTGAGTTCTTGTCTTGTTTGCTTGTGAGTTGATTGAATTGTTTCGTTTTGACTCTTGCGTTGGCATTCTCGAACTAGTGTGAAAATTCGTTTTTCATGTTATTTAGTGCACTGGTTGCTCTATTACATTGAAAAAAATCAAATATATATATATATATATATATATATATATATATATATATATATATATTTATTTATTTTTCTTGCATTCTTGTTTGCATTGTGGAATTGGAAAATATTTCGCATAACTAGCATTGGGCATTCTAGGAGAGATTTCTCATTTTCATTAGCTTTCATTAGGTACTGTAGTGGATGTTCCTGTGTGCTCTCATTATTTTCTATCGCTTGAAAACTCTTAACTTTCTCATAGATAGCTCTTCATTGAATGGAATGGTATTTTATGGCATGTAGCTTGCATTTAGGGATTCGTGAGATTCAACATTCGATAGGACCTTGAAATTGAAACATAAATACAAGATCAGCTTAAAATTTATTCAATTAACCTAAGGCAACATTGAAACCTAACGGAATATTTAGTGATCTAAGTTAGAGATGTGTTCCGGCGTCTTTAAACCTAACAGCTTTCACTCGCCATCTGGCTTCAGACAGTGCTAGTATTGACTTATGCTCACTATACCATTGAGTATATAAAGGGAGACCCCTCTAGGTTGCAATCCTTTTATCCGTAGGAAACCGAGTCTGCCGCCTTGTAACCGTGATACACCGAACATAACATTCGGGGAGACTACCTGCACGTACGTCAAGTCCTTGGTTGATTTTTCTTTCATTTTATAACCAAGGTGTATATGGCAGTTCACAAGAACTTGCTACGCCTGTTTACCTAGACTACCTAAGTAGTGATTTTTGATCTTTACTGAGTCCATAAATTTGAAAACATCATCGAGCACTTGTCCTTTTGCCCTTGTTTTAAACTGAAAGAGATTAGAGTCATATTTGACTGTTTCTTGACTCTTAAAACATGAAACAACAAATGTTTGGTTTCAATTTGGTAAAATAAACTACCTATGATTACACGCCCTTTAAAGTTTGATTACTTGGCATGTCTTCGCTTGCCTTGGTTTTGAGCCAAGAGTCTTCCTTTTTGATCTTTTTCCCTTTTTTCATGTGCTACAGTCATAGTGGCAGAACCATCGGTTTCATCTACTGGTAGTCCTTACACAGACGATTCATCTGAAACTTCACATACTTCTAGGTCTTCCGAGATTGAGCAGCCTGTCATCCCGTTAGAGTACCCCTTTGGAGAACCAATTGAGTTCCATTGGCCTCTTTCCAACGCTTGGTTTGGGTTTGGGGTCGGGGAACATTTCCCCCCTCTCACATCAGGATCACTGTTTTTGGTTGCTATCATACCTCCTAGCCCCCGTACTCTTTTGCAAGATCTTACGGTGGATTCAGACATGGACTTGTCTGGTCCTAATGGCAGTGAGGGCATTCCAGTTTCTGATGAAGCATACCACCTTTTCCCAGAAGACATCCATCCAAAACCTGCTCAATCTTCACCATCAGTGTCGCTTCCAGTTGGATATAGGTCTTTGGGTCATATTATAGCTGGTATTGCCTCAATGGCAACATTAACCCTGTTAAGGGGGCTGGTTCTCCCATCATTAGGGATGTCGCTGACGACGCCTGTCTCATCGACGCATTTTGTTACATCTGTCCCCACTAGGCCTACTGTCTGTGTGGCTGCATCGACACCGGTTGTCATTGCTCAGTCGTCAGGACTTTTGGCTTCGGTAGAGACTTCGATTGCCACGAAAATCCCTGATGGCCTTTCTTTTGAGGAGTATCGTCTAACTATTCAGGAGCAGAGCTCCCAGACAAATAAGTCCTCTCAGGATCTCAATCGTCCTTATTTTTCTCATTATGGAGCGGATGGTACCCTGATTCTTCATTTCCATTTCACTATGATGAGCACAACAACCCTATCTATTTTATTTATCCCGAGGCTTATCAATACATTAATGGTTTTCTACCTAACTTGCCTACGCAACCTTCTAACCAACAAGGACAACCCTTACAAGGACAGCCTTCAGTTCAGCAAGGATATGCTTTCGGCCTGCAAGGATAACCCTTCTAGCGACAACCTTCGGCCCAGCAAGGGTATGCGTATGACCCATAAGGGAAACCCTTATAGGGACAACCTTCGGTCCAACAGGGATTTTTTTATGGTCCGCAAGGGTAGCCTTACAATCCTCAAGGTCAACCGTTACCAGCTCAGCCTCTGGTCCAACCAGGGCAACCTCAAGGACCAACCGGGCAACCAATATATCAGCCTAGACCTTCATATGGTCCTGGGGGGAAAATCCATCCATATTAACCTTTAGTGCAACCTCAACAGCTATATTTTCCGATTGGTCCAAATGTTGCACAACTAGGGCCATCTTATGGTCCTGCGACAGGTCAACTTGGTTATCAGGCACAACCTGGCCCACCCCAACCATCAGGCCAACCTACTCAGTAGGGACAACATGGTGGCCCTCATCAGTCAGGTCAACTTGTTCAACCGGCACAACCTGCATAGCCTATTAACCTTACTCAACAACCGCTCTATTCTATGCCATAGCTGAATCAACCTGTGTGCCCAGCCTTTTCGGGTCAGCAGGACCCTACTTATCAACAACCCGTTTGACCCCAAGGTGGTTATTTTTCTCAAGGTCAATATCGACTGGTTTACAACCTGCCTCAAGGTTCTGCTTATTACCCTCAACCGCTAGGCTATAATTATACTCCACAACAGAATCCCTACGTTGCTCAATCGGGCCCCTCGTATACTCAGAATTAGTATCCTGGTTATCAACCCCCATATCCTGGTTCTCAGCCGCCATATCAACCGAATTATCCGGTTTACACCTCTTATGGTTAGAATCCTCAAGGACAAAACCAATGGGGGCAGAGTTATGCTCAACCAGGATGGAGTATGGGTATGGGTCCTTATCAAGGACCTGCTATGCCTTTTAACCCTCAATTACCTTTTCTCGCTATGTTGGAGCTACCGGATGTGTCCAAATTGACAAATGATCCCATTCTTCATAATCCTTTTTGGCCTCTGGTTCCGACGAACGTTCCAAGTGATTGTCCCAAGTTTTAGGGCAAGTCTGGAGAATACCCCCAAGCACACGTCATGACATACCATTTATGGTGTTCTTCTAATTCTTGGGTGAACGACTCTGTTCGGCTTCGTCTTTTCTAGCGCACTCTTATCGGTGCTGCTGCTAAGTGGTATAGTGAACTGCCTCGTGGTATCTTTCAAGATTTCAACACTCTCGCTATGGAATTCCTAACTCATTTCCAGTTTTCGGTTCATTATGAAGCCAAGAGTATCTCCTAACATCCTTGAAACAGGACTGGGCTACCCATATCTCGAACCACATTCATGAATGGAGATGGCGTCGTTGCCTGATCAAGTTCGAAATTCTTGATCAACTTCTTACTAATTGGTTCACTACCTCTTTTTTTAACCAGATTGCGAAAGACATTGCCATGGGGGCATGTGTAACTGAGGAACAAGCCATCACTCGTGCCCAATACCTTGATCTAGTGTACTCTCAAACAGGCATTTTGTATGACATCTTGACTGAAGCCCCATGACTTGGGATGTCTAAAGCGCCGACTACCCCATCAGTCGACGACGTAATTGGTTCTGCATCTTAGACTTCACGCAAGTCTTCCAATGGGAAGCAGAAATCGAATTCTTCCAATATTTCTGCTCCTCAGTCTACCTCGGATTCTGGTAAAACCTCGAAGGTCAACGCCGTTCAGGCCAATCCTGTGGACAAGACTTCCAAAGGGAAAATAAGGGCAAAGGCAAGGCCAAAGCCGATGCCCTAAAACCAGAATCGTCTAAACCTCATGCTGATGATGGTTCACAGTGAAAGACGAATTATCCCTGTCTGATTTGTGAAGAGGATCACTACACTAAGGATTGTCCTCGACGATCCAAGGTTAGTCAACTGCTCAAAGGCGCTAAGGGAACACTGGAAGTCGTTAAAGAACCTTTCCCATCTCAGTAGACCCAGATGGTCGATCAATAGAGACCATCTGCGTCATTTGGCTCTCAAGTATTCATGATGAATAGTTCTACACCCATTTCCATCACTACTCGGTCGAAAGATTATGCTGGCTCATGGCAGGCAGCAGGGAAAGAGATCACCGATGGTCCTCCTCCCCCACCTGCCTCTGGTCCTCTTGAGATTGAAAGAACCAGTGCCAAACCCATTGTACGACCACCTTCTAAAGGTGTCCTCCAGAAATCTTCCTATAATCCAAACGCCCGTGCTGCTCAGCATTACAGTATTGTTGAGGATTTGGCCCAGGCGCCATCCACAATGTCTGCGTTGGAAGTCCTCCAGAGTTTTCCGTCTCAACGGAAGGCGTTATTATCTGTGATCGGCGGTATCGATCCTAATGATTCTAGTCTTCTCACTTTCGACTTAGAGAATTTAGTCCCTCGACTTCCACACCAGATTGCGCTTGTCATACAAGTCGGAATTAACGGTCTCAATATCCATAGGGCTGTAGTGGACGAAGGTGCACCTACCTGTGTCATGTCCTCTGCTTGCTGGAAGGCTATTGGCTATCCAGCCTTGACTTCGTCACCCAATGCCCTTGAGGCATTCGATGGAAGGGAATCAAAACCCTTGGGTGTTCTCGCTAGCTTTTCAATCACATTGCAAGGAAGGACAATCAACATTGAAGTAGAATTCGTTGATGCCAAACTCAATTACAATCTTCTACTTGGTTTCAGTTGGACTCACGCTATGTTGTGCGTTCTGTCAACCCTCTTTCGACTTCTGAAGTTTCCACACGAGGGAAAAATTATTACTTTCGATCAATTGTCATTATTTACCTCATCTTACGAGAACAACGTGCCATACGTGGATCAGATTCCTAATCCCCCTCACAGCATAGGGACGGGTCTTTTCAAAGATCCAGCTCCCATGGGTATTTTTCCCTTTCCGCCACCAAATACCGTTCAAGTTAATATGATCTCTTGGTCAGATGACCCTTAGATCGTCCTGTTACCTGAAAAGGTTTATTCATTTGAGGATTTGATGCTGCTTACTCCAATCAAAATCAATTATTGTGAGCTTACAGCTGCATCTGATTCTCCCCCTCCTGACACTGCTCCTTTGAGAATGTCTCTCGACGTGTATTCTCAATCCCCCTGGCTTGATGATGCCAATTCGCAGGATCCTTTGAAAGAAATGTTTCCATCCGACGAGGCTATCATGGAAACCATTTCTCTCAAGGATCTACCATGGAGCAATGGGCATCATCGTTCCTCGTTTAGGCCTTGCCTCGAGACCATGTCTGACTGTCTTAAGCATTTTGCATCCCAAGTTCCTTCTCCGCCACTTCAAATGCCTATCTTGACTCATGAAGTCTTTGTGGAAGGTAACTTGGGTAACATCACTCAAACGATGCCTATCGACATTTCCGTGAAATCGGGAATTGTCGAGAACATCCATGTGGGAGTCACTTGTCCGTCGGATGAAGTCCAAGTGTACACTAGCCTCTTTCGCGAATTCCGTGATGTTTTCGCTTGGTCTTAAGAAGATATGCCTGGTATTGATCCCAGTATTGTGGTACATGAGATTCCTACCTACCCAGGTGAGAAGCCTGTGTGCCAACGTCTGTGTCCAGTGCATCCTCGGAAAACCACCACCATAAAAGCTGAAGTTGAAAAAATTCTCAAAGTGGGTTTCATTTATCTGATTCTTCTGACAGAGTGGGTTTCTAATATTTTTCATGTGGATAAGAAGCAGGGTGCCATTCCTATTTGTGTTTATTATCATGATATCAATCGGGCCTATCCTAAGGATAAATATCCCACCCCGTTTATCGATTAGATCATTGACGATTGTGTAGGGAGTGAAATTTTCTCCCTTATGGATGGTTTTTCTGGCTATAACCAGATTAAAATTCTCCCGTCAGATCAACACAAGACCTTTTTTATCTGTCCATGGGGAACGTTCGCGTATAAGAAACTCCCTTTCGGGTTGAAAAATGCTGGAGCTATGGTCCAGCGTGTGATGTCTTATGCCTTTCATGATATTCGTCATATTGTTCAACCGTACCTATATGACCTTCTGGCTCATTCAACCGCGTGAAAATACCCCCCTGAATATCTCCTCCAGATATTTCTTCATTGTAGACGTTACAACATTCAGCTCAATCCACATAAATGCGTCTTCTGCGTCGATTCTGGTAGACTTTTAGGCCTTATTGTATCTAAAGATGGAATTCACCTTGACCCGCTGAAGGTTGAGGCTACTGTTAATATCCCCTCCCCATCCTCATTGTACCAGCTCCAAAGTCTCCAAGGGAAAGCGAACTTATTATGTTGTTTTATCCCAAACTACGCCAAAGTAGCCAAAGGATTCACACGAATTTTGAAGCAGGACTTCCCTTTCTATTAGGATGAGATTTCTCAGTAGTCTTTTGATAGGCATAAGACGTTGCTCATCAATGCTCCCCTATTACGTCCTCCGAATTACCATCATGATTTCACCCTTTATCTTGCTACCGCCTTCAGCATGATCGCCATGGTTTTGGTTCAAGATGATGATGACGGTAATGATCATGTCATTTACTACTTGTCTCAAAACATTCTTGACCCTGAAACATGTTACGCACATGTCGAGAAGTTAGTGTTGGCTGCGGTCCAGGCTGTCCAGCGTTTTCATCACTACATCCTTTTACGCATGGTGACCATGATTTCTGACTATAACCCCATGACTTATATTCTGTCTCGGAAGTTGCTGGGGGGAAAATACTCGAAGTGGATCGTTATCCTCCAAGAGTTTGATTTGGATTTTACTACAGCCAAATAGAAGAAATCACTTGTTTTTGTTAATTTGATTTGTTCTCTCCCCGCCGATTCTGTTCCTTCTCAATCCGAGGATCATATTCCAAACGAAACTCTCTTCCTGATTAGCACCCTTGATCCGTGGTACGGTGATATCATCGTGTACCTCCAAATGTCTACTTTCAGGTCTGAGCTAACAAAATATTCCCGTCGCCGCATTCGGCATCAATCACAACCTTATCGTATTGTTGGAGATACCCTTTATCGTGCCGGAGTCGATTCCGTGCTCCACCAATGTCTGACCCTTGAGGAGGCTCAGAAAGTTTTAAATGACTTCCACAGTGGTGCCTGTGGTGGTCACATGTCTGGTTACACCACCGCACAAAAGATCCTTCGTGCTGGCTATTTCTGGCCGTCTACCTTTAAAGACTGAATTGTCATAGTACGCAAATGTCATGCGTGCAAGATATATCAACGCAAGATGTGTGTGCCACCAGTTCCTTTACATCCTGTCATTACCGTGGGTCCTTTTTCCAAATGGGGCATCGATTTTATGACATGTAACCCTCGTTTGGCTGGGGGGCGTTCCTATATCATCGTTGCCGTTGATTATTTCACGAAATGGGCCGAAGCAATGCCTACACTAGCTATGGACGGTAAGACAATGGCACAATTCATTTTCAATCATGTTATTACTCGGTTTGGTGTTCCTCAGGCCATCGTCACTGATCATGGTTCTCATTTTCGAGACTATATGATGGTGGAGCTGACTTCTAAGTTGGGCTTGCGTCACGACAGCTCAATGCCTTATTACCCTCAAGCTAATGGCCAGGTTGAAGCCATCAACAAAGTCCTTGTTACAATGCTTCAACGAACAATTGGGATCCATAAATAAAATTGGCATCTCATGTTGTTCTCAGCTCTTTGGGCATACCGAACGTCAGTTAAGAGTGCAACCGGGTTTACCCCGTTTCAGTTGGTATACGGTCTAGAAGCCACTCTTCCGATTGAATGTGAAATCCCTTCATTCAAAATAGATGTGGAATTAATGCCTGATACTTCGCCTGAAGAAGAACATCTTATCTACTTAAAGAGATTGGATGAAACTCGTTGCTTAGCTGCCTTGGTCATTGAAGCACAGGAGAAGTGAGTCAAAGCCCATTTTGACCAAACAGTTTCCCCTCATTCTTTCATCGAAGGTGATCTTGTTCTCCTGTATGACCAAGCTCATGACAAGTTGGGGGCAGTAAAATTCCAACCCATGTGGCATGGGCCCTACATCGTTAAATGTGTGTTACAGAATGGGGCTTATGAGCTCATTGATTATGAAGATTATCCTTTATCGTAGCCCAGAAATGGGCTGTACCTGAAAAAAGTATTATGCTTGAGTCATTCATGCATAATATGTGTACATAGGTGATTTTTTCATTTTTATGAATGTTTTGGTTTGATGTGCTTTGTGAGATTTTTCTACTTATTTGGGTCTTGTTTTTTGTGCAGATGTCTGTTTCCCCTTATGTCGGTTTTGCGGATGGTGCTTCCCGCAGTACCAGGAACTTGTCTTCGGCAGCCTGGGTAATTTACGATCCTGTTGGTGAGTTGATTAAATTACAAGGTATTTGTCTAGGATCAAATACAAACAATGTCGCTAAATATAGTGCAATTTTGGAACTATTAACCGAGGCAATTAACCTTGGCATACGCACATTTCTTGTGAATTTGGATTCGTAACTTGTTGTTCTTCAACTTAATGGTCATTATTCAGTTCGAAACCCATGCATTTTGAGATTGTATTTGCGTATTCGTTTACTTGAAAGACATTTTGATTTCATTACATATCAACATATACCAGGATGAATGAATACATTAACAGATGCAATAGCTAACATTGAGCTAGATAGACATTTGCGCAATATATAAAAACATCATCATATGTAAATAGACCCATGTAGAAAATAGATGTGTATATATATATATATATATATATATATATATATATATATATATATATATATATATATATATATATCATTTTTTTGCAACGTGTGCATCATGTAAAACCCAAAAAATAATATATGTCTGTTTCAGTTACATCGTGAGACAACATGTCTCTCAAAAATGTACAGAAATAAAGCCTAAATGCCTAATCGACGTGGTGGTCATGATAACACATCACCGCCTATACCAACTACCTCAGAAAGTGATGGATATGACTTGGCACTCCTATAGTGTGCCTATGATAGGCCCAAGGCACATCATCTAAGCGAGCATAGTCTGGGACCCCACGGGCGATCCCCTCCAGATTTTGCACTAGCTCCTCCTCGCCACCCTCACCCTGAGGATCAAAATCGCGAGGAACTCACCTCACCACCGACGACATGCTGGCAGGATGCTCTAGGCTGACATCTGCATACATATAAAATTTAACTGCCATAACATGCATATATACCAAAAAATCATAAAACTCATTAAAATAAGAAATGAGTCTCACCTAATTCTTCGTCCCAATCCTCTCCCTTCGGGAGTGGGAGGTCGGGATCTCTGGTGAATTATGTGCCAGCGTAGGGCCAATCCTCCACGACAATCAGTTTTCGTTGGATCTAATAAAAAAAATTTGGGCTCCAGGACATCTGTTGGCCACCCCCTGCTCTAGGCATCAGTGCGACCCATCGGGCCATCTGTGGCTCTATTGGTGGCAACATCGGGACAATAACCTCCTGAAGCTGGAATATGGGTAATCATTCCAAGAAGAATGATACCAAAATCGATCCATACCCAAACTGCTTTAGTTTGGTTTTCTTGCACTTATTGAGTTGCCGTTGATGTTGATAGTCACGACCTCGTCCGAGTTGAAGATGGTCAGGTTCATACACTCTGAGGCAAGAAGTAGTTATGTCTTCATGGCCTCATGCAGTGCCTGTGATCCAACAGCCCACGTGATAGTGTGCAGCACTACCCTCAGTGCCAAATCAGGGACGGTTTGGATATCCCCTTTGCCACTCCCTAATCCCTTTCGTGCCTCGCGACACACCCTGTCAATGACCATTGCCATGCTTTCTCTGGAATGCTGGGTACCGGTTAAGATAGGGACTGCACCCTACGTGAAAACCCAGTGATGAAATATACATCTGAGATTTCGAGTTCAATATCTTGATCTCGAAGCACAAACTTCTCCTGATCTTAGAGACATGGTGTTAGGAAGAACTTCTTCAGCCCACAATTCCTGAGGGCATTCATGCATTGTTCATTTTCCATTTCTTGTTCATCCTCCTCACTGTGTTCTCTCTCTTTCCACTCGATAACCATCTTTTTTCGATTTGTACCTGCATGAATTGATCATAGAAACATTGTAAGTCCCCTTGGGTATCAAAATTTGTAGTCTATTGGTTGCATTTTCTTAAAAATAAAGTGAATTTTGGGTTGTGTGGTTGGTGTGACTGTTTCGCTAATAGTCGCGCCAACTGGCGCGACCCCTATGTAAAAAAGGGTCGATTGGCACGGGTCCGTGCCTGAAACTTGTGCCAACCGCGATGCCCTAAATTTTAAAAATCCTCCCCTAAGGGATCCCAAATGATAACTAAATGCAATAAAATATAGCTCAAAAGATGGCAAATGATGTCGGCTCCTACCTGAAACTGACGAAATCTGATTGGTCCATTGGTTTGCTCGCACTCGTTGTCGCAAGATCGGAAGGTAAATGGACCACTGTTTCTCCACAAAGAGGTAAAAGTGAAAAGTAAATAGTTTTTTACCATTTATGGTTTTTTATAAATTTTCAAAGTCTAAAAATAGGTTTTAATACATATTTGTTGATTATTTTCACATTATTTTCGAGAAATACGTTTTACACACGTATTTTTGTGTAGCAACAAGTTTCCACATGGTTTTGACGAAGAACGAGTTGTATTTTATACTTTTTCGGACTCCGTAAAAACACGAAAAAGTCACCACTAGAGTCATCTTTAAGCTCTTTTCTGACTCTCTAAAACTGAAAATATCGCCGAGTCACCTGTCATTTTGAACTCATTAAATTGGTTGTGAAACGACATCTACCCAATATACGTTTACCCCTTTTTCGGGCTGGGATATAATATTTACGAAAAAGGAATACCTTAGATGATCGCAACTAAGAGGTTCTCTCGGACACAATTTTCTACCTTTTCGGATCTGAGGGACTATTTACGAAAAGGGACTACTGGAGTTTTCTTTTCCGCCTTCTTTTCAAATTCTCTAAACATGAAAAGATGCCGAGTTCTTCCTTTGTCAGACTCGTTAAAAACTCATGACATCGGACTCCGTCGTGATGACGTTACTCGAGTTCCTCCTTCCTAGGGCTCGTAAAATGTACTAGGTTGGATTTGTTTGAAGGAAAAACTTACATCACAAGCATATGCTATCCCCTTCAAGCTTGTTTTAAAAAATAATTGGGGCACTCGCTAGAAATGGTGAGGGAAAATGGAACCAAGACTATAGTCGTGTTGGCAGTATGTTGCTCTTGAACATGGCACTTGTTTGCATTCATGTCGGGTTGGGGACATCTCATCTCGTTATTTTTTTGCCTCCATGGGTTTGGGTGATCTCTTTTGACCGACCATCTACTCTTTTCCACATCACGATGACCTCAGATCCCTTGATGTCAAGTACTGCCAAATCCAGTGTCGTGCCACCTATATGTTCAAGAGAAGTTTGCCTCTGAATTTGTCAAACTCACTCTGATTCTCTGTTGGTATTGATTCACAAAATCATGTTCCTCTGCCTCGTGTCAATGATTTGAGAAAAATTATGGCCCACCTTCGATCAAGGTCACTTCCTGTCGACTCCAGATCATTATCTAGGAAGTTGATCTAGAGACTCCCTTCAGGTACCTTGGAGCCTGCATGCCTCAATGGTAGGTTCTTCGCACTCGATGTAAGGTCCACATCATTGGCCTTTGATCGATTGACTCTGCGGGTGTTCGACGTCAGATCACTGTTCACATTCCATGGATTGTACCTTTTGTACCTTGAGAACCATTGTCATTACTAGTGGTTTTTCTCGCGTCTATTAACAGCTTTCATCATTGGCTGGTAATCAGACGATTTTCTTGCATGTTCGACTTCAGCTCACATATTCGCATGCTCGAATTTGTACTTTGTTCGGATTGAGATGGAGCACAAGACCCTGGGTTTTGTCTGATGAAATCTAGGCTGCAGGTTCTTTGTGGATTACTATGACTTATTATGTGACTCTTCTAATTGGATGGCTGTGACCATACCTGATTCTATTTATTGATCCCTACTGCTGGATGGTTGTGTCCATACCTCAGATATCATTGTTTATATACTCTATCATGGATGGCTGCACCCATGCCACATGTCATGTATCAGTTGTACTTGTACTTTCAGGTCTTCCGAAAATAGTGTTTGGGTCGGACACATTCTCATAAAGAATTTCACCCCTCCCTCTCTCTTGGACCTCATGCTTTAGGGGGCATCTGTTACACAACATTTTGTCACTGTCCCTGCAATCCCTCGCCTCGCAAATTGGAGGGTCTTTCTCGTGACCTGTGTGCAGTGTCATACTCTCCAAATACCTTCATTGCATCCTTCTGCATAAGGACATGATTTCTCCTGTTGAACATTTCCTCAGAAAGCACTCAAAAACTTATGTTTTTGCATTGGCGCGGGTAGCCAGTTCACCCCTCGCCCCAATAGGGAATATTTGCACTAGAGCCCACGCCAACTGGCGCTCTGTCTCTTTATTGTACCTACGCCAACCTTTTTGGGAATGTTTTTTAACAAATTGGAGGCGAAAGTTTCCTTTAACCACCTCAGGAATGACTCATTGCAAGTGGTTAAACTTGATAAGCCACGGATCTCTTCCTTTAGAAAATGGTTGATGGAACATTCTTGGAGGATAGGACTCCCCCCATGATTATAGGAATCCTAACCTCTCCTTCTCCCTCTATATAAACCATCCTTCTCCCTTTACAAAAGCTAGAGCTGAACATATAGCCAAGAAGCTAAACTTGGAGAAGAGATATTATAGCTGAGTAATTTCTATAGAGAAGGTTGAACCAAAGAGAATCTCGTAGAGAGAGCCTCGTCTGAATTCCTGATGAGCTTTGTGAGACGTGCTCTGCTGGAACCCTGCTATAGGAGATCGTAACGTCGAAGCCTGGTTGTACTCTTCCTTCTTTAAATTAATATACTTGACTATGGTATTGATTCCATCTCTGTGTTATGTTTATTTGACGCATTTGATTTAGTCTTCTTCGATTGAATGATAGTTAGGAATGCGAAATAGTATGTTGTGTATCATCTTCATTTCTTGTGTATGTGCAGGTATCTGGGCGTGAGAATGAGCGGATCGTGATCTATCGAATAAGGAGCGAGAGGCAGCCATTCTCTTGGATGACATAACAGCGCAGGACCTACGGTAAGTGATCTACCAAGTCTCAGTCCATTCTTAACTAGGAATTGATGTCATAGTGTGTCTCATTTGTGGCTAGACCCACTCTAGGGCTAGTGGGATCGCATCTGTCTGCAGAGGGGATTTACCTCACCAACAAGGAGTGATCTGGTGCTAAAAAACATGCTAAAAAATGAAAGTTTTTGGAATGATGTCAAACTTGAACGACCGTGTAAATCTCGTCGTTATGAATCTAGCACAATTCATTTAGCGAAAAACCAACACCTTATGCTCCCGAAAATGAGTTATGATAGATTTGACAAACAGGCAAAATTTTGTGCAGGGCTGCCCAGTCAGCAGTCCATACTGCTGATGTGGCATGCTAACTGGACCGTTGACTATTGAATGTAACTTTTTGGGCTAATCGGAATGCGCCACTTTTCATTTACAGATTGGTTGAAATTTGGGGTTATTTTATTGGTTTATTAACAGGCCAATGAGAGGTCGCCACGTGTCCCAGTCGGAGGCCACCACGTGGTTCAACTGTTGGCTAAAATTTTGTTTAAGGTTCAAGTGAGGCCGGCAAAGGTCGAACCCGCGACCTCCCTCCAACTAAATTCTACTCATACCGTTGCGCCACACTATGGTTCTTATAAATCACATGATAAAACACTTATTTAAATGGTAATGTTGTCGCCCCCCAAAAATTAATTAAAATATTCAGCCGCCCATTTATAATAAAAAATTCGGTTTTTTAGGCCACATTATGCATTTAAACCATCTGACAGTTTGCGTTGGAATTGCGCCGATTTCTTGTTCCGTTAGCGAAAAATGGGGTGAAATTGTAGGACAGTTGCCTGAACTTGGAGAATTTGTGGGTCAACTAGCAGCAAAAGTTGGGAAATTCATAAATTTCTCGTTTTTTATCCTTTTGGGGAGCAAAAAGAGGCTAGACAAGGATTTTTGATAGCTATGAAGTTGTTGGAGTAGGTATGGAAGCCATCTAAGTACTACAAATATATGAAAACACGATTTCTTAAGCATAATAAAAGAGGCCCAACCATAGGAAGTTGAACGAGGATATGTAGCCCAAGAGGGGTGAACTCCTTCATCAATTGTTGTGTGTTTACTAATATAGATTTATTTCTCTGTTATTTTATGCAATTTATGAGTTAAATTCATGTTTTAACGCGTTTAATAATTTAACTTAAGAGCCATAAAAACTCATTACATTCACTTGCAATTTACATAAACCTCAAGCAACTTCATACACAAATCAGGGGGGAGGACTGATCCAGGTGCATATTGGTGGCCACCCACCTATTCCACTAGAACCCCCACCATTGTTTCTTTTGGTTTTTCAATTTCCTTACTTGTAGCATAGCTTACTATTTTTGGCAGTTTTTCGGGTCTTGAACTTTCGGAGCCGGTTTGAGGCCCTAAACGACGTTTTTTGGGAAAACCAGGGCCAAAATTTCTTCTTAATAATGTTGCCCACTCTAAATTTGTAGTCCTCAGATAGATATTTCTAACGGGGTATTGTGCATGTCAAATAAAGATCGTATGCCATAGTTACGTCCCCGAGAAGTTGATTTACCAATTTACCCAAACGAGGCCCATAAATTTGGCACTTCATATGCTAGGGTTAACTTTTTGGATGTTTAAGGTTTCCATTGTTTCTCAATAAGAAATAGGCCTTTGAGACTCATTGCAACACAGTTCAGAGGCATGTAGCCGCCACATCTCTTCTCAAAGATAAGCTACCATCGCCCCAGCTAGTTTATTTCCATTATGTATCTAAGCATATTTTAGTATTTGATATTAAAAAAATGAAGTTATATTTCTGTTGCATCTCAGTGTCCATGTTTATATTTTTATTACGTTGTGTCTTCCTCTTCTTCCACGAATTATCCGTGGATTTATGGGAGTCTTCTAATGGTTTATTCTCCTTGGTCATAGTTTATTCAAGACTTTGAGGGGATGATACTTGAAGAGTTGGATTTGAATATTTTTTGCGAAGGAACTTAGTCTTCATTTAGATCTGTTAATGCTTCATATTTATTGGACTCGCCTTTCTGATTTCTTAATAGGCTTGAACCTTCCCTATTTGCACTGGAATTGTCGGAATTTGACATGCCTTTAACCTATTGGGCGGGTTTTCCTTGTTGAGGGTTTTGATGTCTGTTAGGGCCTTTTTACCTCTTAGATTGCTGCCATTGATCCCCTTGTTCTCCATGATTCTCTTGAGTGACTGGAGATTTGGTGCAGTTTCTGGAAAAATTTCCATATTCATGGCATACTTGGCATTTGAAGGGGAGTTGATCATAATCAACTTATTGGATATGAGTCCAATCATCATGTAGAGATTTATTGTTGTCGGAAGCCCCTTTTTTAAATCTACTCCAACATAGATTCAGGCACAGACAAATAAGCCCTAGTGGTGTTTTTCAGAGTCGATATATTTTCCTAGAGAATTTCCAATGAGTCTAAAAGTGGCATCATTCTAGAAGGGAAGGGGAAGTTATGACAACTTGACCCAAACAAGAACGAATGTGGGAATGTCACAATCTAAGTTGAAATTTGGATTCCATTTATCTAGATAAAGCCCTTAAGGTCCCATAAACTATGACCCACTTCTGAATATTAGATCTCGATCTTCCTTAAGCTCAAACAAATTTCGAAAAAAACCTTTCCCATGAAGGAAGAAACCAACTCCCCCCTTCATCTTGGGATTCCAATTTGTATCTATCCAGGATCTAATAGATCAGGGTGAGGGACATAGGCTCGTGAATTTCCCAACTAGGCCTCAATTTTCAATTTCAAGATCCTTCGATCATGCTAGCAGAGACAAGATACTATTTTTGGGATATCATTAATCTTCTTGACGAACTTGGATGAAGGGGCCTTTTGAAACTTAGAGTCATTTGTGTTATGAAGCCAACTCACAAAATAGAAGAAAAGAAAGATCAATAACTTAGAAATCAACCTCTTGGAGGGGGAAACCTCCTTTACATTACATACATAAACAATTATTGGATGATACAAATGAAAAAACCTCCTTTCTATATATAGGAGTCCAAGGGGTCACAATATAATCCTAGCAGACATAACAATAACAATGTAAGGGCACAACAATAACAATAATGGGCTTCTATGGGGCACAATAATAACAATATGGGGACTATGTGGGAACAACAATAACAATAATGAGGCTACACTAACAATAACATAAGGGGGATACACTAACAATAGCAATAAGGGGGTTGCACTAACAGTAACAATAAGGGGATACACTAGTATTTAGGGACCTAACATGCCCCTCTCATTCAAAAAAATGTTGTCCTCAACGCTTGAGTAGTTATGGATGCTTATGTATAAAATTCTCACCCTCGCATGTCGAATCTTCAGTGGGAAAGTTCTTCCACTTGATGAGATACTTTGAAATTGATTGATTTCGTAGCTTTCGAGTTCTTGTTTAGGTGACTGCTTCAGGTTCCAATATAATTTTTCCTTCTTCGTCAAGTTCTGGAAATATTATTTGAACTGGGAGCTTGTCACCTTAAACCTTCTTTACGCATGGAACATGGAAAACTGGGTGCACTTGGAAAGATGCAGGAAGCTCCAATTTGTATGCCATAGTACCAACCTTTTGCAACACTTTGTACGAACCATAATACTTTGGTGATAATTCATTATCCTTCTTAGCTTGCTTGAGGGACATTTGTTTGTATGGTTGTAGCCATAAAAATACTCAGTCGCCTACATCAAAAATTCTTTCGCTGCTATGTTGATTTTCCTGTTGTTCCATTCGATTTTGCGCCAAGGTGAGGTTATCCTTTGAGAGTTGGAGAACTTGTTATTTATGCTCAATGTGATCTTCCACTACTTGAACCTTAGAATTTTATCTTAAAGATGATGTGATGGAGGGTGGATGATATCCATAAAGTGCCATAAATGGGGTCATTTTTGTTCCAATATGGAAGGAAGTGTTATACCACCATTCATCCAGAGGTAACCACTTGACCCATTGTGTTTGTTTCTCAGATACGAAGCAACAAATCTATCCTTCCAAACATTTGTTCACTATCTCAGTTTTCCCATCCTATTGAGGACAATATGATGAGCTATGAGCTAATGAGTACCCAAACAAGAAAATAATTCCTTCCAAAAATTTCCTGAAAAAATGGGATCTCTATCACTTACAATAACCTTTGGGTTTACATGTAGCTTTTGAATTGTTTCCATAAATGTAGTGGCAATTGTACTCGCTTTAAATGGATGAGATAATGCACAAAAGTGTGCATACTTGGTAATTCTATCAACTACCACCATGATGACAGTATTTCCTTCAGAGTTGGGTAAACCTGTGATAAAATCCATTGAAACCTCCTCCCAACATTGGCTTGGAATGGATAAAGGTTGTAACAGACCCGGGGTCTTAATTTTATTTTGTTGGCAAACCAAACATTGTGCCACAAACTTTTGAATATCAGATTTAAGGTCATCCAAAAAAAAATCCTTCTTGACCCTCTGGTAAGTTTTTAAAAATCCCCCCCAGATGCGGGTGAAATCTCCAGATCGGGTGAGGACAAATCCTCCCATGCTTAGACTGATGTCGCCCTGCAATGCCAGCTCCAACCTGATGCGGAACCTTAAATCGTTGATAATCTTTGCTGGCGCTATGCCACACCTCGCATCACATGCAAGCACACTTGGAATGTCCCTCTCTGCCTCTGCGCTTGAATTCAATGCCTCATGCCTTCAAAAGGCATAGAGGCTCCTTAATCGACCATTTAATTGTTGCTCTAGTCGGTCTCGCAAGCTCTCTCTACTATTGCTGCTCCTCTTTTTTCCATTACGCTGTTGTTCCAGCCTGCCTCGGGTGCTACCACTGCCATCACTCCCCCTGCTACGAGCCCTCTGCTACGCATCCATCCACCTGTGCTCCTCCCTGCTGCACTCCCCCCTACTGCAAGCTACCCTGTTGCACGCCCCCTGTTACGCGCCCCCTGCTCTTAGCATTGTCTCACAGCCAGCTCCCCATCCTTTGCTTGATAGGTTCTCCGTGGCCCCGCGCCAACGCCAAAAGCCCATCAGGGGCAGCTACAGAGGGGCACTCTCAGCCCACTCTCACCATGGCCATGACCAACCTCTGGAATCAAATGAAGGCTCCTCATCAGGAAGCCATGAAATGATAGTTACTCAAACGCTTGAAAGCACTCAGGGGGAGACTGTTTAGCCTCCGGAGAAGCCTAAGGGTAGAAGAGGCCGCTTAAAATCCACTATTGCGCAATTTGAGCCACCTGTACCCCGGAAAATCGAACCGCTTCTAGTTAAGAGCCTGCGGAGGAGGAGACAAACACTTGGATTATGGACTCGAATGGTGTTTGGACCAGAGTTTAAGATGTTGACTATCATGTTGCTCCCATCGTCCGTGCAGCTCCTTTGATGCCTCCTCGTGAGCCCACAACTAAGGAGGAATCCACTGCAAGAGAATATGGATGCCTAATTGAGGAGGAGGACCACACGATAGAGGAAGATGAAGGAACTCCATGACTGCTCGGTAGCATGGTTCATCTCTGATTTGGTCAACTCAGGATGTATGAGCTCATTATTACTCATACTCCTCCCTTTGCAAGTCTAACATATCAGTTCTTCATGTCAAGCCTTGAAAATCAGAGAAAAGTTCCTAAAAATCTCCTAAACTTTGGTGTCGCACTTTCTCTCTATCTTTTCTGCGGTCCCGCATCTGAAGTTCAGCTTTCCTGCGTATCAGAACGCACTTTATCTGTGTTAAAAGTGCGGACCCCTGTAAGATCAAAAAGGTGCAAGTAATTTCCAAAAAGCTCAATAAAAGTGAATTCTAGAAGCTTCCAAAAAATATATTGCGGTGATAGAACCGCTCTTATGAGGTGCATGTATCCCTTACCTTATGGAGCTAACCCCTTGATGTGAGGAGCTTATCCCTTTGAAGGAGGATTATATCCCTTCATAGTTGGAACAAGAAACCTCCTCTATTCTACTATAAAAAGAGGCATTGGGTAGCCTCAAAGGGAGTTGAAGCTTTAGAATATTTGAAGTTAAGTGTTGTTGAGATTCAGACTCAGTTGATTAAGACTTTTGTGAGGAGAGATTACATACCTCTATTAGTCTTGGTTGGAGGAGTGCAGAGCTTATCAAAGTAAAGGAGATTCCTGCTTCGGACCCCGGAAAGTCCTGCGCAACATCAAGGCTCAGGTTGTAAGGATTTTCTTCTTTTGAAATTAATACAAATATACTCATTTTTCTCAATAAGCTTTCAATCAATGGTTTATTTCATAGATTCCTTGATCACTATGATAAGCATGGTTTATGATGATTTCTATATAGGTGCTATGTAATATTTTGCTTGTTTGTGACTGCAGGTTTATGAGGAAAACTCCTTCAAGCGTGCGAGGGACAATAACAACTTCAAACAAGCACTAGACACACGGTAAGTCCTTAACACCTCTATAGAGCTTTTCATAGATCATATTTTCTTAGAGAAAGATTAGTCTATTTGGCTGTTTGTTGCTAGATACTTTTAGTACTAGGGAGGTCGGTCTTGTCCGCAAGACGAATTTAACCGCCAACAAATTGGCGACTCCACTAGGGAAAGAACTTGTTGTTTTTGGTTCTCTTTTATTTTGATTTAAGGAAATGTTTTTTCTAGTTTTTGATTGATAGACATCTGCCTCCTTGCACAGTGCGGGCAGTTTCACATTTTTGCTTTAGTAAACAGTGCGGTACCACACCTGTTCCTTCTGCAAGCCTACGGACCCTGTTAAATTTTTGAAAAACCTTTAGATTTCTTTCTTTAGTTTATCCTTATTTTAATTTAGAGTTTTTGATTTCTGCCCAGATTGATGATTGTTTCTGTCAAAAGCTTTCTGTGAATGAATCTTAGCAGTATTAGTGTTTTGATGATTTTCTAGAAGTTTTGCGTTTTGGATTGTCTTTCACTTGGTCTTTGTAGCAATTCGAAGCATTGACTGTTTAAAATACCTGAGATTACATTGGTCTTTTGTCTTTTGCTGAATCCGACCTGATTGTGAAATCATCCTTTATTGAGAAATAGAGTTGCCTGTTTCTTTGCAAATCTTCGAAAAGAAACTTTGTTATTGGTTTTTGAATTTCATTTTTTATAAAAACGTAATTGAGTGTTTTTGATCTGTTTGTTATTCTGAACAAATAAATCCTTAGTTTGCTGAATAACTAAGTAAAACATTCTTAAAAAAAAAATTAAGGCTTTTATTCAAATAAATTATTAAAATTTGTAGATCTCAGAATTAGTTTTATAGTTTGAGTATTTTTTATAAAAATTTTGTAGTCTCTTTTGAAGAAAATTTGTTTTATAGCTTCAAGTTTTTGAAAGTGAAAAGATTTTCTTATGAGCTTTGATAGTTTGTTTCATTTGGAGTTATTGTTGAAAAGACAAAAAATATTTTCTTTCAATTTTTCTTTATGTTTAAAGAAGGAATTGTTCATTAAGAGAATTGCATTCTCTAACTCTTCCTTAATTAGAATTTCATTGAAAGGAAACGATCTGATTATCATTTTTAGGTGCATTTTTAGTGTTTTTTGGAAGTCGAGTCTTCACACCATCAGAGTTTCACTTCCGCACCCATTGACTTAAGAAACAGCTCTTAAAAGTAATGCTTAATTAAAATTCATCTAGCAATCTTTTTATTTTCTAGGGCTCTTATCACCAACATAGCTTAGGCTAGTATCTTGGAGTAGGGAGTAATTAACTCTCCAAGGTAGTAAAACAAACAAGTAGACAAATCTTGTGGTAGGAAATAAATCCAATTGTAATTTGTATAATCTGGGAAGCTTCTCTTAAAGAAGTCAATCACGAGATCATGTCCGAACCTTTGAGACAATCAATTATGTTTCATTGGGGAAGATAGAAGATTTTGCGCGTATTACAAACGGTAAACCTCGGATTAACCATTGTCGAGGAGCCTGGGGTCACTTGTCGGTAAACCTCAGATTAACCATGTCGAGGAACCTTCAAGGGGATTGAGCTTTGTTACTCTGCCCTTGCGCGTGGGATTGGATCGTAGATTGTTCCCCCAGTTATATTTGTTACTGTTGGTAACCTTAGTGTCCATAAACTTAAGATTATTTCCTAAGGTGACGGTGAAGGAAAGATCTCACTGTACCTGGAGCAGACGTCGACTAGACTCACTTGGACTCTCTGGGGGGTTCTCTTCACACGAGATGGTTTTGTGAGGAAACTTGTGCTAGTCTGTTTCATTAAGCAGGTTGTCGGGGTAACTATTCCAACCGCCCTTTCTGTATTAAATTTCTACTAAGTTGGATTTCATCACCAACTAGTGTTTTTAGTACGGGAAGTTACTGTTTGTGTGTGGTTTGAACTCTTAGATTTTTAAGCGTGTGATTCAATTGTTTGTTTCTTAGAGACTTTAGGTGTTTTCATTGAAATTTTCTTTGTTTGCGTGTGATTAGTTAAATAATTAATCGTGGCGGAATTGCCGAGACAATCCCGAAGATTACAAGGGAAACCTCCTGAATATTCACCAAGTCAGCTTGAAGGGCTTCGCGCTCTGGTATCATCTAGTAGCGGTAGGATTAAATCAACAGAAGTCGGAACTTCATCTATAGTAGTTCATCCTGGTTATCAGACACCCATAACATAACACATTCAAGGGCCGATTTCAGTTTCTGAAATTACTGGTAGTATTTCTCCTACCAGTGAACTGGCTGACAGACCTGAAATCTCTGAACCTGAAACTGAACCTTCTGTTTTGGATACATCTTCAGGGTTTATTACTCCAACTTCTAGCGATCCTGGTTCACCAAGGGTAATAAATATTGTCACTGACGATCTTCCATCTGGACTAATTTCTATTGAAGAAATTACTAATCCAGACGAAGAGTTATCTCCTCCCAATTCCCCTCAATCGTTAAATCTTAGGGAACGTGAATCAATTTTCTACAGCCCTATTCGAACTACTGCTTGGTATTTATCCTTAATGAATTTTTTAGAGAATTCGGGTCTTGCTTTTTCTCCACCTCGAGTTCCATTTCATCCAACACCCAAAGGTTATTATTCGTCATCCATTATGGCAGGAGAGTCATCCATGTTTTCCCAGACACCGGAAACATTTTTACATGGTGGTCCTTCTGTTCCTTCAGGATATCAGGCTCTGTCTGGTACTTTCTCCGGAGCAGCTCCTCAACCAATAGAACAAGTGTTATCATCTGGTTTAAGTGGAATTAAAACTGAAACATCGAACGTAGCGCAAATTTTTATGATGTCTGGTAATATTCTGAATCCGCAACCTTAAGGTAGTCAGTTACCGCCTGGAGAGAAATCTCAGGGAAATCAGTTACCGCCTAGGGGGCAACCTCAAGGTAGTCAGTTACCGCCTGGGGGGCAACTTTCAGGAAGTCAGTTACCACCTGGGGGTCACCCTCAAGGTAGCTTTTTCCTAGGACAAACTGTGGAATCATATTATTTTGGGGGACAACCCCAAGGACAGTACATACCTCAAGAAAATCAACCTTCAGGACAATACATACCACAGGGTCAACCCCAAACTCAATATGCTCCTCAGGGTCCTTATCAACCCCAACTTCAGTACGCGCCTCAGGGTTATCAACCTCAAGGTCAATACCCAATTCAAGGTTACCAACAGCCTTCTGGTCAGTCATCTATTCAAGGAGCCAGAAATTTACCACTTACTTATCAACCCTACGTCCAACCAGGTTATGGTCCTTACGTTCAACCTTCTGCGGGACAGTACACCGGAATGAATATGGTGTGGGATCCATCCTAGTATCAACAGCCTATGCAGCCTAACGTGCAGTTGCCTTATCAACCTGGGCAACCTTTGGTTTCTGGTTTAACCCCGCAACCTGTCTAGCCAACTATTCAAACTTCTGCACCTAGTTCTGTTCGGCAGGCTGGGCCTAGTTCACCTCAGACTCCGCCTCAAACTGCTGCAACGTCTGCTCAACCTGTAACACGTATTTCTGGAGTATCTGTAACTCCGAGTTCGGCTACCCCTGTATCTGTGCAAATCCCTCAAGTCTCTGTACCCCAGTCAGGATCTTCAGTTCAGACTTCGATTCAGATGCCTGCAGGACAAACCGGTACAAGTACAATTGTCACAAGTCAACCACAATTCACGTATCAACCGTACCAGGGATATCCTCAATACGGTCCCGGTTCACAAAATCCAAGTTATCAGTATCAACCGTAACCTGGCTATACTTATCAGCAGCCTCAACAACCCCAGTTTGGTCCGGTTAATCCTGGTTTTCCAGGAGGTTACACGATTCCTAACGCAAATCCGATTCACAGTTATCCTGGGTATCCACCTCCTGGAACTGCTTTGGCTACTCAAGTTTTTCGTGACCCTAACCGTTAGTTACCATTTATTGCAACTTTGGATTTACCTGATTTGACGCGCCTTATGAATGATCTGATTTTCTATTATCCGTACTGGCTGCCAATGCCGCATAAGTTGCCCAATGATATACCCAAATTTGAAGGTAAGTCAGGAGAGGATCCATCAAATCACGTCATGACTTATCACCTCTAGTGTGCGTCTAATTCAATCATTTATGATTCAATTCGTTTACGTCTTTTCCAAAGAACTCTTATTGGCCTTGCAGCCAAATGGTACATTGAGTTACCACGAGGCTCGTTTAATAACTTCAGTCAGTTAGCGACTGCCTTCTTGACTCATTTTCAGTTGCCTATCAGATACAACAATGGCACGGAATTGTTAACTTCACTAAAGCAATCCACGTCTACGTATATTTCTGATCATATTCATGAATGGCGACGTAGAAGACGTTTGGTGAAAGTTTATATTCCGGATCAAATTTTGGCAGAATGGTTTGTTAAATCATCGTTACCCAAGATTACTGAAGATTTAGCTAAGGCTGGTGCTGTTACTGAAGAGCAAGTAATTGCTCAAGCTCAGTACCTTGACCTCGTTTATATGCAGTCAGGTACTTTACACGAAAAAATCCCCGACCTTCCAAAACAAGGTCAAATAGTTGCTGCTCCTTCAGGGTCTCATGCCGCTGATGGTATGATTGGTACGATCAATACGAAAAGTAAGAAGAAATCTTCAAAGAATTCTTATCCTATTATAACTTTACCAGATTCCCCGAAAGGAGAATCTTCCCCTGAAATTTTTGCCGACATTCATGTCGTAGAGACATCTACGGCTAAATCTAAATCTGGTGGTAAAAAGAAAGGGAAGAATAAAAATAAAAAGAATTCAAAAGAGAAAAATGATAAAAATGAATCCAATGAAGAAAAGCGCAAACCTCGTTACCCTTGTTACATTTGTGACGAGGATCACTTTACTAAGGAATGCCCACATCGAGCAGAGGTTGCAAAATTCATTAAAGGTTCGCAACAACCTGCTGTCTTGAAGGATCCTTTTCCGACTCAAGATAGCAAGATGGTTGGTTCTACTTCGACTACTTCAGAAGAACCTATTTTGATGATGTCTCATGTAAGGATTGCGACGCGATCGCAAGATTATGGTACTAAGAGTCCTGCTGATGGTAAAGAAGCAGAATCTTCTAATGCAAATGCATCAACTACGCCTCCTCTTGTTTATGGTCCGCTACAGATTGAGAAACAAAATCCAGACTTAATAATCAAACCGTCTGCAAAAGGTGTTATTCGTAAATCATCTTTCAATCCACATGCGAGAGCTGCTCAGAATTACAACATTGTTGAAGATTTAGCTATTTCCCCTTCAGCAATGTCGGCTTTGGAAGTGCTGCAATCATGCTCAGCACAGCGTAAATTTCTTTTGTCTGCTATAGGAGCTGTAGATGTTCGGGATTCTAATATTATAATGTTTGATTTAGAAAATAGTACACCTCGTCTACCTCATCAAATGGCTTTCCAGATACCAGTGTTAGCAAAAAACAGACCAATCTATCGAACTGTGATTGATAAGGGAGCTTCAATGTGTATTATGTCGATTCAGTGTTGGAAATCGCGTGGTTCTCCTACACTCAACCAATCTTTGACAATTCTTAAGGCTTTTGATGGTCGGGGTTTCCACCCTTTTGGTATTTTGCAGGATTTACCCATAGGGGTCGAAGGTAAAACCGTAAATCTAGATGTGGAGGTGGTTGATGCCCCTCTAGATTACAACCTTCTCCTGGGTCGCAGTTGGTCTTATGCTATGACTGATGTTGTTTCTTCGGTATTTCGACTCATAAAATTTCCATATCAAGGAAATATCGTCACAATAGATCAGTTAACTTATTTCTCTTCCGACTCAACCTCTACAGAAACAATCCAACACGTTGGTAAAGCGGCTACCCCTTATAAAGATGTTGGAGTAGGATTGGTTAAAGATTCTGGTTTGCTAGGAACTTTTTCCTTTCCTCCTCCTAATGTATCACCTGTTGTTGCAACTATTCACATGATTTCATCAAATACTATTATGTTTGATGATCCTTGGATCATACCTTCTAATTCCGAGTTAGATTCAATTGATGGCATGATGCCTTTGAGTCCATTTGAAATTGCATACCAGGTTGTATAGTCACTTTCCGACCCCTTTTCAACCAAAAATGATCTAATGAATGGGATCCGCGAGGAATCACTTTCTATATCCAGTTCAGCCACAACGACATTTCCTGATGTTGTTCATACTGATGAACACATTCGTGAATTTTTGTCCGTTGATGATTTACCATGGGAAGATCTGCATCACCGATCTTCGTTTTTACCTGAACTAGATCATTTTGAAGATGATTTCGCTTCAATTTTTACTGCTGAGTATGTCAAAGAACCCCAGAATCCATTGCAAAATCCTGATTCTGAGTTAAATTTGGAGAATATTTCTCGAACGATTCCAATTGACATTTCAGTAAAACCAGGAATAATTGAAAACATTCATATAGGCGCTTGTTGTACTGAAGATGAAATTAAAGCTTATAAAGCCCTATTTCAAGAATTCTGTGATGTGTTTGCCTGTTCATATGAAGAAATGCCAGGAATTGATCCGTCAATCGTCATACATAAAATCAAGACTTACCCAGATGCCAAACCTGTTCGTCAACGTTTACGTCAGATACATCCTAGAAAAGTTGTTGCCATTAAAGCAGAAGTTGAAAAATTACTGCGTGCAGGTTTCATTTATCCAATTCCCTTAATATATTGGGTATCAAATATTGTTCCTGTAACTAAAAAACAATGAACGATACAAGTATGTATCGATTATAGGGATATTAATCGAGCTTGTCCCAAAGACAATTATCCAACTCCTTATATCGATCAAATAATTGATGATTGTGCCAGTAGCGAAATGTTTTCTTTTATGGATGGCTTTTCAGGGTATAATCAAATAAACATAATCCCTGTTGATCAGCCAAAAACAACTTTTATTTGTCCGTGGGGGACGTTTGCTTATCGCAAGCTACCTTTTGGATTAAAGAATGCTGGAGCAACTTTTCAAAGGGCAATGTCTTATGCGTTTCATGACATTAAGCACATTGTGCAGCCGTATCTTGATGATTTACCTGCTCATTCATCACGCAGGGCCGACCATCTCACACACTTACGAGCTATCTTTATGAGATCTGGGCATTATAAAATTAGGTTGAATCCACACAAATGTGTTTTTTGTGTAGAGTCGGGTCGTTTACTGGGCTTTGTTGTCTCGAAATCAAGCATTCGCGTCGATCCGTCGAAGGTTGAAGCTATTTTTAAATTACCTCCTCCTTCGAATTTACGCCAACTCCAAAGTTTGTAGGGGAAAGCAAACTTTTTACGTCGGTTCATTCCTAACTATGTCGAGCTTACAAAGGGTTTCACCCGGTTGTTGAAACAGAATATTCCATTCTTTTGGGATAAGATCGCTGATCGATCTTTTGATGCACTTAAACACGCATTAACCCATGCACCGTTATTGCATCCTCCCAACTACAACCATGATTACATTTTGTACCTCGTTGCTTCTCATTCCACCATTGGGATGGTGTTAGTTCAGGAAGACGAACCTCATATTGAACATGTGATTTACTATCTTAGTCGGAATCTGCATCCAACCGAGATCAAATACACACATGTGGAAAAATTGGCATTGGCAGCTGTCCAAGCTGTCCAGCGATTTAGGCACTACATCTTGTTACGTAAAACCACGGTAATTTCTGATTGCAACCCTATGATGTATATTTTAACCAAACAATTGCTAGGGGGCAAGTATTCCAAATGGATAGTTATCCTACAAGAATTTGACTTGGAGTTTGAGAAATCCAAGGCAAAGAAATCTTTGGTATTTGCAGAACTGATGTGTGATTTTCCCTTTATTGATACTCAAACTGTGGCAAAAGAGCCCATTGCGGACGAATCTCTGTTTCTTATCAGTACTCTCGATCCATGGTATGGAGATATTATTGTTTATCTCCAAACCCAATATTTTCGGCCTGAAATCTCACAATCTCAGCGACGAAAAATACGCTTCTAATCCCAGCAGTATAATATCATTGGTGATACACTTTATCGTCGTGGAGCGGATTCGGTTTTTCGACATTGTCTTGTTCATGAAGAAGCTGAAAAGGTGTTAAATGATTGCCATTCTGGAGCATGTGGCGGTCATATGTCTGGGTATGCCACAGCCCAAAAGATATTGCGCGCTGGTTATTTTTGGCCGTCATTATTCAAAGATTGTATTTATGTAGTCCGGAAATGCCACAATTGTCAAATTTTTGATCGTAAGAAGCGCGCGCCACCCACTCCTCTTCATCCCATAATTGCTATTGGTCCTTTCGCGAAATGGGGTATCGATTTTATTACATTTAACCCTCACTCGGCCGGGGGGCATGCATATATTATCTTAGCAGTAGATTATTTTACTAAGTGGGCCGAGGCGATTCCTACATTTTCGGCTGACGGCAAAACTGCTGCAAATTTCGTATTTAATCACATAATTGCTAGGTTCAGTGTTCCTCAAGCCATTATTACAGATCATGGAAGTCATTTTCGAAATGTCATGATGACGGAACTGATAGATCAACTTGGCATGCGCCACGATAGTTCCACTCCGTATTATCCGCAAGCCAATGGTTTGGTCGAAGCTATAAATAAATTTTTAGTCACCATGATTAGACGAATTATTGGTATTCACAAAACGAATTGGCATTCCATGTTGTTTTCAGCACTTTGGGCATATCGAACCTCAGTAAAAACATCAACTGGTTTCACTACCTTTCAACTCGTTTACGGTCTGGAAGCTGTGTTGCCGATTGAATGCGAAATTCCGTCACTGAAATTAGCTATAGAATTACTCCCAGCTACGTCTGAGGAGGAGAAATGTTTCTTGTACTTAGCTCAGCTGGATGAGAATCGACGAAATGCTGCAATAGCAAATGAGGCTCATGTTAAACGAATAAAAGTTCAGTATGATAGAAGTGTTACCCCTCGAAATTTTTCAGAAGGAGACCTAGTCTTAGTTTATGATCAAGCTAACGATAAACTAGGAGCTGGGAAATTCGTGCCCATGTGGCATGGCCCTTTCATTGTCAAGCGAAGTTAGCGAAAGGGGCCTATGAGCTGATAGATTTTGACGGTGTCCCTTTAGATAAACCCAGAAATGGACTTTATCTAAAGCGATACTATGCTTAAAACTTGGTATGAAGATTTCTTTTATTAGATTAGATTTCTTTACTGCTGGTGTGTTTTAGATTAGAAAAGCGTGCTTAAGTTTAGAAGTGTGTTTATCACTATTCCTGCTTATCTAAGTTCTACTCTTGATATTGCAGATGTCGACGTCTCTTCAAACCTACATTGGTTTCGCTGATGGTGTTTGTCGTAGTACACAGAACATTTCTTCTGCAGCTTGGGTTATCTATTCACCCTCTGATGAGTTAGTATCCATGCATGGGGTAAGCCTCGGTCAAACAATGAATAACGTTGCCGAGTATAATGCAGTGATTGAGTTATTATCTGAATCCATATCATTTGGAATTCGGAGTTTGATTGTTAGGTTGGATTCTGAACTTGTTGTATTACAATTGAACCGAGTTTATGCCATTAGAAATCTAGTGTTATTACGGTTATTTTTAAGAGTTCGTCTCTTAGAACGTGAATTCGATTACATTGAATATCAACATATTCCAAGACATTTAAATACATTAGCAGACGCAGTTGCTTCTAGTATGATAAATCGACATTTGCAATGATCAAAACAATAAAACAAACAACATCCATAATATGAACACAGATAGCCGGTAAATAGTGATATATCATAGTATAGAATGTTTTTCAAAAAATATACATCGTCTTCGATCATAGGTTGGAAACACCTTATGATCGGCAAAATGATAACACAAAAAGTCAAAAATATGAGTCTACAACACGATCATCCCATCACTGATGGTGATCACGATGAGAAACCACTGCCCGAGCCACCCTACACAGGAACCTTCTAAAAGGTCCTAGAACACCAATCACGTATCTCTGCAATCTGAGTGAGATCTCATTTATGTCTGTCTTTGGAATGTCTAGAGGTAGACGCTCTAGATGATGCTCTAAATCAGACAAAATTTTCGCTAATTGGCCTACTGGGGTTGGTGCGGCTGCAACTGGTTGTCTTCTGTCATAAGGCTGGAGATGGGTTGGTCGCCATGGACCCACATCTACATTCATAAAATCTTTTTAGTTATTAATTGACAAGACGATCAAAAAAAAAAAAAAAACGTTGAAAATGATTTTACCTGATTCATCCCACTGTTCCCCTGCTGGGAGAGTCATCTCCCGGTCGCCGCGAAAATCTATCCCGGCGTATGGAAAGTCCTCGATGACAAAAATTTGGCAGTCCAGCCAACGGAAATATGAAGGAGGAAATCGAACAATCTCAACGCCCTCAATACCATGACGGGCCATCAATGCAACCCAACGAACCATCCTAGGTTTTCAGGGTCGACCAGCATCAACAGGAATACTTTGCGGAGCTAGCATGGGTACCCTCTCTAAAGAAAAAGTGACCACGATGGATCCATATCCAAAGTTATTTAGTTTGCCATTTTTCGCTCTAGTCAGTTGGCCTTTTACATTGGTCAACACAGTTTCGCACCAGTTGAAAATGGTGCCTCGAAAACAGTCCACAGCAATACGCATCTGGGAACCGGTAGCCACATGCAGTGCAGCACTCCCACACAGTCTGGTAACAGTAAACACAATTACTTTTAGCTCGGGATGGATGATAGTTTTTATATCAATCTGTTTGTCCTCGGGGTCTGCTTCATCATTACAGAACTCTTGTTGAAGACTAGCGACAGTTTGGCCACCTGGCCTAGTCCCAAACAAGGAAAGTTGTTCGCCCCTCTTGGACAAACGAGTTAGAAAATAAATATCCTCCAGCTAAATTTTGAGCCGGTGGCCGCCAATAATGAAACACTGGTCCTGCACGTTCCACCTGTTTACCAGCCATGTCGGGAGGTCTACTTGTGCCCTCATGCCTTGAATGGCCCAAAATTTATACAAACCGCATGCTCGTAAAGCCTGCATTGTGGGAAAATGGAGCATCGCGGCGTCGTCCACATCCTTGTGCTCACGTTCTCACCAAATCAACATCTTGCTAATCCTACAATGCATAAAAAGATAAGTTAGAACAATCTAATTTGAAATTTTTTGGGCGGGAAATGAAAATTTTGATTTTGAAATTCAATTGCGTGGGGACCGCACTTTTCCTTCCCACACAGTGCGTAGGAATGCACACGTTCTATATAAAAAGTGCGGACCCACGACCTTTTTCTACATAGAAAAAGGTCGGCGTCCGCAGGTCCTGTGTGTTGTGCCTGCGGACCCTCGCGAGCGATTTCTTAAACATATTTTTCCCTTAAAAAATGAAAACTAAAGCCTAAAAATAATTGTAAACGGATGAAAAGCAAGATTAAAAGGTTGTGGATTACCTGGGGCTGACGGTTCTCGATTTCATCGGACGGATCTTCCGGAATCTTCACAGGAAATTTTTTACCCAAAAGCTTCTACTTTTCACTCTGAACTTGAACGGTAAAAATGAAGTTGAAAAAGTCCTTTTTATAAGTTTTTTCGAATAGATGAATTTTAATTTGTTTATTTTTCACTTTAAAAAGGGTATTTTGAAAGCATTTTTACTTATTTAAAAATAGGTATGTGTAATGTTTCAAGTTTTTGTGCAGAAATTGGATTTATCAGGAGAATTGATCATTTTTCAACAAAGAGCATACTTTTATCACTTTTTCGGACTCTTTCAAAATTTTACGAAAAAGCGAAACATTGGAGTTCTCTTTTAAGCCCTTTTCAGACTCTCTAAATATGAAAAGATTTCTGAGTACTTGATTGTTCGAACTCGTTAAAGTAAATGAATGATCGTCCCTTCAGTATAAGTTTACCCCTTTTACGGACTGAAATGGACTATTTACGAAAAAGGTATACGTTGACTAATTACGGTCAATAGAGTTCTCTCCCACATTATTTTATCCTTTTTTGGGCTCGAGAGACTAAATTTATGAAAAATTACACCCATGGAGTTTCTTAAGTTTTTTCTTCTGACTCCCTAAAATTGAAAAAACATTGAGTTTCTCCTATACTGGACTTGTTAAAATGTAACAGTAAAGGACCTGTTCAATTTTAAGCAGGAACGAACCACTCCTTCTTAGGGTTCGAATCTTAAACCAAGTTGGACTCATCCGAAGGATGAGCTTATAAACAAGCAAATGTTATCCTCCTCAAGCTTGTCAAAAATAAAGAGGTACTTGCCAGAAATGGTGGGGGAAAAGAGAGAAAAATGGACTTGTTTGTTGTATTTTGATTTTTCAAAAATATAGTTAACCACTCTTGAACACGACACTTTCAATCACCTGGGTTGGGAAATCCTTTTCCTAACAATTAATCAAACCTCATTTGAAAGTCTTCATCCGGTTCCTGGGTATTAGCTTTGGGTCAACTGTCACCAAGCCATCTGCAGTGTCGTTATGTGTTCAAGAGGACAGTTCAAATAAACCATTCATCTACAAAATATCTGTCATCCATTTTTTACCATCCCTGAGTCAGTCCTTGCCAATATATTTTCAAAACTTGATCTATGATTTCGTGTTGTGGGCTTGCCTACAACAGATCACTTTCTATCGACATCAGCACATTATCTAGGAAGTTGATCCAGAAATTGTCAGTACCTTGAAATCTACATGCCTTAACGGCAGGTTTCTCGCCTTCGACGACAGGTTGCATCATTGACCTTCGATCGAATGATTCCGTGACATGTTCGACTTCAGCTCATTCATTCACATTTCATGGATTGTACTGGGTACTTTGAGAGCCATTGACATTATTGGTGGTTACTCTCACACTTGTTAACAGTTTACATCATTGACTGGTAATCAAGTGGTTTCTACCATGTTCGACTTCGACACATTCATTCACATGGATAGAATCGTACTAGTTCGAGATGCAGAAATCAAGACCCTGGATCTAGTTTCTACCATCCAGGCTGCGAGGAATTTTGTTATCTTACAGTAGACTATTTACAAACAGATGGCTGCGTCCATACTGTGTCTACACATGTCTATACTATGATGTACTCAAAATCATTCCTGTATCAGAACAGTTTGAATTAGTTACTTTTGATTTGAGTATAGGAATGCCTACCTCAGCGATGATGTATATATATATATTTTGCATTGAATGTTTTTACAGGTTCCGACTGGGGTGACCACAGGATGATCCTTGAAATGATAAAGTACTGCACTCTTCATACATGACAGACTTCAACATCATCTATTCCAGACTTTGCACTTTAGGGGGCAATCTGTTACACTGAAAATTGTCACATTGACATTCTACTATGTGTATGAGCTCATTATTACTCATACTCCTCCATTTGCAAGTCTAACATATCAGTTCTTCATGTCAAGCCTTGAAAATCAGAGAAAAGTTCCTAAAAAACTCTTAAACTTTGGTGTCGCAATTTCTCTCTATCTTTCCTGCGGTCCCACATCTAATGTTCAGCTTTCCTGCGTATCAGAACGCACTTTATCTGTGTTAAAAGTGCGGACCCCTGTAAGATCAAAAAGGGGTAAGTAATTTCCAAAAAGCTCAATAAAAGTGAATTCTAGAAGCTTCCAGAAAATATCTTGCGGTGATAGAACCACTCTTATGAGGTGCATGTATCCCTTACCTTATGGAGCTAACCCCTTGATGTGAGGAGATTATCCCTTTGAAGGAGGATTCTATCCCTTCATAGTTGGAACAGAAAACCTCCTCTTTTCCACTATAAAAAGAGGCATTGAGTAGCCTCAAGGGGAGTTCAAGCTTTAGAATATTTGAAGTTAAGTGTTGTTGAGATTTAGACTCAGTTAACTAAGAATTTTGTGAGGAGAGATTACATACCTCTATTTGTCTTGGTTGGAGGAGTGCAGAGCTTATCAAAGTAAAGGAGACTCCTGCTTCGGACCCCGGAAAGTCCTGTGCAACATCAAGGCTCAGGTTGTAAGGATTTTCCTCTTTTGAAATTAATACAAATATACTCATTTTTCTCAATAAGCTTTCAATCAATGGTTTATTTCATAGATTCCTTGATCACTATGATAAGCATGGTTTATGATGATTTCTATACAGGTGCTATGTAATATTTTGCTTGTTTGTGACTGCAGGTTTACGAGGAAAACTCCTTCAAGCGCGCGAGGGACAATAACGACTTCAAACAAGCACTGGACAAGCGGTAAGTCCTTAGCACCTCTATAGAGCTTTTCATAGATCATATGTGCTTAGAGAAAGATTAGTCTATTTGGTTGTTTGTTGCTAGATACTTTTAGTACTAGGGAGATCGGCTTGTCCGCAAGATGGATTTATCCGCCAACAAAGTGTCTCCCCATTAGGTAAGGTCGCCATTGCTTTACTGCATGTAGTATTGCTAACATTTCCTTCTCATAAATAGGTTTCAGTAAATACTTTCCTTTGATTGGAAGAATTTTAAAATCAATGGGTCTTCCTTCTTGCATTAAAACCACACCAATTACATTTCCTGAGGCATCACATTCCACGATAAAGGTTTTTGTGAAGTCCGACACAGGTAAGACCGATGAGTGGCACATTGCCTCTTTAAGATGTTCAAAGGCCTTAGTTGCTTCTAGAGTCCAAGAAAATGCATCTTTCTTCAGTAATGATGTTAAAGGTGTCAATATTCTCCCATATTTGTTAACAAACTTGCGATAATACCCTGTTAACCTCATAAATCCTCGAAAATGATTTATGGTTGTAGTGATTTTCCATTTCTCGATGGATTTAATTTTGTTGGGGTCTACCTTAACACCCTCATGAGATACAATATGACCCAAATATTTCACGTCCTATACTCCAAAGAGACATTTGGAGGGTTTTGCATATAATTGTTTCTCCTCCAATAGTTTGAGCACCATGTCAACATGTTGAACATGATCCTTCCAAGCCTTGCTGTAGATTAGTATATCATCAAAACATACTAACACAATTTTTTTGAGGAAGGGTTTGAAAATGGAATTCATCAAACCTTAAAATGTGGAAGTTGCATCAGTAAGGCCAAAAGGCATGACCATAAATTCATAATGACCCTCATGAGTTATGAATGTTGTTTTTGGAATGTCTTTAGTCTTCATTACAATTTGATGATATCCAAAACGAAGGTCCAACTTGGTGAAGTAAATTTCTCCATGTAATTCATCCAATAATTCATCAATGATGGGGATGGGAAATTTATCTTTAATAGTGAGCTTGTTGAGCTCCCTATAATCTCGAAACATATGCCATTATCCATCCTTCTTGTGAAACAATACTACTGGAGCAGAGAAAGAACCTTGACTAGGTTGAATTATACCAACCTCTAGCATTTCTGCAACCATACATTCATTCTCGCTCTTTTGAGCATAAAGATATGTGTAAGGCCTGATGTTTGGAGGAACACTTCCTGGAATCAAATGAATAGCATGATCATGATCATGAATAGGTGGCATTCCTTTGGGAGTCCCAAATACTTTGGAATGATTGTCCAAGACTTTTTGGAGATATGGAGAAATATATGATTTTGATGTTTCAACCTGTAGTGAGCATAATAGTGCAATTTCGCCTTGTTGTTCTTTCTTCAAAAGCTTTTTCATGACATTAGAGCTGATTATCTTTCATGGCTTCCTTGCGATACCCCGTAATTCAACTTCCTTTCCTTCCAACAAAAAATTTCAAGAAAAGTTCTTGAAAATTAAAAGTTATCAACCCCAAAGATTGTAACCATTGTACTCCTAGTACAACATCAACACCACCCATTGGGATGGAGAGCATTGGACTATTCAATACATATTCCATCATGGTTAGTTTGATATTATGGCACTTTCCAGAGAAATTTATAGTTCCTCCATTTGCAACCATCACTTGACACTTTGGTGCCGGGTATAGGAAGCAATTCAATTCCTTGGCTACCTTACAATGAATAAAATTATGGGTACTACCCGAATCAATGAGCACTATTACATTTTTCTTCTTGATATGTCCTTCTATCTTGAGATTTTGAGGAGTGGTAATTCCTACCAATGCATTACAGGACATGGTCAAATTAATTTCTTCTTCCTCTAGGGTTGGTTCTTGGTGTATATCCTCTTCTTTTCAAGTTTCTTGTTCCTTTTCTTCCTCCTCTCCACAATATATGTAAAATAATTTATTCTCAGCATACTTATGATCTTTAGTGTTTTTGCTATCACAACTGTAGCAAAGCCCTTTTGCTCTTTTTTCTTCCAATTTTTGTGGTGTCAACCTTATAGGTTGTGCAAGTCTGGGAGTAGCCACACTTCCATATTTATAGTTGTGAGTGGTAGGCTTCCTTGTCGCCATAATTTTGCTTTCAATTCTTCTTGCCAACATGAATGCCTTCTCCAATGAATCAGGTTCCCAAAGGCGAACCTCATGTTGGATGTTATCCTTTAAAGTCCCTATGAAGACATCAATCCCATGTTCCTATGGAATATTAGTTACCCTTATATTAAATTTTTGGAATTATTCAATGTGCTCCACCATCGAACCCTTTTGTTTGAGATTTATCAATTGGCTAAAGAAGTTGTTGCTATTTGTATCCTCATAATGTGCTATCATTTCCTCCGTAAAAATGGATCAGGTGACAATTTTTTTACGAGAGCAAAGCCATCGATACCATACAAATGTATTTTGTTCTAAATATAAAGTTGCAATGCGTACCTTTTGTGTGTTTTGCACATTATGGAGATCAAAATATTGCCCCATCTGTAGTATCCTTGTTACCAGATCTTTGCTATCAAACTTCCTCATATTGATCTTTGGAATATGGTGGGACTTAAATCCAACATTAGAGTCTATGAAATCACGATTAAAATTTCTTTTGTTCTCATCACGAGTTTCATATACTACCATTTTGCCATTAGGAATCATCTCTTGTAGTAGCTTTGTCAAACCTTCCTTCAAACTTTCCATGTATGCTTTTAGACCATTCTTCATGTCTTCCATGTTGTCTTTCAGTTTATCTTCTATACCATCGACCTTAGCTTCCATGCCATCCATCTTAGCTTCCATTCCATTCTTCAAACCATCCGTCTTAGCTTCCATTTCATTTTTTGTTACTCTTTGCAAGAGTGAAATTTGTTGCATTTGGTCTCGTAATTTTGATATATCATGTTGCACTTCTTTCTCTTCATGAGTCACAGTAGAGCCTTTTGAGGGCTTAATGGGTGTGGAATTCTTTTTTGGGGGGCCTTTTAGAACCCAATACCGATATCTATGCTTCAATATGCCCTTGGAATCACTTCAAACTGATTTTTCAAACAAGACTTGTGCAATTAAAAAAAAACAATTACACACCTTTTTCTTGCTTTTGAGGAGCTCAATATTGAAACTGATGTATCTCTGTAATTTCGAAAATCAAAGATTTTATCTTCAGTTGTGTAGTGTCCCTTTGAGTCTTTTTTCCAATGCCATATGTCAAACCTAATTTGCATTCTTCAAGGTAAAGTTATGCCCGATCTCCCACAATGACCTAATTAAGGACTAGTTCAGTAGAACAAACTTGTACGATGTGCCACGTGTCACTGTTTCGACCTTCGGCTCTGAAATTGATACATAGGAAACTGTAGTTTGTGCACTTTTTGCCACTTTTTACAGAATTCCAATCTGATGTCTGAAATGAAAGTTATGACCATTTTCCATCAGCCACCTGTTTGAGATGAAATTCAGAAGCCTGCAAAAACCCTAACTTCTTCAGATCATATCTCTGAAAATATAGCGAACCAAGATCTGAATTTTTTACATGAAGTTCCTCAGGACTTCGGCTCAAATGGATATTTTTTTTCAACTTCTGAACCTTCGTATAAAAAAATGTTATAGCGAGAATGGCAAGATGTCATGTTTGCGATAGTGAAACCCTAGAATCCAAAGCTCTGATACCAAATGTTATGAAACCAACTCACAAAATAGAAGAAAGTAGAGATCAATGACTTATAAATCAGCCTCTTCGAGGGGGAAACCTCCTTTACACTACATAAATGAACAATTATTGGATGACACAAATGACAAAACCTCATTCTATATATAGGAGTCCAAGGGGTCACAATATAATCCCAGCTAACATAACAATAACAATAGTGGGCTTCTATGGGGCATAATAATAACAATATGGGGACTGCATGGGCACAATAATAAAAATAAGGGGGCTACACTAACAATAACAATAAGGGGATACACTAGTATTATAGGGACCTAGCAATTTGCCACTAAATTATTGAAAGCCATGACCTCCTGAAAAAAGCTGGTTATCCTGCACTGGACCAGCCATTGCGGCTGCCTAGCTAGAGAAGATAAAAAAAAATTCAGTAGTTACCTCTCTGAAGAAAATGCCTTCAGAAATTTTAGATCAGGAGGGCTCGCAATCGTGATTGGTTCTCAATGCCTAGGACTGAAACAGACAAAGCATCCTTCCTTGGATCTGATCCAATCCCTAGGAATCTTTGTGACTAACAAGAGTAGAAAGCTATTTAGCGACCGACATAAGGTTTCAGGCCTAGGCCATGGGGCCCAGGGTTACTGTAGACAAATTTCACTCATCTTCGCACTGACTACAGAGCTCGCAAATTTTCATTGGTTGAAAGTGCTATGCACTTACATAACTACCCCAATTTTTTTATAAAATACTGCAACTATAAGTAACTTGAGAAATAACAACAAACTCAACTTTATTTTATTTACTAAATACAAGGTTACATGAAAATAGTTGAGGTGATGGCCTCCAAAATAACTGTGACAATACTAATCTTGACCTCCAAATTGTAACTGGAAGCATAAACATAACTATAAATGACGCCCAAATTGGGGATCTCGGTGATCCCCACTTCCAACCCACAGATTTGCTCCATATCTGCTCACCAACTAATGTCAATGAAGTCCTACGAGGTTTTTTAGTGAAATCTCCACTATAGTGAGTTGTTTTTTTTCCCAACACACTAAGAAACCCAACTTTTTTTGTTCTAGGGCTCTCTGAACCCGAAAACCAAGTTCACAAAACTCTACATGAGAAAATATTAGATATCCCAATGACTTTCTCCCCCTCTTTTAAAAATTTGATGATTCTCTCTTCTAGAAGCATTGTTATTTTATTATTTTAGTTTCATTCTACAGGCTTCTCCATTTTACTTTATGTAAGTGACTATTTCTATTTTATTTTATTTAAGTAACTTTTAATCTAAGAGAATGATTAATCTTCCTCTACGATTTCTACGACCACTAAAAGTCACTTTTCATCATCCCATTCTATAGATCTCTTCATCATGGTAATAATGTGCTATTACAATAAGGTGTTTCTCCAAATAGTCGGCTCCAAATAACACCTTTAACATATTTAATTAAAATATGTTTGATAATAACCCTGTTTTAGGTATATTGTCAGAATGTAACAAAACTAATAACGAATTGTGTGAAACTGGCCTTGATAATGAAATATAACAAACGAAACTTGTTGAACCCCATAAAACTCCTCCAAAACCCTCCGGGCCCACTGATGACATAATCTCTCTCCTACGAACCTTGTTGAACCCCATAAAACTCCTCCAAAACCCTCCAAGCCCACTGATGACATAATCTCTCTCCCACGAACCTTGTTGAATCCCATAAAACTCCTCGAAATCCCTCCGGGCCCACTGATGACATAATCTCTCTCCTATGATCCTTGTTGAACCCCATAAAACTCCTCCAAAACCCTTCGGGCCCACTGATAACATAATCTATCTCTTGTGATCTAGCTGACACAAACCCTGGAAATCCACCCTAACTACATCATAAAGGAAACCAAAAATGAAGATCATGATGATAAACCACATTCTATGGTGTATGAGATCCCCTTGTTTGTGGGACAAGGACCCTTGGTGTATGAGACCCCCTTGTTTGTGGGACAAGGGACCCAACTCCGCGCAACGATTTGATTGTTACGTCTACAAAGGCATACATACTCTACCCCACTGGTTTTGAGAGTGTGACCTCTTAAAAAAAAATACATGCTCTTAACCATTAGACCCACTCAAATTGTATATAAACATCACATCTCATTTAGAAACTTTAAAATATATTTAATGAAATAAAGAAACCATACCCTTCATTGGAAATCAAAATCACAATCACATGTTTTATATTTTTCCCCCAAAATTTATCGTGCTGACTGGCTGAGTTGTTAAAAGAATTGCTTGTATAAAATACAGGTTCATGGCAACAAAAATCTGATTAAACTACTTCACAAAACAAAAACTAGGTGATACGAGCCAAAGGAGCGTTGCAATGGTTCCACGACCTCGTTTGCCAAAGACGAATATTAACATACATAGTGTGTTTGTTTTGGCAAGGTCCACATTGTTAGCCTCTTAAAACCTTAGGGTTGTGTGATAGGATTCGTCACATCCTTCAGTCAGCCAGAGGTAGTAGAAGAATACCAACATCCGATCATCACTTTTCCCAGCAGGTGTGGTCTCCTGGTTTTGTTGGGTTGGATTAATCTCATCATCTTATCTTTGCATTTCATTGTATTTATTGATTGCAGAGGAAGGGTGAAACAATGGTGTTGATGTTGGGATTTAAGAGCTACTTACGCGCCTCCTCCTCTTCAATGCAGGCATTACAGTCCAATTTTTCCAGATTTCGTACCGCCCTCAGTATGTCCACTGGTGTAAGCAACATATATTCATTCTTTTGAAGTCTCTAGTTTGCTGTCTGAAAGAGCCTTTTGAAGCATTGATGAACCTTCACAGGATTCGAAGAGCATCTCGCCCCTTGAAACTCTAATGCTTCAGTTGGATGGGATGAAAGTCAAAGGAAGCCCTAAAACTTAGGTCAACTCGATCACACCCAACATACCTGACAAATAACTTGAAAAATTTGAAGTTTTTGGGTTTCTTTATCTTGTGCAGGAAGCAATCGATTCCGCAGTTAAGGAACTTTCGGCGGCACTGAATTCTACTGTAGACATGGCATCCACCGGAATTGCTGGTTCTCCAAACGTTGAAGAAGACGGCAATGTGAAGGGAAATAAGAAAAATAAACCCAAAAAGGTTCCCAAAGAGAAGTCCCAAGCTCAGCACCCGGGAGGTGAGGATATTGCTTTTACAGTCACGAGATGGTCGTCGTCTATAACTTTGGTAGCTTATTATTAAAATTGGTCAGATTTGGCATTCCATGTGTTTGTTGGAATCAAGAGGCTTTGAATTTGATTAGAAATCAGTCCTGATTGTGCCCATTGTTGCAGCAAAGAAGGAAATGAAGAAGGAGACTAAGCTGGGAATTTCGAATAAAAAGGACGAGAACTTTGGGGATTGGTATTCCGAGGTATTTTTAATAAATGTTTAATTTAATTTTAATTTGTTAAAAGTGCATCATGAAACATGCCCCAACCCAAAGAGCACACTTCCTTTGGTTAAAGTACCAGGTCCAACGGATTGCACTGGGCCACATCCCTTTAAAACTCATGCTTATGCTGGTGTGGCAGACCACAACAACAATGGAACCGTGGTGCACAGCTTAACACTCTTAACCAATGAACCTATACCCTATTGGCCCTTGCAATAATCTTGAGACTCCTCGCTGATTCCATTCATTTCAATTATGGGAAAAACATTCTCATGAAGTAATAAACATATTTTTTATGAAGCGATTCTTTATAGAATCAACTGCCCGTTTCATTTTAGGTGGTTTCACTGTCTGGATTAAGTTTTTAATTTATTTTTGCATCCTTGTCATTTAAAATAAACTCTTATCTTTGTTTTACCAGATAGTTAATTATATAGGTTCTTTATTAGCCATCATATAATCGATTGTGGTGTTGCAGGTAGTTGTTGAAGGTGAAATGATTGAATATTATGATGTGTCGGGATGCTACGTCCTTAGGCCCTGGGCTTATTCAATATGGGAGGTCCTAGAAGTAAGTATTTTCTTGATTAGGAATCTTCAAAAGCTTTGTTAATTAGCACAAACTTTAGAAATGCATTCCTTGTTTTAAAAAACAACGACACTATTTAAGAAAAAGTAGAAATCTCGGGTGCTTTGGTGCTATCATAAGTAGAAACTATTTCCAACAAGAAAAATCTTTTCGTTTCCAGCAAGTTCAGTTTCTAAGGTTCCTTGAATAAGCACAGAGAAGGAAAACAGCTTTTGAATTCCGAATACAGATCTCTGACTGCTATGAATAAAATTTTGTAATTATGTTGAAGTTTAAACATCAATTTCAAAACTTAACTCAATCATATTAATGAACTAAAAATTCAAGTTTTGATGCTAATTATTATAAGTCGATTATATGAATGGACCTTACGTTTATGTCCGTTTTTATTGCAAGTTATTTCATTTTGATATACTGTTTATTTCATGTATTTAATATTTATACATTTCAGCTGATTAGCTTCTTTTGGCTTTTCTTTACCTATAAGCGTTTAGCTAATAATGGGAGTTACTCTTGCACTCCATTGGGGAAAAAGAGAAAAGTAATTGCTTGGATAGAAGATGGCACACATACCTAGGCAACACACACTTCAATAGAAAAGAGAGGGAAAATGGTGTTAGTTTTGGGCAACTAGGTCCAAACTCCATGTTGCACTGCTCATATGACCATTGTCATATTTTTGTTGGATTCCTCTTTCGGAGAGGTGCAAGATTGATCTAAAGATCATCTTGATCGGATGAGCAGAACATTGATTTTGAATTTATTTTCCACATGTGCAAGGTCGGCCAGATTTATCTCACATGCCTAAGAGATGTGTCACACACCCTCATTGATGAATATAAATTGGAGAGACTTGGAGGTCATTTTCTCATCATCTCATCACACATTCTCTCATTGTGATCTGATTGGTTCGATAGCCTTTGGAGCCCTTTTTCCCTTACATGTGGAGCGAAGTTGTTTTTTGCACTGATCTGGTTAGGGCTTTTCTGTTGCAGCGTTGACCAACGTTGACCGTGGTCAACCCTTGGTCGTTTGACCTCAATCTTTTGCAGAAATTCCGATTTTAGGAGGCCGTACAGCTGGGCACTAAAATTGAGGAATTGCGGGCTGTTTGATCGAAGCCCTAGTTTGATGCGTTGACTCTTCTGATGCTGCCTGCGTTGACTTTTTTGTGTTGTCCCTAGTTTGACTTGCGTTGACTTGTGATGAGCTCTCTTTGAGAGCTGTGGGTGTGACACATGAAAGTGTTGGCTAACCGAGAAAGACTTTGCTGATTTAAGCATCTTGTTGACCGCCGTACTGCCACAATATCTCATATCTTTGCTGGACAAAAGAAATTGTAAATCTGATCTAGATTTGGCTCGTCTTCTATTGATCTATTATTGCGTTCTATCAACATTTTACTTTCAAGTTTTTGTGTTTGCTATTTTGTATTGGGCCTAAGAAAAATTGAAGTAAAAGTGCATCAAGCATAGAACACCATGGTTATCTAAATTTAACATGGTATCAGAGTTGAGTTGAAGACAAAGTCCAAGAGTCCAAGCTGGTGTTAGAAGCTATCTCTGAAGGAAGAAATCCTATCAAGGACAAATGGCCTCCTCAACCTACAAGGGTTTCAAGGCTGATGATAAATTGACTGATAAGTCTGATTATCTTTTTTTTCGCACAAATTTGGTTATATTGTATTATCTGAAAAGGAGGAGGAGAAGAAATTCCTCATTACAAAATTTCCCTGATCTTGATACAAAATGGTTTTGTCTGCTGGGGAAGCATTACTTCATGAGTGCTGTTAGAGCTGCTATTTTTTTCCTCCTTTTTGAAGTAGAGGCTATTACATTTGTGCTATACTGCCGGACAAACTGTTCTAAAAGCAAAATACATTTAACTTTCATTTTTAAACTAGATTGACTGCTATAATCCTAGACAAAAGCATGAAAAGCCAAATGATGTGGAGGATCATTTGTTCACAGTGTTCTCACTGCCTCTGTATCTGCTTCCTTGATCCTGAGAGGTGGAACCTTGTTCTGACTTTTTGTTGAGAGCTTCCCTTATGAATTTGAGAGACTCTTCCAGATGATTGCATCGGTTCTTGACTGTCATTACATATTTAGTGCAGGTATCCCATTTAGAGTGTAGGATGACCATCTCTGCTTTAGTTCGGGCCTTGTATTGCTGAATTTGGCTTCTCAAGTTTTCTATCACCACTCTGTGGGATTTACAGAATGCACAAGGATGCTGCATGTCTTCTAATGGATCCATTTGCTGAAGGAGAGTGTATACACTTTCGTTGAAATCTTCTCTGTTTGCTGTTGTGCGCTTTTCCACCTTCTGAGTAGATGCTCCTTTGTTTTTTCGATGCTGCTCTTCTGCCTTATTTGTTGAGGAAAGCCCAGATTTTTCAAGATGGAAAGAGCGTAAAAATAAAGGCCGAATGATGGGTGATTTGGGGCTCTGGATGAGGGGAATGGGTGGGGATGAAGGGGATAATGTGGTGGGAGGGGTGAGAATGGGAGGCGCTGTGAGAGCGCGAGGATGGCCAACACTCCGCACGATCAATCGATGGATTGGGAGGAGATGCAGGGAGGGAGGAAGGGGCATAATGAGATTGGGAGGGCTGAGGAGAGGGCGTTGCGAAATCGGAATTGAGGGGGACGTTGTGGTAGACCATACAGGAGCACGAATTTTATAGCAGAATAGTGAGGCATATCTGCAGAGGGGAGTCACGAGAGTTAGCAAGGGATGCAGGATGAGAGTACTGATTGCTGAGATGTGGCAGATCTTTAGGAATTCGAGCTTGATAGAGTTTTTGGGATTGAGCTGAGATATTTCAGAGAATATAATCATGATATGACTGCTGTTCTTCTGTGAAAGGATGGAGGTGCTTTAAAATCAATGAAATAGGAGAAAACATCATGGAATAGGGATATGAGATGTGATTCCGTCAATTGTGACTTGACCAATATTTCTCCGTACTCCCTCATTAGCTTGAGAGTCTGCTTGCTTGTTATTTGCTCTAAGAATGTGATAATAATCTACCATTCCTATATGCTTTGCTGAATTTTTGGCTCTATGCAAAATTTGATTGAGGGTTGCGTTTTTTGGAGGAGTCTTGCTCACCATTGCTTGAATGATGAGTGATGAATCTCCAAAAATAATTGCATTATTGATTTTCCTGTCCCTTAGGATTTTGAGGCCTAAAAGTAAACCATAAGCCTCGGCTTTATTATTTGACATTTGTCCTAATCCCCAGTTGTAAGATATCTGTCTTGATTTGTCTTGGAGGATAATGAGGCCTCCTTATCCTGCTTTACTCGGATTTTTCTTTGACGCTCTGTCAAAGAAAAGGCAGGCTCTGTTGAGAGAGTGAATTCAGCTCTGAAACTCTGTCTCTGTCTTTCTAATTTTCCAGATTTGTTGGACCCTTGTATTCTTTTGATGGAGACTGAAACTGATCTTATTGAAGGCAAAGCCAATCTAGCTTCTCTTATCATTCTGAAGTTGAGCCATGTTTATTCCATAGAGCCCTTTGGCTTAGAGAAACTCAATCATCAATCCCCAGGCTTTTAAGGTTATTGTATTTACAGTGGGGATTTTATTTTTGAAAAATTTCCCATTTCTGGCTACCCATATTTGCCAACAAAGAAAGGATGGAAGGCTGCTCTAGAATCTTTGAATTGTGGATTTGTTTTTGAATGAGTGTGGAAAGTTGCCTTTCCATTTACTAATGAACTGACTTAGAGGAAGTCTATAATTCAAATTTGCTTCAACAGGTACCACCATTGCCTCCCAACAATTTCTAGAAAAGGGACACTCTAGGAAAAGGTGCTGGATTGTTTCCTCTGCCTTCATACAGAGAGGGCATTGTGATGGTCCACAAATTCCTCTCTTTTTAAAGTTTTCTGCTGTTAATGATTTGCTGTGTAGCAGTGTCCATAAGAAGATTTTTATCTTGGGGAGGGTTTCCACCTTCCAGGCCTACCTCCAGTATTGCCATTCCTGCTTCCTCTGTTGCTCTTGGATTTTTTTATATATAGTCTTGACTGAATACTTTCCTCTTGTTGGTTTCCAGTAGTAGGCATCTTTGATGTTTTTGTCGATTGGTACTGCACCAGCGAGAAGGGAAGTCATGAGATTCCATTGATTTGTTAGATCATTGTGCAGATTGGGTTTGGCCCATTGTTTCCATACACCATCTAACTCCCAATTGGAAATATCCTCCAATTTTTTTTTATCCTTCCCTTATCATCCACCTCTTTATATCTTTGATGTCCGAATTACTGTCTAAGGGAGGATTTCCCATTATGTTGTCCTTCCATAAATTTATCTGTTCCCCATTTCCAAGTCTCATTGAGATGTGGTCCTTAATTAAATGAATTGCTCCGGAGATTACTTTCCATATTTGAGTGCAGGGTATTGTTGGAGGGCTTTTTTTCCACAATAAAGATTCTTGATGCATTAAGGTATTTTGCCTCTAATGCTGCTTTCCACCAAAGTTTTTCTCCTGTTAGGAACCTCCATGCAATCTTATTTCCCAAGGCCAGATTCATTATTCAGGGGTTTTTATGGAGAGTCCTCTGTTTTTGTAAGGAGCTGTAACTTGTTTCCAGTTTACAAGGCTGATTGTTTTTTTGTTCGCCTTGCCATAAGAAGCTCCTGATTATAATTTCAATTTGCTTGTGGATGCTTGCAGGAGCTGCAATTAGAGCAAATTGGTATAAAGGCAAGGCTGCTAGAATGGATTTGATGAGGACGATTCACCCCGCTTGATTTAGCCAGAGCATGCCCCATGCTTGAATTTTTGTTTTCATATTCTTAGCATATTTAGTCCAGATTTCGGTCTTCATGTTTTTCTTGGTGATGGGCAGCCCAAGGTATTGAAAGTGGTCCCAATTGTTCTGATAAGGAATTTCCAGAATTTGGGACATCCGCTGAATAATTTTAATGGGAGTATTCCGACTATAAATACAACTTTTGCCCTTATTAACCAGTCCACCTGAGATATCCACGAAGTTATCAAGTATGGTTTTGAATCTTCTAGCAACTATGCAAGATGCTCCACCCAAGAGGAGAGTGTCATCAACAAACAAGGAGTGATTTATTCTTTTGGTTCCACTACTGATAGAGAGCCTTGTTAAGGTGGCATTTCTTCTGCTGTGCTCCAATTTTCTGCTAAGGGAATCAGCCATAAGGATGTAAAGAAAAGGGGACAGGGGACAACCCTTCCTAAGGGCCCTTGAGCTTTGAAAAAAATCACAGGGTTTGCCATTAACGAGGGGGGCTATCCATGGGCCTATAGTGCAGGCCTTGATTATATTGACGAAATCATCAGAAAAACCATATCTAGTTAAAACAGCTGCAAGGAATGTGAGGTTTACTCTGTCAAATGCATTAGCCATATCCATTTTGAGGATGAGCCCTTTTTCATTTCTAGAAAGGCTTGTGTGTAGAGCTTCTTGCACCAGGATAATGTTGTCAACTATCTGCCGGTTGGGGACAAAACCACCTTGGTTTTCTGAAATAAGGGAGTGAAGAAGGGGTTTGAGCCTACCAACAAGAATTTTGGAGATGATCTTATAAGAGGCATTGCAGAGGGAAATTGGCCGAAATCGGTTAAGGGTGGAGGGGTGGGGGTCTTTTGGGATGAGGGCTAGAAATGTGGAGTTGGTGAATCCCCCAATCTTTTTCTTCCTGATAACATATCTTATCATCTTTATTAAATCCTTTTTGATAAGATGCCAGAAGGTGCGATATAAAGCAATGGGAAAGCCATCTGGACTCGGTGCCTTGTCTGACTGCAAATCCCAAACAGCTGCCTTGATTTTTTCTTCTGTGACTTCTTTGGAGAGGGAATTGTTTGTTTCCGCATCAATTAACTTTGGAATATGCTTTAAAAATTCCTCTGAGTTTGCCTGGCTATCTACAGCTGTTAAGAGGGCTTTGAAGTGCCTAAAGACCTCATTTTTAATTTCTTCTTGACCCTTTATTTCTTGTCCTCCTTCTCCCACTATTTTTTCTATGCTGTTCTTTATCATTCTTGTTTTGGCTGAGTTATGAAAAAATGTAGTGTTCTTGTCTCCAGCTTGTATCCAAAGTTGCTTGGATTTTAGCCTCCATGTTTCTTCTTCCTGTCTATTGTTCCTATAAATTTTGCATTGAATTTCTTTTTCCTTTGCCTGCTTCTCAATTGTGCTATCAGTGTTTTCCATTTCCTCTTGGGTTTTTGTTAGTTCATGCTTTAAGGTCTCTTTCTCTCTGTGTGGCTCCTTGTAGTTGGCCTTAGCCCAATCTTTCAATTTAACTTTGGTGGCTTTTAACTTTGATTTCCATATGTATGTTGGTGAGCCGCTGATATTTTGTCCCCAAACTTTTTCCACCTCTTGTTTGACTTCTTCATGGCTGCCCCAAAGCTGGTTATATTTGAAAGGGAGGGGACCATAATTTTCAGCCATTCCAAGTTAAATTAGAACAGGTTTATGGTTTGAAGCTGCCGAAGGAATGATTCTTGAAGATACTCTGCTGTAGTTGGCCGCCATTCTGTCTCGGATGAGAATCCTGTCCAGCCTTTCTTTGATATTTGCCTTCCTTATTCTTCTGTTGTCCCATGTGTATTTTCCATTTTTTGGAGGGATATCTAGAAGGTTGCATTGTTCCATAATTTCTTCTAAAGTTTCTCTATTTGGGTTAGGCAGAAAGGTGCCCCCTCTCTTTTCCTCCGCCTTGAGAATAAGGTTGAGATCTCCTCCTACAATGAGATTTTCTTCGAGATCCTCCATTGTGTTTTCTCTTAAGGTTTGCCAGCATGTCTCTTTGTCCTTGTAATGATTTGGAGAATACATATTGTAGATGCTGGTTTTCTCTCCATTTTCTGCATTTTCCAAAATTGTGTTTATCCAATACTCTTTTTTTGTTGTATGCAGCATGTGCCATTTTCCTTTTTTCCATATAGTACAAATTTCTCCTGAGGCTCCATTTGCTGAAATTGCTTGGCCTTCTTAGTTTTTTGATTTTGCTATTATTGTGTCCACTTCTTGACTGCTGATTATTGTCTCTTGGATTAAGAGGATGTCTGGTTTTTCAGTTTTTATGAGGTCTCTTAGGATGCTTACTTTGGAGGGATGACCCAACCCTCTACAATTCCAAGAGACAACTATCATTATTTATTGTTCGTGGTGGCTGAGGGACCCTTCCCTTTGTGAGCTTGTTGTGCTTTCTCTTTATTCTTTGAGCCTTTTTCAATGAAGCTTTCTAGAGCCTGTTGCGTTCCCAAGGATAGATTTTTGACTGCTGCCTCATCTCTTATTTCCCGGTTAGATTTCCTTCCAACTTTCTTTGGTGTTTTCATTAAAAAGAGGAGTTTCTTTTGATTGGTTACGAATGAGGACTCGATCCAAGGTGTGGGGGAGGGGATTGGAGAGGGAGAGGGGATCCTCCTGTTGGGAGAAGAAACCTTGAGGAGGGGGGGAGCCTGGAGGGGGAGGGGAGTGAGAGGTCAGAGGGATGGGGTTTGGGGAGATAGAGGAAATAGGAGGTTTAGAAGGGATGAGAGCATTGGACAGGATATCAAAAGGATTGGTCCCCAAGAAAGGGGAGGATTCTGGGATTGAGGAGGAGGGTTGAGAAGAGGGTTTGGTGGTCGGAGAGGGGGGACCAGGCGGGGGGGCAGGTTGAGATTTTGTGGCCGTCTTTTTTTTTGACTTGTTCCCATTTCGGATCTGGGTTTTCTTCTACAGATTTTTCGATTTCTTCTTTCTTACTACATCTATTTGCAAAATGGCCATACTCGTGACATACCTTGCATTTGAAAGGGATTTGCTCGTAATCCAGCTGTTATATGTTGTCTAGTTATCGACCTTGAGCTTGATGGCTTCCAGGAGGCCTCTTCCAAGATCCACCTCGACGCAGATCCTTGCACAAGCCTGCATGTTGTCTTTTGGTTCGCTTTTGTCTATATATTTGCCTATTGCGTTTCCTATTGCATGCACCGATTCATCTCCCCAACAGTGCAGAGATAGGTGTGGTAGCCTGACCCAAACAGGAACAACATTTGGGACGTCTAGTTCCGGATCAAAGTCGGGAGTCCAGCGGTTTAAATATAGTCCTCTGGTGTCCATTAAGTATGGTCCACTGCGAAAAATGAGATCCCGGTCGATCTTGGATTCAAAGTGAAAGGTATGGTAACCTCTGCCACAGAAGCAGATGGAGATTTCTCCTTGGGTGAACTGAGTCCAGTTTCTTTCAACCCATTTCTGAACGGTTTTGGGGGAAGGCCACAGGCCTGTGAACTGGCCAACCAGACCTTTCTTGGCAAGAGAGATCGCAACTTTCCTGGGCAAAGTAGGCGGCAAGGAGATCTCAGGGATTGAGTCTAGTTTTTTAACAAACTTAGAAATCGTCGGTCTGGCCCGTTGTGGACCCAAAGAGTCAATCAGAGATGCGAAAGCAACCACTGCTGCATCAGGTTGAGCATTATTCAATGGTGAGGCGCCTGCGTTGGGGAAAGGCGCTTCTGGATTTGGCTCCGAGGAGGCCATGAGGGCGGAGGCCCTTCTCCAAAGTGCGATGTGGCTTGGGCTGCTAGGTCACGCAGCACAACAACAACAAAATTCTAGCTGAGGAAAACCCTCGATAGAACATTTTTAACTACAATAAAAACAAATAAATTTGAAAATACTGATAACTCTAATTATCATGCATGGAAGATGTCCTTGGATTTGTGGCTAGAAGATCAAGATGTCATGGACTATGTACAGGGGAATATTCAAGAGCCTACATCAAATGTAGCTGCTGCCACGAAAACGAAGTATAGAAAAGGGGAAATCAAAGCAAAGATGATTATCTGGGATTCTATTCATAAGCACTTGGTTGCTTATATTTTTGAGCTAAAGATATCTAAGGAGATGTATGATAAGCTGGTGAACATGTTCAGGGCTAGCAATGCTAATCAAATCCTCTTCTTCAAGAATCAATTGAAGAATATCAAGAAGGGTAAGGATGAATCTATTCAATCCTATTTTATGAGGCTCACTGAAATCAGGAATAACCTCCTAGCTATTAGGGAAGCAATATATGATCGAGAGATGGTTCTTATTGCACTTGGAGGTCTCCCCCGTGATTGGCATGTATTGAATACCACTATTCTCAATAATAATGTGATTCCTGATTTTGATGAAATATTGATGACATGCACTCAAGAGGAAACAAGAATGATGGAGTATGCCTCTAATGGTAATGGAAGTGACCCTACTGCCTTTGCCGCTCATGCAAAGAAGAAGAACCATGGTGGCCCGAGAAATCAAAACCATGGTAGAGCGGGGCCCAAAGGAAGGAAGGGAAGATGTTACACTTGTAACAAGACTGGTCACTATGCAAGAGAGTGCCCTAATAGAAGGGACTCTCCCAGAGATGATGACAACAACAACTTGAGATGGAATGGTAGGAACAACAGGTTCCAAGGAAAAAGGAAGGCTCCCTCTGATCATAATGGAAATGGGCAACCTTTCAAAAGGTCAAGAAATTCCAAGTACGATGAGTCTAATGTTGTTGATAATAAGAGAAATGATTTAATTCTTTTATTTTCCCTCCTTGCTGCATCTCCACTTGACACCCTGGATGTCTGGTTAATTGATAGTGGTGCTTCAAGGCACTTCACTGGTTATAAAGAAGCCCTTTCTGATTTGGTTGAGAATGATACTAATTTGGAAATTATCCTTGGAGATAATGCCATCTATCCTGTGAAAGGGACAGGGGCTGTGACCCTCCATTTATCTCAAGGTCAAGTCATCCGATTACAAGATGTGTTGTATGTACCTAATTTGAAGAAGAACCTTGTGTCCATTTCGGCAATGGAAGACAAAGGGTTCAAGGTGGCATTCGTTGATGGAAAGGTACTTATCTGGAAGAAGAACTTCAAGGAAGCTCTTTCTATTGGTTTTAGAGTTGATACACCCTACCAGGTTGGAGGAAGTCCATTGGGGGTTATGACATGTGATACAACTCTTCAAACAGAGTTATGGCACTAGAGGTTTGCACACCTTCATTACAAAGCCCTTCCAGAAGCAAGGAAGGTGGTGACACGGATGCCCGAATTTAGAGATGATCATGAAGGTATATGTCAGGGTTGTGTCGAAGGGAAACATACAAGGGGACCATTCCCCTCAAGTGTCACAAAATACAACTGATATCTTGCAGTTGATACATTCTGACTTATCTGATATGTTGCTTGTGACATCCTTGGGAGGATGTTCCTATTACATGACTTTCACAGATGACTTCTCCCGCAAGACCTGGATATTTGAAGAAAGACGAAGCATTCAAATGGTTATGTAACTTCAAGGCCATGGTAGAAAATTAAATCGAGAAGAAAATCAAAGTTTTGAGGATCGATAATGGGACTTTTGTAGAGAAGCTGGCATGAAGAGGGAGACCACAACTGCGTACACTCCTGAGCAAAATGGTGTTGCTGGAAGAAAGAATAGGATCATTGTGGAAGCTCCTCGCGCCATGCTATGTGACCAAGGTCTTCTGAACTTTCTATGGGGAGAAGCTGTGAACACTGCTGTGTATGTTCAAAACAGATCCCCGCATTCCGCTCTGGACTCCAAAACTCCCAAAGAAGTCTTCTCCGGTAAGAAACCTGATGTTTCTCATTTTAGAGTTTTTGGTTGTCTTGTTTACTTTCATGTGCCGAAAGAAAAGAGAAGCAAGCTGGATGCTTCTAGAAAGAAGGGAATGTTTGTGGGCTACAGTGAAACTTCGAAGGCATATAGAATCTATGTGCCTGGTCAAAGAGAAATGGAGATATGCCACGATGTCACCTTCGATGAAGATGCTATGCTCAAGAAAGTGAGAAATCTTCCTAGCTCCAAGGAAGATAAAGAATATGAAGAAGCAGGGAAGCTGGAAGAGCTGAAGGATGACCTAATGCCCGATGTTGAAGGACTTATGGATCCCATTGATCCACCTCCTTCAAATAAGGGAAGACCCTCATTGCTTAGGGATACTCTCGAAGATGCCGAGAGACATATTGCCCCAAGGGGGACATTCTGTGAAAGCAAGAAGCCGAAGAGATACCAAGGGTATCTAGCAGCCATGAGTATGATAGTGCAATTTGAGCTTGAAGCATTTGAAGAAGCCATAAAGCATCAAGTTTGGAAGGATGCTATGCACGAAGAATATGAGTCCATTATGAAAAATGATGTCTGGGAAGTGGTCCCGAGACCGAAGGACAAATCTGTTGTCACCTGGAATTGGATCTATAAGATCAAGCATGGATCTGATGGAAGTGCTGAAAAGTACAAGGCAAGATTTGTTGCCCGAGGCTTCTCTCAAAAAGAAGGCATAGATTATGATGATATATTTGCAGTTGTGGCCCGCTATACCACCATTCGATCTATTATTGCCCTTGCTGCTACGCATGGGTGGAGTCTACATCAGATGGATGTGAAGAGGTGCAAAATTGATCTAAAGATCATCTTGATCGGATGAGCAGAACATTGATTTTGAATTTATTTTCCACATGTGCAAGGCCGGGTAGATTTATCCCACATGCCTAAGAGATGTGTCACACACCCTCATTGATGAATATAAATTGGAGAGTCTTGGAGGTCATTTTCTCATCATCTCATCACACATTCTCTCATTGTGATCTGATTGGTTCGATAGCCTCTGGAGCCCTTTTTCCCTCACACGTGTGGAGCGAAGCTGTTGTTTTATGTGCTGATTTGTTTAGGGCTTTTTGTTTTCTGCGTTGATCTGGTTAGGGCTTTTCTGTTGCAACGTTGACCAGCGTTGACCGTTGTCAACCCTTGGTCGTTTGACCTCAATCTTCTGCAAAATTTTTGATTTTAGGAGGCCGTACAACTGGGCACTAAAATCGAGGAATTGCAGGCTGTTTGATCGAAGCCCTAGTTTGCTGTGTTGACTTTTATGAAGTTGCCTGCGTTGACTTATTTGCATTGTGCCTGGTTTGACTTGTGTTGACTTGTGATGAGCTGTCTTTGAGGGCTGTTGGTGTGACACGTGAAAGTGCTGGCTGACCGAGAAAGACTTTGCTGGTTGAAGCATCCTGCTGATCGCCGTAACGCCACAATATCTCATATCTTTGCTGGACAAAAGGAATTGTAAATCTGATCTATATTTGGCTTGTCTTCTATTGATCTATTATTGTGTTCTATCAGCGTTTTACTTTCAATTTTATGTGATTGCTATTTTGTATTGGGCCTAAGAAAGATTGAATTAAAAGTGCATCAAGCATAGAACACCATGGTTATCTAAATTTGACAAATGGTCAGCATGCAAATTAAGGTAGTTGGTCACGCAAATTGAGGTAGATTAGCAGACACATTTTTCGAGGGTGTACGATCACACATGTGAGGTTGAAACTTGCATTTGCGAGAGTCGTGCATAGAAATGGAACTAGCTGTTTGCACATAGATCATGACAGGTATGAACCTTCTGTTGGTACACAGATTGAGGTTTTATTGTTGTAATAAATTTCTGATTTTCCTCTGCAAGTTGAAATAAAAACAAAACACGAATGCTGGATTTCCTGAGTTGGGTTTCTAGGGCAAACCTTTGTGTAAACATTTATGTGCTTGATCTTTGTTTTCGTCATGTAAAATTTGTTAGAAGCTCAACAATATTTCTTGTGCATAAATTTCAGATTTGGTTTTGCTGTTAAAAATTAAGTTATGGGTATAAAATTTATTGGCACTCTAAATCGATTTGCTAGGCCTAGAAAAAATAACATGGCATAAGAGTGAAGCTTCTGAAAGAAATTCAAGCACTGCACAGGCTCAAGCTCAAAGGGGTTTGTGGTCTTTCTAAATTTTAAAACAATAGTTAATCGAAGGATTGATTTATCATGGCAACCGGTGTTAGGATGAAGACATGTTAAAAGGAGCCTTTAATTATCTCCAGTGGAAAGTCTGGATTACAACTCTTCTTAAGGAGAAGAATTTGTGGATTTTTGCTAGCTCCATAGTGGTTTTGCCTACATTAGATCCTATTGCCTTAGACCTCCATGAGGTGAAAGGAGTTAGAGCACAGAGGATTATCTTAGACAAAGTAAAAGATCACCGAATTCCCCATTTGTTCAGGAAGAAGACAACAAAGGAGATGTGGGATGCACTCACAAAATTGTACCAAAGTGACAACTAGATTTGGAAGATGGTATCAAGGGACAAGCTCCATAGCACTAGGATATCCAAGGGAGAGAGTGTGACTTCTTACCTTACTAGGCTCATGCAGGTGCTAGATGAGATGGCAGTAGTAGGGGAGACAACCCTTGATTATGAATTGGTGCGTATAGCCTTGAATGGCTTTACAAAGCAATGAGTTGTATTTGTAAAATGCAACATGGGACGAGAACATCTTCCCACCTAGGAAAGGCTATGGGATGATTTCATACAGGAAGAGATCCGAGAAGTGTCTTAGCGTGGAGATTAAAAGAAAGGTGAGGAGGAAGAGAACTTGGCTCTAGCACCCAAGAGCAAGGGAAAGGCCAAGAAAGGCTCCATTGGAGGAGCTACCTCGCAGGGTAGGAAAAAGTTCTATGCCAACAAAGTGAAATGCTTTGCTTGCCACTAGCTAGGACATTTTGCTAGCCATTGCTCTAACAAGAAAAAGGGCAAACAAAAGAAGTAAGTCGTTGCTACAATTGAGATGGACAAGTTTGTAGCCAGATTTGAGGATGAGTTTTTACTCATCGCGCGTCTCTCTAGTTTAATGGCCATCAACATGTGGTATTTTGACAGTGGCGCTTCATGTCACATGATTGGAGTGCGAGACTATTTCACCAGTGTAAAGGAGCACAATTTGGACGTCCACATTGAGCTTGCTGACAATGCTAAGTACAGGCTAATAAGTAGTGGAACTGTCAAGTTTCAAAGGGAGTTCGTGAAACCTCTACTGGTGAAGGACGTGTTGTATGTTCTAAGATTAAAGAAGAATATGATCTTTGTTTCATCCTTGGAGGACAAAGGTTGGTGGATTTCTGAGATTGGAAAGTTTCTATTTGTCCCAAGGGTTCTATCTTCAACACAACAAAGGTGCTTGGAGTGAGAAGGAATAAGTTGTCCGAACTTCAGTTCAAGTCAGCTAAGGCATTGGTGAGCAACAACAACTATAGTCGTGACTTGGGGGAGTTGTGGCATAGGAGGATGGCACACTTGCACCATAGAGCACTCAAAGTGCTCAGGGAGGTCGTGATAGGTCTTCCTGATTTCACTACAGATTAGCGTGATGTGTGCAAGGGGTGTGCCATGGACAATTACACCAAGATTGTATTTCCCAATAGTGACAGTAGGTCCAAGGGGATCTTGGACTTGATCCATTCAGATGTATGTGGGCCTATGTCAACCTTGTCTGTTGGAGGGTTCAACTACTATATGACCATCCCAGGAAATCTATTTTATGAAGACTAAGGTCAATGTCTTCAGTTGGTTCAAAGATTTTAAAGCTCTTTTGGAGAACTAGACGGGGAGAAAGATCATGGTGTTTAGTGTTGGAATTCTAACTAGGTTTGGTCTTCGTAATGTATATTTTATCATTACGATTTTGGAAAGAGGAAAAAATAATTTATTTGAGTCAAAAGAAAAATTATTTTTGTCATGTCCCATTTGGACATTTAAAAGAAAAGAAAAGAAAAATAAATTTGTATGTGTCTTTTGGTCAAATCCCAACTGCCAAGTTGGCCCTCCAGAAGACAAGTGAGCTTAGCCTTTAGAGGCACCTTTTCGGATGAAAAAAACACTATATATTGGCATTGTTACTCCACCATTTGGCAACCAATTCACACTTCATCTGTGATGAGGAAATTCAATGATGTCTTAGGCATTATTCTTCTACATAATGCAAGTTTATAAGGTTGCAATATTTTGTGGTTATGCAAGCTCTGAGGCTATATCTTTTTGTGGTATGCGAGTTATCTATGGCAACACATATTTGTGGTATGTGGGCTATATATGGCACTACATCTCTGTGGCTATGCGAGCTATCTGTGGCACTACATCTTTGTGAATCTAGTAGGAAAACTTATAGACAAACATACGACATGTTGTGGACAGACTTTATGTCGACATTTGTTGCTTGGTGGAGGGCTGACTTGGCATTTGGGTAATTGATCTACTAGTTAGTTTGATATTGGTTCTTGACTTGGATCTCTCATTTCGATTTGATTCTATAAGGAAAGGATTGCTGGGTTTTCCCCTTGTGGGTTTTTCTCTAGTCATTGACCTAAATTTTGAGTGTCTCTTGTCTCACTGTTATCTCTATTTCCTTGAATGATTGAACAAATGTATAATTGCTCGTTGAATAAGACATAAGAAGTAATAAGAAGTCATCTATTTTTCACAAGTAATTATCAAGAAAGAGAAATTAAGTGCGTGTTTCTGTTACACTTGGTTTCTCAACATGGTATCAAAGCTATGGATCACAGGGAAATTGTAGATCACATCCTATTCCAACCCTCTCTCTTCATGATGTAAGTGAAACTCTAGAAGAAAAATACCTCCTGTTATCTCATCCTAGAATGATCAACTTGAGATCTTGAGATGTAGTGCCATAGCATCACAGAGATCTTCCAACTACATGGTTCTTATGAGCAAGTTGATAGAGGCCGAGCCTTCTAGTTTTCAAGAGGCATTTGAGCAGCAGGTGTGGTGGGATGCCATGGTGGAAGAGCACTCTTCCATCATGAAGAATGTTGTATGGGAAGTTGTGCTATGACCTGAAGTGAAAGCAATTGTAGGATCTAGGTGGATCTTTAAAATAAAAAACGCTGCTGATGGCAATGTTGAGAGGTTCAAAGCCTGGATCATGGCTAAGGGGTTCTCTTAGAGAGAGGGAATTGACTACGATGAGACATTCACCTTTGTAGCTAGGTATTCCTACACCAGGGCCGTGATTTCCATTGCTACAGAGATGGGTTGGAAGATCCATTAGATGTCGAGACGACATTTCTTAATTGTGTGATTGAGGAAGAATTCTATTTAGAGGACCTAGAGGGTTTGTAGTGCATGGGAGCGATTCTCATGTATGCAGATTGAAGAGAGCATTGTATGGACTCAAGTAGGCATCACGTGTTTGGTGTTCCAGGATATACAATTATTTGCTAGGCTTAGGCTTCACCAAGAGTGATGTTGACTCAAACCTGTACTACATATTGGTTAGGGGAGAGCCACTCATTCTTGTGTTGTATGTAGAAGACTTGTTTCTTACAGGTTTAAAAAAGCTCATTGCAAATTGCAAGAGAGATCTTGCTACAAAGTTTGATATGAAGGATATGGGGCTGATGCACTACTTTTTGGGGTTGGAAGTGTGGTAGAGAAATGGGAAAAATCTTCCTTGGACAACGGAAGTACTCAGTGGAGATCTCGCAGAGATTTGGGATGCAGGAATGTAGGCCTATGGCTACACCAATGGTGACCAATTGGAAGAAAATGATACTTCTAAGTCAGAGGCAGTGGAGCCCACTTTGTAAAGGTAGTTGATTGGCTCTCTTATGTATCTGGTCAATACAAGACTGAATATATGTTTTGTTTGTCAATACACTCGGTTAGTTTATGTTGAGCCAAAGTGAGTGCACTGGGTGGCAGCGAAACATGTCCTAAGATATCTGCGTGGAACAATTGAATATGGATTGAGCTATATCCAGGGAGATGGAGTGAAGCTAGTGGGTTTTTCGGATGCTGATGGGGTAGGCAACACAGTTGACAAGAAAAGTACTTTAGGTTGTTGTTTCAACTTGGGGTCTAGAATTGTTTCTTGGTTCAACATGAAACAAAAGTTAGTTGCACTGATTTTTGCTGAGGTTGAGTACATGGTAGCTATCTTGGCATCATGTGAGGCCATTTGGCTTTGGAAGCTACTCATGGGGCTTCGAAAGCTACTCTTGTGGACAAACTTGTGACAAACTTCATGTGGACAGTTGTTGCTTGGTGGAGGACTGACTTGGCATTTCAGTAATTGATCTACTGTTTAGTTTCATTTTGGCTCTTGACTTTGATATCTCTCATTTTGATATGATTCTATAAGGAAAGGAGTGCTGGGTTTTCCCCTTGTGGGTTTTGCCTTGGTCATTGACCTAAATTTTGGTGTCTCTTGTCTCATTGTGATCTATATTTCCTTGAATGATTGAACAAATGTATAATTGCTTGATGAAGAAGACATAAGAAGTAATAAGAAGACATCTAATTTTCACAAGTAATTATCAAGAAAGAGAAATTAAGTGCTTGTTTCTATTACACTTTGGTTTCTCAACACTTAGATCTGACAATGGAGGTGGGTACAATTCGAATGCCTTCAAGGAGTTTTGTGCAGATTCTGGAATTAAGAGGCAGCTGATAGTTCCATATAATCCATAGCAAAATGGAGTATCAAAAAGGAAGAGCAAAGCCATTTTTGGGGCAGCAAATGCAACGCTACATGATAAGGATTTTCCTATGTTCTTATGGGCAGAAGTGTATAATACAACAATTTATTTGCAAAACAGGAGTCTACTGTCTACACAAGGTGTTGGGGAGGATGACCCCTTAAGAGGCATTCACGAGGAAGAAACCAGAGACTGGGCATCTTTGTATCTTTAGGTGCTTGGTTTTAACTTTTTTGCAATGTCTCAAGTTTCAACAGAGAAGAGGACCAAGCTCGAGCCTACGCTGGAGAAAGGCATCTTTATTAGATACAATGAGACCTCAAAGTCTACAGTCCTGCACCTAGGAAAACAATGGTGTGGAGCGATTTAAAATTTGAGGAGAAAAGGGCTTTCAGAAAGTCTTGTGGATTGGTGCTAGTTGAAGTAGAGGTTCAGGAGCGTGAAGCACCGAAGGAAGAAGGTAGACAACCATTACAAATTACTAGACCCCAGACTAGTGTGCAGGATGAGTAGCATGAGCATGATGAGGATCAAGATGCTCCATTTAGCTAGGTCGAGACTTCCGGGAAGAAGAGGCTGAAATGGGCAGAGCATATCTTGAGGGAAGCTCAGGAGCAGGTGGATGATCCTAGGACTTCAATCAGGGAAAGCAGAGCAACATCGGGATTTTTCAACTACATGGCTCTTATCAGTGAGTTGATCGAGGCCGAGCCTTCCAGTTTTCTGGAGGCATGTGAGTAGTAAATATGGCAGGATGCAATGGTGGAAGAGCACTCTTCCATCCTGAAGAATGTTATATGGGAAGTTGTGCCACAACCTGAAGCGAAAGCAGTTGTAGGATCCAGGTGGATCTTTAAAATCAAACATGCTGCTGATGGCAATGTTGAGAAGTTCAAAGCCCGGTTCATGGCTAAGGGGTTCTCTCAGAGAGAGGGAATTGACTGTGATGAGACAATCCGCCCTGTAGCTAGTTATTCCTCCATCAGGGCTGTGATTTCTATTGCTACAGAGATGGGTTGGTTTTGAACCTCTAGTTTCGGGGGAGCTGATCCCACCCTACCTAGACACACTTATTTTCTTGTTTCGGTACAACAGAAGCACTGGAGCATCTCTGGTCTGGTTTGGAGGAGTATCTAATTATCAACCTGTCTAAGAAGAATCTGCACCCAAAGCCCTAAATTTGTCACCAGGACTTTTTGTGAAATTTTGCTGAAAACATCTGGAAGTATACAAGTCATACTATTGGTTATAGTGAGTATTTCCTAGCAGGTTCGAGATCAATTGTGACTGTTTAAGGACTGGCGCAGTGGTCTGAAGCAGCGAAATGGTTTGTAGAATTCTGGGCCGCAGGCGCCTCAAGCCCCAATTTTTGTCAGCAATACAGTCAGCCCGACCACTTTACTTAGGCAGCTCAGCCACCTCTGGGACAGTTCGGTGAGGTATTTCTGAGGTATTTCGTGTCACCCCTGAAGCAAGAACCTTCTGTGGACTTTCCATAGAAGCTACATATTCTAAGCTACAGGCAGCCGAGCCTACTATCCAGCAAATTAAGCAAGATTGTCCAGGTTCTGTAGGATGTTAGTAGAATTCAATCAGGCTAGTGAATCTGGTTCGTTTTGCAGACAGTATCGAATTGGTGAAGTATTGGCTGAGTACATTTCTGGTTTATTGGATGATCAGTTCTGTTGTTTACTGTTGGTTAGATTGTTCCTGCCTGTCTGCTGTTGTATGAATGCATGAACTTCAGTTACTTTTCTGTTGGGAACCCTAGCTGGAATGAGAAGCCCTAGGAAGAACAATTACCCTAGGACATTACGCACTGACAAGTTGGAATATGAGAATAAGAGTTAAGTATTTGCGGTTGGAATATTGACTTGACTCCAAAACCAAGGTAATAACACTTAATTGACAGCACACAACACGTATGTGTATGCTTGTTAATTTGGAGTAACCTACTAATAATCATTATTGACAAGATTGTGTTTGGTCTTAAATTTTCTTGTTCGATGATGGAATCCTAATGTCAGAGAGTCACCTTCACACAGTGGTAACTTGAGAGCCGGAATATCAAGCAAACGGCTGTTATGTTGAATATTTAGGGGTTTTGAATGATACCTGTAACTGTGAAAAGTATTTATAATTTATGTGATGTGGAACTCGATTATATTATTGAAATGACTTGATTGGTTCTGCTTTTAGTTTCATGGCACTTCCTTCTTTTATTGATTTCACTTTGATCATTTACATATTAATAACTTTTTCATTTAAACAGTGGTATAACTGTAAGTGTAGGGTTGTGTCTGTAAGATTTTTATAGATGTAAGTTAAAAATATGAATTAGGCACAGAAAGTGCATTTGAAACTTTCTTCATCATATCTGTTTTGCAGGTTTTCTTTGACGCAGAAATAAAGAAGATGGGAATAAAGAACTCATATTTTCCTCTTTTCGTATCTGAAAAAGCTTTGACGAAAGAGAAAAACCATATTGAAGGTTTTGCTCCAGAGGTGAATATTTTGGCACGATTATGTGTCAGTAATATGGTTTCAACTTTTTGTATAGTTTTCTATTTTGCAGTTTATATTCTCTATTTGAGTGGTGGTTTTCCTTTTCCAGGTTGCTTGGGTGACGAAATCCGGTGAAACAGATCTAGAAGTACCTATTGCTATTCGTCCTACTAGTGAAACTGTAATGTATCCAATTTTTTCAAAGTGGATTCGGGGTCATCGTGATCTTCCTCTGAAAATTAATCAGTGGTGCAATGTTGTGCGATGGGAGTTTAAGCATCCTACGCCGTTTATCAGGTACTTGATTAGCTGTGGTATTCATATTCATTTGATTCAATTAAAAGCTTGTTCCCATAAAGTTTGAGGTTGCAGAGTTATGGCCACGGCTGTTTAATTGGTGTGAGTTGTCAATGCTGCAAGCTGCTCACTGACACTTCAATTTAGTTTAGAGAGAGAGAGAGAGAGGTGTGTGTTGGCTTGTTATTTTTTGTTATTGACTCACATAGACTGCATTGTTGAAAAGGAAATCATGTGCACTTGTTTGTTTCTGCATAAGCATTGAAATAGTCAACAGTACTTTCTAAGCATAGAAATAGTCAACAGTATTTTTGTGTGAAACTTCCCCTAATCTCAAAAGATTACCATGGAAAAGACATGTAAACTTTTGAAGTTTTTATTTATTAGCATGCACATAAATTCATTGTTTATAGCAGCAAAATAGGAAATTTCAATGTACAAAATATACATTACATAATAATAATAATAATCACCAAGCTCATAACCGTTCAGTTTTGTGACAAATTGGTGACTATTCAAATTTTATATTTTCACTAGATATCTTCTAAAATCTTCATTCAATATTAATAACAAACATTTATCATATAATGGATTTCTTGTTTTTGTCTTACTTATTTTGGATGTTTTTACATCACTAGATATCTAACTCAAGTGTTTGTAACAGTTGTATCAGAGCAGATATCCAGATATTCATGGGGTTCTGTCGTCAATTTTTCTTATGTTTGTATCCAGACTTTTTCTTCTCAATAGAGAAGGGGGCTTGTGGCCACATTCACCAGAGATAAAATGGTGAAATAAATAAGCAGTCACAATAATCAGGGTGTTATGCTGCAAAACAATTGTTGAGAAGATTGGAAGCATAAAACTATCAAAGTATCGAGATCATAAAATGAGTGATTGTAGTAGGGCACAAATCACAAGCAACTATTACCAGAACACAAACCAGCACATGGAAAAGACATGTCAACTTTCAAAGTTTTTATTTATTAGCGTGCACATAAATTCATTGTGTATAGCAGCAACACAGCAAAATAAGAAATTTCAATGTACAAAATATACATTACATAATAGTAGCAATAATAATTAATCACCAAGGTCATAACTGTTCAGTCTTGTGACAAATCAGTCATAACTGTTCAGTCTTGTGACAAATCAGTGAGTATTTAAATTTTATATTTTCACTAGAGGTCTTCTAAAATCTTCATTCAATATTAATAACAAGCATTTATCCTGTATGGATTTCTTGTTTTTGTCTTACTTACATTGGACGTTTTTACATCTTACTTACATTGGATTATTTTTACATATCTAGTTATCTAACCCAAGTGTTTGTAACAGTGGAATCAGAGCCCATCTTATGCAGATATTCGTGGGATTACTCTGCTGATCTGTGGTCAATTTTTCTTACGTTTGTGTCCAGACTTTTTTTTCTTAGGAGAGAAAGGGGTTGTGGCCACCTTCATCAGAGATAAAATGGTGAAAGAAATAAGCAGTAACAATAATCAGAGTGTTATGCTGCGAAACAATTGTTGAGAAGGGTGGAAGCATAAAACATGAAAGCATCAAGATCATATAATTAATGATGGCAGTTGGGCACAAATCACAAACAACTATTATCAGAGCACAAACCAGCACAAAAACTAGAATATTTGCCAGAAAGGTAGAAAAGTCAAAAGCTGCTGGATACAAGGAATAATTGAGGCTGTTCTAAAAAGCTCTACTGTGTGTTACAGGCATCTAAATCTTCATCTTGTGTGGCTGACACAATGCTCTCATCGTCAATATCTGAAAAGAGATGCCAAGAATCTGTTGGAAATAACTAACAGGCATTGATATGTTTATCAGAGATAGCTATTTGGAGTGAATAATATTCATAAACGTCAAAAGAAGTCAGAAATGGTTTATGGAAATTCAGTTCACTGATATATATATATATATATATTCTCCATGGTAAATGTCCTTGGGGAAACCCTTTAGGGGCTTCCTTACCTTCAGTGAATGGCACCTGGCGTAAACGCTGCTAGGGTACAGCATGTACTCGTAACCCAGAGGGTCTCTACTGGAGTTGAATCTATGACCTCTGAGCTATCTCCACTGTGAAACTGGCTGGTTCAAACTGGTTGAATTAACCCACTGGGCTACACACACATATTACAAAAGAAAAATTCATGTCTTTATTATTGAGGTAAAATTTACATTTTGTAAATGCATGGAAGCATGGGGGAGTCAGCATACAAGACATTACTGCTGTCCAAAACAAAAATCCTTATATTCTGCCTAATCATCTCTACCCTGTTTCCAGATAGGTCCTTAAAAATGTAAACTAAAAACCAAGGCTTAAGCCTTACAGCATTGCTACAGCAAAAGCATCAGCTGAACTGATCTCAGAAAATAGTACTGAACAATTTGACCTCGTCTGCTTCTCTATGCTTTTATGAAGATAGTCATAATCCTAGAGGAAAAGCGTTCTGCATGAAGAAATTGAAGGGTCAGTAGCTTTGGGAACAAACTCTTCCATCTGGATCACATCCCGGTAGGACTTGAGATTACCTCCTTTGATAAGATGTCAGATCCAGAATTGAATTGATGATGATCATTCTTAAAACTTATTACCTGAAAGGGAATGCTGCATTTTGAATCTGCTCCAGGAGGGGTCAGAATGTCAGGTTCAGAAGTCTATAAGAACCTTGAACCTAAGTTACTAGGATTCAGATACAATTACGGATCTGGATCCGGATTCGCTAGTTTTTTGAATATCCAAGATCTGGATATGGCAAGGATACGTCAAGTACAAAAAAAAAATATAATAATATTTTTTTTAATTTTAAAAACTTCTTTAGAGTTCAAAATCAAATACTCTCTGAAAGCATCAAACACTTTTAGAACTGAAACCATTAGATATATTATAAATATGAAAACTGAAACACTGAAATGATGCATCCTCCCTCATACATATTACAAAGTAACAAAAGGATAATATCATAAATGATAAATCGTAATATCAAATACATTTACATATCCTCAAATGGATCTGCATTATCTTCTGCATATTACAACTCTATATCATGAATAGATGATGGGGGTCCTGGAATGTATGAAGTTGCATCAGTAGGCTGGACTGGTGGTGGAACAATATCCTCAAGTATGTTGAGGTGAGTCATGGCATTCAGTGTCAAGTTCAAGTCAAAGATCTCAGGCTCCACATCCCACATCTTGCTCGGACCTTTCTTATACTCTGGTTCAACATGTGATAGAAGACGAAGGTTGGAATGAACATACACAAGATCCTCAACCTTTGTCACTCCCAACCTGTTTCGCTTCACTGAATGGATGAAGCCATATGTACTCCAATTCTCCTCAGTTGATGAGGAACTAACAACCTGTGATAACAACTTGGTGGCTAGAGTGGAGAGATTAATGCTATCCCCACCATGGAAGCCCCTGTTGAGAATTTGGAAGGCTGTAGGTTAATACATATTCTCTTCTTGATAATTACTTGTGAACGTACTTGAGGTACTTATGTCTTCTCTTCTTTTAGTTAAGTTAATCTTTCATCAAGTCAATTATCAAAAACACAAGACACAAAGGTTAGGCTCCTAGAGTCAGGGAAAAACCTCTCCCTCTTGGAGAGGAAAACCCTCAAAGAATTATTCTTATCGATTTTCAAATGATAAGTACCATGACCCAAACTTAGACCCTAGACCTAGATTTGCTTTCAGAGCTTCTATCTTCACCTTGTGTATGCTTGTATTTGAATTGCTTGAACTGTTAAGTTAATCTTCACCTTCCTCACTTATTGTTGCCGCTTCTCCTTATGATCACTATCTCATCCTTTGTTAATTTGATCTTGATATCACAGTCCTTAACTATGTATATCGGCCACTTGCTATTGCAAACTATTATTGACTATCTGCAGACTGTCCTCTTCCTTCAATTCCGCATTCATAGGTTAACCTTTATCTGCATTTATTTGTTGCCCTAATTCTTTGTCTTGTCCGCACTTAATTGCTGTGGTGCATCCGCAAATTTACCTGTGGTTGATCTGTCCAGATGTCCGCACTATAATATCAGTGTTTATCAAAATTCACCTGAGGTATATCTATCCTCACGTCCTTCTGTCATCCACAATGTAGCTTTAGAGTTGTTTGATTATTCCTCTCGAAAACAGTCTGCAAAACTAACCACACTTGTTCGCAATTTCTGTAGAATTCGCATTCAAATTGGTTTCTTATTATCCGCATGAACAGATGTATATATGTAGGTGATAGCTCAGCTTTTAGGCCGACCTGTATGTAGGCTTGTAGGCCGACTTCAACAACTTATAACAGTTTCTTCTTCTAGCATTTGAGAGAGGTCGGTTTGAAGACATTTTCTTCCATAAACTCTTGGATGTAATACAAGGCTTTGACAAGATCTGGAGCATATACTAAAGACAAATTCCTTCATATATATACATGACACATAATTATATTCTATGCCTAGAAGACCCAAACCTAGTAGACATCAAGAAGAAGTCTATCTACATAAAAATCTTGCTCATGAAACCCATGAAGCGAGTACACCAAATGTATTTTATTATCTTTGACTTCTTTACATATATACATAATTACATAGTCAACATGAAGACCGACCTAGTTACACTTTTCAACACTCCCTCTTAACTAGGGAGATATTCATACAGGTACATGGTTACTTTCAAACTGAAGAATCTTATAAGAAGAATTGGATTGGTAATCGCATCTGTATAGCATCATATCAACCAGCATTGTCCTAGTGTTCCCAAATTATGACCTTCTTGGACTATTCTTTTCTTGGGTAGCTAGCCCTCAAAGAATATCGGTCCCTGACTACTCTTATCTTGAATGCCCTAATACATTCTCAAAGAGTATCGATTGCCAGATGATTACCCAATCCTCCATTCTGTCTTCCCAAGTGAAGACTAGAATGATGTGTCTATCTCTCTCTCTCAACCAGGGAGGACCTATTCCACAAGGGAATGTACTCATTCCTATACAAGGAATGTATCTAAGCTCATTCTTAGGAATTACCAAGTTTCTTCCAAGTAAGAAACTTATCATCAAGCTCCCTCTTAACTAGGGACTTTTAGCAGCAATGGTGAGACACCCAGCTGCTCATGAAGAATTCCTGTCCTCGATGTCATGGATTTCGATATTGAGGAACCTTCAACTTTTAGCTTCATAGGGCATAGATCATCCATCAATTTCATCCCGAGTCATGTCAGCTGTCAGAAAGTGATTCATCATACTTCCTTATCTGGTCCATTATTGTGTCATGCTGCTTTCCTTTGAATCATCTCCCAGGATCATACATCCTTTCTCATGATTAGCAACCCTGCACAAATTTATCCAGATAAACATGTACATATGAACTTTTAAAACAAAAGTAACCTCAGTGATGATCTTTCACCATGACATTTTCATGTAGGCATCGGTGTCCTTCATACAGATTGACACATCTCCTAACGATATGTTTTCCAAGGGTCTTCCGGACTTTCGTCAGAGTCTACATATCTTTCCAGGAGATCTCCTAGTCACATCTTCTTGGCCTTCAGATGATAACTGCGTCTTGACATGGTTGCATTTCATGATCTCTTCCTCTCTGCACATTTTTGATTCCCAGGAACATACAACTTTTCTAGTTTCTCATTCATATACAACTACCTCATATTCCATGAGGACATATTATGTTGATTTCATCTGTCCGTGCATTGACAGATACTCCTCCATAGATCATACTTCTAAGTATAGAAGTCCATTACTTGCAACCACATGACATGACTTCACAGCATCCAATGTCAGCATATAAATATATACATATCTCATACCTTTTTCCCTTGAGTCATCCTGTAGCAATTTCTCTTGAATGAAGAGCTTCACTCTTTTGACCTGCTTCAACAATATGTCATCACATCCCAAAATTCTGTCTTCATGATGACCCTTGATTTGATGATTGCTTTACTTTTAGTAGAGAGGTTTTCCAGAAGCTTTTTCACTGAGAGCTCCTTCCATGCTTTTATCAAGATGCTTCTTAATGTACATGCTATCATACAATTTTACAACTAATCAGAGATGATCCAGGAGGATCTTGATCAGTACAAGATCGACAGAGTTCCAAGTCAACATCAGTAGTTCGATGTCCAGTTCAGTATTCAGAATTGACAAATTGCCAGTGAAAGGTTCTTCAAATGTTATGGTCGTTATGTGTTTCGAATTTGAATGAAAAAGGTGTAAAAGGGGACATAGTATTTATGGACCTAGATCTAAGGTTTCCTATGGTGAAGTACCTTATGAAATGTAAGTCCTATTCCTAAATACCTAAAACATATGTCCAACTCTAATACCTAAGTCCTATTCTTAAAACTCTAACCCATATGTCAAAGACCTATTCCTAAGTCTTAAAGTCCTAACGCAATTTATAATTTCAAACCATATTAAAAAACCTTACCAAAAACCTTATTAAAGGTTCGGAGGATGATTGGTCAAAAACCTTATTATATATGGTTTGGATGATTAGAACATATATAAGTTTTAAAACTTTATATTAAAATAAAACCACAGAGTTAGATAACCGCAGCGGAAAACTTAACCGCCAGCATATGTGATAGGTATCAAAATTGCGTCGGATTTTGTTGACAAATGTTTTGGGTAACAGTTTTAAAGACCGCATGGAAAACCGCGTGCATATGACCGCGAAGAATTAACCGCGGCAGGATTAACGTTATCTATAACCACCGAGTTTTATTCCGCCCATTCACATGGGAATGGTTACAACTCCCCGCGCGGTTAGCCTAACCGTCGGGTTGAGTTTTTATTATATGGTTTAAAATGGGTTTTTCGAATTTAATTGTGCGCTAAGGTTTGGGAAACAATATCACTAAGGTTCATGAATGGAGAATAATTCGACCCTTATCACACGAAATTCTCAACCATCTTCTAAATGTGGATTTCAGAGGTTCGAATGCAGGCTATTTAAACCAGGGAATTTGCTCATGAAGTTCAGCTTGGATTTTTGTGAAGACATAGTGCAGTTTTAGAAGTTGAGAGGCGATTTTGTTTGTAGCATTGCTCAGCCGTCGGTGGTCGGAATTGAGCATGGAGACAGGCGTTGGAAAGGCAAGGAAGAGTATTTTCTGTTTACAGGGTTCAGAAGCGCTTGCGAGCACAGTCATTCTGTTCTATTTTAGTGTAAAGATTCCTCAAGAGCAATCCTAATAAAAACAAACGCCCACTTAAAAGCGGACCCGGAGATGTAGTCCAGGAGGGACGAACTCCGTCATCAAATTGTTTGCCTCTTCTTCTCTCTGATTATTGATGTTATTTAATTCATTTATGCTGCTGGTTTATGTCCTTTTTTCATTGAAGCATACTTCAGTTAACAATGAATCTAAAGGACAAACTAATCAAACTACCTCAATACTTTATTCGATCAATTTCTGCATTTTCAAAACATGAGTATTAACTTCTATTAATTCTAAAGACAGAGTCTGTAAAGGGCCAGGTAGCCTTTGGATCTCATCCTTTTATCAAAGGTGACATATCTAGTAAATGCCCCTACAGTGAATCTCTGTAATAGATTTAAGATGTTATTATCATTTTCAGATCATATTGGTATCAAAGCGGTTGTGCTTTGTAGTTTGTTTGTCAGTGGATGTTAACCAGGTTGGGATTGCAATGTGGAAAAGGCGAGCTTGAGGAATTCGATCCAGAGATCGGAAAACGGAAAGTCGTTCATCAATCAACGATGAAATGGACTGAGAACGTTGAGACTCCTGAAGCTACTAAAACGAAGCCCATGGATGAGACTCAAATCCAGCAGATGTATATGAATCTGTAGCAAATGTTGGCAGAATTATATGAAGACAAAAAGAAGAGAGATGAAGCCTCATTGGCAAAGGCATCAAAGAAGGGTAAAGGCAAGGCAGATAAATCTCCTCCTTCATCTCCATCATCATCTTCTTCTTCTTCTAAGTCTAGTTCTGAATCAGATAAAGAAAAGAAACTGAAGAGTCCACTTTTGAAACTTGATGTTAAGTTTGAATTACCTATGTATGACGGAGAAATGAACCCTGAGAAACTAAATAATTGGGTAAAACAATTAGAAGTCTATTGTCGTATTCAAAATATTACTGATGATAAGACAAAGATCCAATTAGCTACTCTTAGAATGGGGGGTACTGCTTTAATCTGGTGGGAGAGTAAGACACAGATAGATTTAAAGCGTAAAGGAAAAGTTATCACCTTATGGACTAAGTTTATAAGAGCTCTAAAGAAACAATTCTATCTGTTGGGTCACACACAACAAGCTGTAATGGATTGGCAGCGCTTGCGATAAGGTAAGGGACAGAGTGTTCAAGAGTTCACACAGGAATTTCGAAAGAAGGCGTTAACACTTGGTATTTCTTTGGACACAAGAGAAACTTTGTTGAAGTATATTGGAAGTTTGCATTCATATTTGCAACATACATTATTAATGTTCAATCTTGATGATTTTGATGAAGTTTGTGTTCAAGCTATTCATGTTGAGTTAGGTGGTAGACCTTTCAAGTTTACACCAAAGACATCCACACAGATGGAAACTGAAGATAGCAAAAAGAAGGGCAAGTCAAAGGGAAAGAATACTGCCACAGCTCAGAAGGGAGATGATAGACCTACTTGTACACATTGCCAAAAGATCGGCCGTGATGAAGCGAGGTGTTGGAAACTTCATCCGGAACTAAAGTCAAAGAAGTTCCAAACGAGAAAGGGCGAGAAGAAGGCTGAAACAACAATCCAGCAACGCTTGGATTTGGGATCCGATTCAGGTGATGAAGGTAAAATCACTGTTATGGCTACAACAGGTAAAATTTCTGAAGCTAGTACTTCTGCTTCTCCTAATATCACACAGTTGAATGAAGGAAAAAGGATCGAGTTATTTCATATAAGGGTAACTTCAAAGCATACTAAGATAGATACATTGTTGGGATCAGGCAAATTTGATTTCTGAGTCATTGGTTAAACAATTGGGTTTGAAAACAAATAATCATCCAAAGCCATATCCTTTAGGGTGGTTAAAGGAAAAATCTCAAATTCATGTTACCAAACAGTGTCAGTTAAAATTTGCAATCACATCTAACTATATTGATGAAGTAGATCTGGATGTGATACCGTTAGACATTTGTGGAATTGTCTTAGGTAGCCCTTATCTCTATGACCGTGATGCAGTATTTTATAGAAAGGAACATATGTATCATTTCATAAAAGATGGGATTAAGTACATCGTTCGAGCACATAAAACTCAAAATCACTTGAATTTAATTAATGCTAATCAGATGAAGCGCTTAATTAGTTCAAGTAAGAGGTACATACTCATGTCGATAAAAGAGCAACATAAGGATCTTAAGGATACTTGTTCAGGTTGTGAATTTCAGAATGAAGGTAATTTGGTTAAAAAGTTAGATTCATTACAAGATCTAGTTAAGGAACCAAAACATCTACTTCATAATAAGGAAATATCACATGAGATGCAGTTGATGCCTGATGCCTCTAATAATGGAATGTGTCACAAGTCAGTTGTAGAGCATAAAGAAATAAAACAATTAAAAAGATTTGTAATCATGTATGTAAAGGAACAACATAAGAGTCAACCGTATGTTAGTTCAAGTTATGAATCCCAGTTTAAAGATAGTTTGATTAAAGGAAACAAACATCTTACTCATAAGCAGGGAATACAACATGCATTACAGATGATGCCTAGATCTCTTCTTCCTAATGTCAGAATGAATCAAATCAGTTTAAGTTTGAAATTTAACAGATGCAAGGATACATGTCAGTATTGGGGAAAGTCAGTGTTTGATTTCTCTTGTATTGTGTCGCCATTAGAAGCCTCTTTTCAAGTCGAGAGGGAGCATTTTTGTTTTCATATCAAAGCCTTTCTAAAAGCAGTGTCAAAGTATTCAACTTATGCATTAGGGGAAAGTGCTAATTAATGGAAACATCAAATAGTGATGTCAAAAATGTCTTTAATAGTCTCTGTCATTCCACAAAATAGATTGTTAATACAAGTCAATGGTATTGAACAATATCCTATAGAGACTGTTTTCAAAGATTGTGAATCACTAACTCATGGTATCTTGTGGAAAGAAGTCAATTGCCATCTTTATAACAGGTTGTTTCACCATCATCGCAAGTTGTACATACTGAAGAAATGTGGAACAGGTCACCAGTTCAAAAAGTGCCATGGTCAGCATCAGGGTCATCACTTACAGTTGATTGATCGAATGTATTGGTACATCATCAAAGTTAAGATGAAAGTGAGAGAATTATATTCTCACTTATTTTCAGTTTAAAATCAAGCTTTTGTGGTCCAAAAGCTTTTTAAGTGGAGAGGATTGATCCAGGAGGATCTTGATCAATACAAGATCAACAGAGTTCCAAGTCAACTTCAACAGTTCGATGTCCAGTTCAGTCTTCAGAATTGACAAATCGCCAGTGAAAGGTTCTTCAAATGTTATGGTCGTCATGTGTTTCGAATTTGAATGAAAAAGGTGTAAAAAGGGACATAGTATTTATGGACCTAGATCTAAGGTTTCCTATGGTGAAATACCTTATGAAATGTAAGTCCTATTCCTAAATTCCTAAAACATATGTCCAACTCTAATACCTAAGTCCTATTCTTAAAACTCTAACCCATATGTCAAAGACCTATTCCTAAGTGTTAAAGTCCTAGCGCAATTTATAAGTTCAAACCATATTAAAAAACCTTACCAAAAACCTTATTAAAGGTTCGGAGGATGGTTGGTCAAAAACCTTATTATATATGGTTCAGATGATTAGAACATATGTAAGTTTTAAAACTTTATATTAAAATAAAACCACAGAGTTAGATAACTGCAGCGGAAAACTTAACCGCCAGCATATGTGATAGGTATCAAAACTGCGTCGGAGTTTGTTGACAAATGTTTTGGGTAACAGTTTTAAAGACCGCATGGAAAACTGCATGCATATGACCGCGAAGAATTAACCGTGGCAGGATTAATGTTATCTATAACCGCCGAGTTTTATTCCGCCCATTCACATGGGAATGGTTACAACTCCCCGCGCGGTTAGCCTAACCGTCGGGTTGAGTTTTTATTATATGGTTTAAAATGGGTTTTTCGAATTTAATTGTGCGCTAAGGTTTGGGAAACAATATCCCTAAGGTTCATGAATGGAGAATAATTCGACCCTTATCACATGAAATTCTCAACCATCTTCTAAATGTGGATTTTAGAGGTTCGAATGCAGGCTATTTAAACCAGGAATTTGCTCATGAAGTTCAGCTTGGATTTTTGTGAAGACATAGTGCAGTTTCAGAAATTGAGAGGCGATTTTGTTTGCAGCATTGCTTAGCCGTCGGTGGTCGGAATTGAGCACGAAGACAGGCGTCAGAAGGGCGAGGAAGAGTATTTTCTGTTTACAGGGTTCAGAAGTGCCTGCGAGCACAGTCATTCTGTTCTATTTTAGTGTAAAGATTCCTCAAGATCAATCCTAATAAAAACGAACGCCCACTTAAAAGCGAACCCAGAGATGTAGTCCAGGAGGGACGAACTCCGTCATCAAATTGTTTGCCTCTTCTTCTCTCTGATTATTACTGTTATTTAATTCATTTATGCTGCTGGTTTATGTCTTTTTTTCATTAAAGCATACTTCAGTTAACAGTCAATCTAAAGGACAAACTAATCAAACTACCTCAGCACTTTATTCGATCAATTTCCGCATTTTCAGAACATGAGTATTAACTTCTATTAATTCTAAAGACAGAGTCTGTAAAGGGCCAGGTAGCCTCTGGATCTCATCCTTTTATCAAAGGTGACATATCCAGTAAATGCCCCTACAGTCAATCTCTGTAATAGATTTAAGAAGTTATTATCATTTTCAGATCAAGAGATCACTTACAGAGGAAGATGATCTCAATCATAATAGAGATCTCTTGCTTCCTCCTTAGATCTTTTAGCGTCAGGTTCTTCTCTTTCATAAGTGACACGGGCTTCTTCCTTTTTCCTCTTGTCCTTTCCAGATTTAGGACAATCTCTTTTATAATGTCCACGCTCATCACATCCAAAGCATCGCACGTTGTCCATATTTCTTCTTTTATTCCGAGGGCCAAATTTTCCAAATCTTCCTTTCTTCCTGTATGAGGCTGTAAAGGCATGATTCTCTTCACTTGGTCCTGTATCAACTTTGGCCTTTAGTCTTGTTTCCTCTATTTTATGTAGAGACCGTAAATCATGGAATGGAGTGGCTTCTTTCTTCCCATATAGACTAGAAGTGAAGCTTCCCCATTCCTCTGGTAGAGCATTCAACACCACTGTTGTCATCTCAGTATCAGACATCACTTCTCCTAGTTCCTGCAGTTGATCTCTTATTTCAGAAATCCTCATAAAGTATGGAGCGATTCTTGCTTCCCTTGATAATTCATTTTGTATAGTTATTGTCTCGGAGAGATTGCTTCTCCAGTAGTACTCACAGAGAATAACTCCACCAATTTCTCATATATTTGTTTTGCAGTCTTTAGTTTTGATCAGGGTTGCGGGGAAGCTTCAACCCCCCCTTGTTCCCGTTTCCGAAACGCGCTCCATGCGGGAGCGTTTTGGAAACGTTCGGAATCGCGCTCCCGAAAACGCTTCCTGAGGGGAGTGTTTTCGGGAGTGTGTTTCCGAACCTGTTAAAACGCTCCCTGCCTTTTCGGGAGCGTTTCAGGAAGCGCTCGGGAGCAAACGCTCCCTGAGCGCTTCCGACGTTTAAAAAACGCTTCGAGAGTGTTTTTTAAACGCCGGAAGCGATCAGGGAGCGTTCGCTTTCGAACGCTCTTTGGAAAAAAAAAACGTTTCCCGCTGGGTGGAAATTTTTTTCAATGAATTTTTTTTTTGTATATAAGGGGGGGGGGGGCATTTTGTTTTCATTGTTTGTTGAGTGAGTGAGAGAGAGCAAGAAGAGCTTGAGGAGAGAACTGGAGAGCTGAGCTGCAGAAGTGACAAGGAGAGCAAGGAGCAAGCTACAAGGCAACAGGAGGATTGCAAGAAAGAGGTAGGCCTTCTAATCCAATTTTGTATTTTCTAGGATGAATTTGTAGGTTGTTTAAAAATGAAAACTTGATTTTTTCTTGAATGTTGCATTTTATTGGATTTAAAACTTAAAAAATGAATTGTTTTTTTCCTATGTTGCATTTCCTATTCCCATTTGGCATTTTTCCATTTGTTTTGCAGGCTAGAAACTTGAAATTTGAAACTTGTTTCCATCATGGCTATATGGCTAGGAATTTTCCTCATATTGGTTCCTTTCTTTGTGATAATGGTGTTGGAGAGTAGTAGAAGAAAGAGGCAAATCAGAGAAGAGGAGGATGAAGAGGAGGGTTATGGTGGATTTGAAGAAAATCCTGAAGAGGAGGAGGAAGAGGATTATGTTGAGGAGGAAGTGGGGAGTGGAGAACATGAGGACACAGATTCCCCAACTAGACAAGACCAAACTCAGACACCTTTGTGGAAATATGTTCAGAAACAGAAAGGAGGGAAAGGTGGTGGAACCACTAAATTTATTTGCCCCCATTGCAATAAACAATACCATGGTTCATACACCCGTGCGAGAAGGCACCTTTGTGGGATAATGCCAGGGGATGGAACTAAAAATATTGGAATCAAAATTTGTACTAATGTGCCAACAACACATAGAGATAAATATAGGAAGGAAGAGGAGGCTGCCCTACAGAGATCATCTAAAAGATCTAGGGGTTTCATTGATTCTTATTCAGGCCCAACACGTCATGGACAAACAAGTTCAACTTCCACCCATGCCAGTGGTTTTGGAGGCAGTGGCACACCTGGATTAAGGCGTAGAACCATATCCGATTTCCTGGACGAAGGGTGTAGGAATGATGTGGATTCAAAAATTTACCGGTTTCTATATGCATGTGGGGTGCCATTCAATGTTCTTCGCTCACCTTATTGGCATGAAATGGTTTCTGCCATTAATGATGCCCCCAAAGGATACAAAAGCCCTGGGTATGACAAGGCCAGAACCGTGGGTCTTGATCATGAAAAAGCTAAAATAAACAATTCTTTGGCTAGAATGACAAGTTAGTGGAATGAGCATGGGCTGTCCATTGTCTCTGATGGATGGACCAATGTAAAAGGAAAACCATTGATAAATGTTTTGGCTGTGTCGGTTAGTGGTGCAGTCTTCCTGGCAGCTTATGATTATTCAGATAAATTCAAAACCGGCATTAACATTGCAGAACCATTACTTGATATAATTGAAAAGACTGGGCCATACAATGTCATACAAGTCATCACTGATAATGTTGCTAACTGTAAGGCAGCAGGAGCAATTATTGAGGATAAATACCCCAACATATTTTGGTCTAGGTGTTTGGTTCACACAATGAACCTTTTGATGCATGATATCATTAAAAACAAACAACCTCAATTCAAATGGCTTGGTGATTTGTACAAGAGGTAAAAAAATGATAAAATTTATTACAAATCATAGCAATACCCATGGGCTTTTCCGTACTCACTCCAAATTGGAGTTGTTGAAGATAGCAAAAACTAGATTTGCTAGCTATTACCTCACCTTCAAGCGCCTTTTGAAGGTAAGAGAGTCATTGGCTACAATGGTATCAAGCCCACACTGGCAGCTATTAAAGGACAGGGCAGCAACAATAGTTGACAGGCAAGGTTTCGAACATGTGGAGGAGACCGCCCTTGACCCTCTGTTTTGGGCATGTGTGAGGGAAATTTTGAATTTTACCAAGCCCATTTATAACATGATTCGGTTTGCAGATACTGATAAACCAGTGATTGGAGAGGTTTATGAGCAGATGGACAGCATGTTGGGGCAAATAAAAGATATTGTCAAGGATAATGATCCCAACTTGTATGTTATGATTCATGACTGTGTGTGTGCTCGGTGGAATAAACTCAATGTTCCACTACATGCTTTGGCATATATCCTTACGCCAAAATATTACTCTCCATCTTGGTTGGGCCAACCTGCACCTGGAGGTGGGGTTAGGGTGAAACCTCACACAGATCTAGAGGTACAAGAAGGGTACATGAAGGCATTGGACAAATTGGTACCTGACAGGGAAGAGTGTGCTAGATTGCGCCTTGAATTAGGCAAATACTTCAGTTGCACTGCTAACTTTGGTTCTTTCCATGCAATGGAAGACAGGGACAGATTTGATGCTCTCACATGGTGGGAAGCATATGGCGGCATGGGACTTTTGCCAAAGTTGGCTAAAAAAGTTCTCTCACAAGTTGTGAACACTTCTTTTGCAGAGAGGTGTTGGAGCACCTACAGCTTCATACACAATGTGAGAAGAAACAGGCTGAATGAAAACTGAGCTAAAAGCTTGGTTTATATGCATTACAACTTGAGGTTGTTGAGCCATTACTGTGATCGGGAAAATGAGGATCAATCATACAGAGTCTGGGACAACAACCCAGAGGATGATAATTTGGAGGACAACACGGTATATATGGAAGAATTGGAAGTAGAATTTTTTAGGGATGATGATGAAGCATCAGCAGCACTGCCACACACAGGGCCAGTCCCACCATCTACTAGTAGCAGTGCAGGTGCGCGTTCAAGTGCCAGTGCCAGTGCCAGTTCTCGATATCACACTATTGTTCCTTTGCAGATCCAACCTCCACCTTCTAGTCATGGTCGTGGTACTCCTGAGAGTACTAGAAGACCAACATTTCCTCGTGGCTCGCACAAATTAGACATTTCTCATGGGCGTGGCAAGGGGCCAGCCGGTAGATAAAATAGATTTGTTGTTTACTAGTCTTTTCTATTTTTTGTTGACAGTTGAACAGTTGAAACTTGACTCTTTCATATATTTAATGACAATTTAAGTTTGAAGTTTGAATTTGAAAGGTGAAACTTTGAAGTTGGCATTTATAAGTTTTCTGATACACATGATCAAACATGAATTATGAATATGATGCTTCATGAAAGTTATATGGTGATCAATGAATCAATGATGATAAATGTTATATATCAATGATGATAAATGTATATTGAATTTTGAAATCAATGAATCAATGATGATAAATGTTAGATATTGAAATTTGAAATCAATGATGGTAAATGTTATATGTCAATGATGATAAATGTTATATATTGAATTTTGAAAGCTTGAAACCTTCGGATTGATGATTCGCGAGACTCAAGAGTCAATATGTTGTATGCTTCCAACTTGTGGACGTGGTTGATGAAGATTATAACTTCTAGATGATTGATGTTATATGATTCAATCTATGTTTTTATGTTTTTTATGTCTAATTCATCATTCTACATGTTTTTGTTGACATATATGCATCAAAATATAAAAAATATAAAAAATATAAAAATATATATATATAAATGCTCCGGAGAAAAACAGGACGGAAACTCCAAGCCGACGCTCCGTAAAACTCTGACCAGGTTTTAAGCTCCAGCTCCCCAGACCAACCTTGGTTTTGATACATAGGGAATGAGAGAGCCTTTGATGGATTCTATGAGAATCCTTTGGGCTCTAATTTCTCCCTTCATGTACTTGGCATGGGCTGAAGTATCTTTTTTTGGAGGTTGAACAGTAGATCCTTCAGTATAGTCCATTACTTCGTCTTCAATTAAATTCAAGTCTGTTCTCTTTTTCCATGCACTGAAGTTTGATGACCCAACCAGCTTGTTGCTTTCTTTACAATAAGGCATCTTGATAGATAGGGTCATGAATACTTACTTGAGTGGATTTTCTTGCAACTTCCTTGATGATGATTGAGAATGAAGTCAAGGGTTTCCTTTCTTCAACGTTGTTGTACTTGAACCCTTGATTATAATGACTATCTTCAAAAGTTGAGATTTCCTTCAAACAATGTCTTGAGTGCAAATCTTTTGATGCCAAAGATTAATTTCCTGAATGAGTTGATATTTTGAATGAGGTAGGAGATCTCACATGAAGTAGTTGGATAGTCTTCCTTGCAAACTGGTTTGTCTTTCCAACCCAAACTTTAATCTTTGCTTCTTTGAGTGTCTTTGTTGACAATCAACCCTTATGTTTAGCACCTTAGCTCTGAAACCGTGTTGAGAATTTTGAAGGCTGTAGGTTAATACAGATTCTCTTCTTGATAATTACTTGTGAATGTACTTGAGGTACTTATGTCTTTTCTTCTTTTAGTTAAGTTAATCTTTCATCAAGTCAATTATAAAAAACACAAGACACAAAGGTTAGGCTCCTAGAGCCAGGGCAAAACCTCTCCCTCTTAGAGAGGAAAACCCGCAAAGAATTCTTCTTATCGATCTTCAATTGACAAGTACCATGACCCAGACTTAGATCCTAGACCTAGATTTGCTTTCAGAACTTCGATCTTCACCTTGTGTATGCTTGTATTTGAATTGCTTGAACTGTGGGAAGGTAAATCAAGGATTTACCTTCCTCACTTATTGTTGCCGCTTCTCCTTATGATCACTGTCTCAACCTTTGCTAATTTGATCTTGATATCACAGTTCTTAACTATGTATGTCAACCACTTGCTATTGCAAACTGTTATTGACTATCCACAGACTGTCCTCTTCCTTCAATTCCGCATTCATAGGTTAACCTTTATCTGCATTTATTTGTTGCCCTAATTCTCTATCTTGTCTGCACTTAGTTGTTGTGGTGCATCTACAAATTTACCTGTGGTTGATCTGTCTAGATGTCCGCACTATAATATCAGTGTTTATCAAAATTCTCCTGAGGTATATCTGTCCTCACGTCCTTCTGTCATCTGCAATGTAGCTTTAGAGTTGTTCGATTATTCCTTTCCAAAACAGTCCGCAAAACTAACCACACTTGTCCGCAATTTCTGTAGAATCCGCATTCAAATTGGTTGCCTATTATCCGCATGAATAGAGGTATATATATAGGTGATAGCTCAGCTTTTAGGCCGACCTGTATGTAGGCTTGTAGGCCGACTTTAACAACTTATAACAGTTTCTTCTTCCAGTGTTTGAGAGAGGTCGGTTTGAAGACATTTTCTTCCATAAACTCTTGGATGTAATACAAGGCTTTGACAAGATCTAGAGCATATATTGAAGACAGATTCCTTCATATATATACATGACACATAATTATATTCTATGCCTAGAAGACCGAAACCTAGTAGACATCAAGAAGAAGTCTATCTACATAAAAATTTTGCTCATGAAACCCATGAAGCAAGTACACCAAATGTATTTTATTATCTTTGACTTCTTTACATATATACATAATTACATAGTCAACATGAAGACCGACCTAGTTACACTTTTCAACAGCCCCACCAAGTAATAGGATCAAGACATCTTCGATCATCCATAGCTACTGGATTTGAAAAGCTACCAGTAGATTGTACAAATCCTCCAAACTCTTTGCTTATTTCCATTGCAACTCCCTTATCTCTATGAATTTTCCTCAAAGTTGTCTTATATCATTGTACCACTTTAGAATCCTTGTTTGGCGCTATTCTAACAGGTAAAGACAAAATTTTGGAATTATAATATTTAGGGTGCAATTCATGTGCCAAAATGTGTAATGGTGGGGTCATTTTGTTCCACCTTTCTGTAACTATGCCTTTTACTAAATAATAGAATGTTTCATAAGGGTCATTTTCACTTGCCCTGATAATTTTCCTTATCTTCAACATACTATCAATGTTTTCATAAACTTCCCCCAAACAAGGCGTATCCGTGTCAAATGCCCTTATCAAGGTCAAAATTGGTTTAGTGAACCGCAAAAGGTATTGGACCTTGTCCCATCATGCATCTTCAAGAATGATGGACTTGATATTTTGCCCTCTATTAGAAGTGGAAGTCCTCCATGATTCCCAAAGAGGGTCAATGACCATTGCCTGTAATGCTTGTCTGACCTCCACAAGCCTCTTTATGACAAGAGTGTGGGAGGCAAAACGAGTTTCAACTACCTACAAGTTTCATAAAGTCAAATCTCAAATGAGAAATCATATATAAATTTTTAATTAAAATTATAAATTTCCAATACAAATAATATTGATTAAAATTAATTAAAGAGTACGTGCAATAGCTCCAACTTTGCAAAACCCTGATATATGGCCTGAGACATTGAATGATTGGTTATGAACATTTGGATTTCTTTTGCTGATACATATATTTCATTAATCCATTCAATCTCACCAACTTTGGCAAACATAAGGTTCAATGAATGCCATGTACATGGAGTCCAAAATATGTGATCATATCGACCCTCCACAATCAACCTTGCAGCTTTACAAACATGTGCGTTGTCCGTAATGACTTGGACAACATTATGTGGCCCCACACTTTCTATTGCCTCGATAAGAATTGTGGATATGAAAGATGCATCTTTCTCTATTTCACTGCAATCAACAACGTTAAAAAACATTGACCCTTGGGGGCATACTGCAACAACATTAATTAATAGACGGTTTCTTTGGTCTCTCCATCCATCAGAATTGAAGGACACCCCTGTTTCTGCCCATGTATCCCGGATTGTCTGTCGCTGTCTATTCACAGATTGTCTCTGTGATGCCAACAAAGTAGTGCGAACCTTTTTATATCCAGGGATTTTGTACCCTTTTGGCAGTTCATTAACAACCTTAATCATTTGTTGCCAATAAGGGGAACACACCAAATTGAATGCTAGCCCATTTGCATAGATGCAATGAGCTACATGTTAATCGACTATGTCTCTACCTTGATTATTGAAAGCTGCTTCAAGAGGGCCTAGAGTGGGCCTTTATTAGTTGTGGTAGCAGGCCTAGATGGCAATGGAGGCCTAGTTGTAGGGCTTTGCACAGGGTGTTTTCCCTTAGCAAGCTTTGTATCAACAACTTCTTGCAAATATGCATAGAATTTCATTTTTCCAAGACTCAAACCTTTTCCAGGTTTTCCATTTGCATCTTTTGGTTCGGTGCATACCCTGTATTAGTTTGACCAAAGAGATGGGGCTTCACTCTAGTATACGACCCATTTTTTATATCTTCACATTCATTGCACTTCCATTTAAATGAATCACCTCTGGGATTTTTTCCAATAATCTCCACCTATTGTCATAGAGGAGATCTTGGGTCTATTTTGATGACTTCCGCTTCACTCTGCTCATGCTGTGATGGTTCCATATTGATAATGGTCTATAGGTTACCTTACTGCATATAAAATTTAAATTATAACATATTAGCTCAACTTCAAAAGACATGCCCTAAAATGTGGGGCCTGATAACTATAAAATTATAAATTTTTTTATTATTAAACCATGTATACAATTTTTACAAACCAAAGTATAATATTAAAACAAATGTCAAAAACCCATAAAACCATGTATAAATATAAATATTAAAAAAAAATAATAATTATTAAATTTTATAACAAAACAAAACTCATAATAACAAATTAATAATTAATAATTATTAAAATTTAATAACAAAACAAAACTCATTATAACAAATTAATAATTAATAATTTTTAAATTTTAATTCTAAATAAAAAACCATTATAAATTATCCCACTACAATAACACAGGTGAACACACACAAAAGTTAAAAGTTTAATTTTAAATGCTGGATTGAAACTATTTTAGAAACCCATTATAATTATATTATTATAATAAAACAAAAAAAATAAAAATTATAGATTCTGGAGTTATAGAAATGTCGAATATGCATTTCTATCCGAAACCCATTATAATTATAAAAAAAAATAAAAAAAATAATGCACTATTCTAATGTTCATAAACTCAAGAAGATTATGAAACAATATAAATGTGGAATATGCATTTCTGGCGAGGGAGAACTTAGAACTTAGAAAATCTGGGCGTGATGCGAACTGTGCGAAGGATAATACTTATTGCGTGAAGATGAGCTGTTATGCTGTGGTGCTTCAGCGTTCCACTGCCATTGAGATGGTTCCGCCTTCCACTACCGCCGAGTGGGTGAACTGCGTCGAATGCCTCTTAACTCAGAGCTGCGTGGGTGAGCTCTTAACTCAGAGCTGTGGTCGAACGATCAATGCACTGATTGATTGCGCTTCGATGGGTGAATGCTTGAACCGTGGTCGAATGCTCTAGTTTGAGTGCTTGAACAATGGTTGAATGTGGTCGAATGCTCTAGTCCGAGTGCTTGAACAATGGTTGAATGTGGTCGAATGCTCTAGTCCAAGTGCTTGAACAGTGGTCGAATGGGTGAACGAAAAAGAATGGTTGAACTTTTTACTTTAACCAAGCTGCATCACAAAAGCCTAAAATTTTTGGGTGGCAATTCTTTTTTGTTTGCACGGTTTCGACGGCTAACTATGACGAGATGTGTGGGATCCATTTCTGATAGCACAGATCCGTTTTTTTTAAAATGTAAATACGCCACCCGACGGTTCATAGCCGTATTCCGGCGGATCTGGATCTGATCCGTAGATTCGCCGAATCAGCTAACTAGACCCACGTATTCGGTAACTTAGCCGTGAACCCATTCTTTAACCAATTTATAATCATCTATGATGTGTATATTAAATTTTGTTTTCCATATTCAATTTCAGCAGGTTGAAGAGTACATACATTTTGACACTTCCTCTAGTCAGCCACGACAGAAGTGCATAGTTCGTCTATCTTAGGCTCCTCTAGTCAGCCACGACAGAAGTGCATAGTTCGTCTATCTCAGGCTCAACGTGCTATAGTTCTAGTTGAGGATGTTGATGAGGAGGAGGAGCGAGGGGTTTCCCCCTCTGATTCAGAGTTTGAGCCAGAAGATATTGCCTTGTCAGATGTCTAGCAGTAGTGACTATTCATGTTTTGTTGTAGAGGCCATTTAGAGCCTCCTTGGTTATGTTTTTTGTTCTGATCTCTATATCATCATCATGTATGTACTATGTACTATGTATTGGACAGTGCACTGGGTGCATATATTCATGAGCCTACTTTGATCATATGTTGTCTTTTGTCTACATTGTAATGCTTTGTGTTTGTAAACATGAATGGAAATCTTTAAAATTATGTTTTTTTTAATAAAAAAAATTAATATTTAATGTATTTTTTACAAAGACCGAGACATTGAAACCGAACCGGCCGAGTCGATACCGAGTCGGAGTCGGAGTTGGAGTCGATCCTCGATCAGTTCCGAACTTGAGCCAGAGTTTTAAAACACTGGTTTTGAGAGTGAGTCTGGTAGCTCTCTTCATCTGAGGGATGTCCTCTATGTTACACGCCTTAAGAAGAACCTTGTTTTGTTGCTACCCTAGAGGACAAGGGTTGCGATATCATTTTTAGCAGAGGTAAGGCTTACCTCAAGCACCTTAGCTTCTGGATCCATGAAGTAGATTGGTGTAGCTACAGGTTGAGTCATGTGCAACATTGAGTAGCAAGGCAAGGATTGCGCAAAGCAGAGATGGGGGCGAGCTTTGGCACAAACACATGGGGCATCTGCATCATGGGGCGTGAAAGATCCTTTTGCAGATAACCACAAGACTACCACAATGTGCATTTGACTAGCATGATTTGTGAAGGGATGCACACCTAACAAGTATGTCAAGTCATCTTTTCAGGGCCGAGACAACAGAGCCAAAGGGATCTTGGAGTGGTACATTCAGACGTATGTGGGCCTTTCTCTTCTCCATCTCTCGTGAGACAAAGGTACTGTGTCCCCTTCATAGATGACTATCCTCAGAAGACATGGATCTTCTTTATGAAGAAGGAGGAGGTCTTCTCCAAGTTCATGGAGTTTAAGGCCTTGGTAGAAAACCCGACTGGGAAGAAGATCAATGCATTGAAGAGTGACAATGATGGGGAGTATGTCTCCAATACTTTCAGTGACTTGTGTGCCAGGAGGGCATTAGGAGAGAGCTTACAACACCCCATAATCCTCAGCGGAATGGGCTGGCTGAGAGGAAAAACCGCAACATAGTTGGAGCGGCCAATGCCATGTTGCATGATCAGGGACTACCCATGTTCTTGTGGGTAGAGGCATGCAATACTGCATTATTTCTGCAGAACGGGAGTCCACATACGGTGCTTGGACGAGTATTTTCTATTTTATTCTTTCAGGTTGAAGAAGATCCAACAGCTGCATCAAACTCCTAGCCATGGGAAAGACGATTTGCTGAAGAAATGAATAAATGAGAGGCTGGGACATATTCATTACAGCGGCGAATTTCAGAGACCGAATTTACCAGTCTTTCACTGGCAGGTTGGAACAGGAAAGTCGACTTAGCTCTTTGCTGTTGACTCTGTTTGAGTTCCTCTTAATTTCTGAGTCATATCCCTCAACATGAAGTGGATTTACCTTTATATTCCTCCTGGGATGAGTTGTGGTTAAAGAGGTGCAACTTTCACTGTGTAAATAAGGACGAGATCCTCCATTTATGGCCGTGACTGAGTCTTTAATCTTTAGGACGAGTTTCCTATTGTTTGTCTGAGGCCGTGGGTCCCATCAATTGCTGGACAAGTTACATTGTGCTTGGATTATATTTGGTAGCAGTCTTGAATGTGTGAGAAACCCATAGATCATGTTTCAAGTTACATCCCTGTCCACGACTTCCAGATCAGCTCTTAAGGGGACGAGATATATTTGAAGTGCCTACGCTGCCATAATATTAGTCTGCAAAACCGTGTTATTTCTGAGTTGTATCTTGTGGGTTGCTGGTGGTGAAAGGCCATTTGTATAGTCCTGGACCAGTGTGTAATTTCTGAACAGTGTCTCCATAATTGAATGCTGAAACGATGTGCTTGAGGGACTGATATATATGATTGGGCATATCTCAGGGCTGCCAACAATTTCCAGGTTCCATCTTTCTAAACTGCTCTCTGTATACTCGATTTTTAGTAAGAAAGATACTTTCCCATGGGTAATATTATATTATATCAGCAGTGTGTATATTGCCTTCATTACTAAATTCTGTGTTTACTTGAAGCTTATTGATGCACAATATATTCTGAGAAAATTGTTCTGGGCATGAAATACTTAATTATTCACCTACAACACTATTTCACTCAAACTGTTCGAAGAAAGTCCACACTGATATTTTAAATTTATAAACCCAGAATTACACTGTAAACTGAGAAATTTTCTGAGTTGGGTTATTAAAGTGGTATCAAAGCATTGATCTTGGCTCAGCCATGGGTTATCTTTGAAAATCCAAGTTCGAGGGCTTTATTTTGAAGGTGTCAAGATACAACTGTTGGGTTCAAAGGGCAGATTATAACAAGGAAATAAAATGCTTCCAAGTCAAGAAGAATTGTTGGCCCAAAAATTTGAAAACTATAACAAAACCTTTGCAAAGGTGATAGAGCACATGGAAGCTTGGGTGTCATCAAATGCAGTAAATATAAAAAGGAATAGCAAATCCAAAGAGGAAAGGGTAGTCAAGGACCAGGAAGCAAGGACTGAAGATGAAATCCATGACCAAGCCTTCCAGAACGAATTGAAAAAAGTCACACCCGTTGAAAATGAAGTTATCACAGATTCACCCCAACAGGTTGGAGCGAGAGTTTGGGATGAAAGGGAATCATAAATTGCTACAGAATGTCTGTCATCACTTAGCGAAATTGTTGAGATAGAAGAGGAATACAAAGAAAATCATGAGGCCACAACAGTTTATGATGATTCCCAAGGGGTGTGCAAAGATGATAACACACAAGTGGTCGACAGTGCAAACTCAGTCCCATCAGTTGATGAGGTAAATGTTGCTCATCAGTCTACTTATGCCTATAACTTGGAAAACCAATTGAAGATAACACAGACAAGATTAAGGCAACCGCGAGGCAATATGATGATGCATTGGGGTTGGTGACTGATTATTGTTGGAGAAGTGGAGTGGCACATGACAGTTTAGGAGGAGAGCCTTCACTTGCAGATTTTCAGACTCTCAGGATGGGCACATGATAGGAAGTGGAGTGGCACATGACAGTTTAGAGATGAAATCTAACTATCTATACCTCCTTTCAGATAGAGATCATCTACTCATACTTACTGAAATATATCATGATGCACTAGAAGAGAAAGAGGGGGAAGTCAACGGGCTTACTTATGAGTTTGAGATTTTCCAGAAGTCCTTGAAGAGCACTCAGATGGCCCTTCAAGAATCAAAGTTGCAGGTTGGCCAACTTTGTATGGAGTTGAATTGTGTACATTCTTCTATGATAACCATCACATAAGGGGATATTAGGGACACTCATGATTTGATAGAGGAGGCTCCTGTGATAATGGAGCATGAGGAGCACCCAAATGAATTGGCACTTGTAGAAAGGCATGTTCCAATGGTTTCTAATTATACACCCACGTGATATGGATACAGATATATTTCAGATGAGGATACAGGTTAGGTTGATATGAGTGGAGTGGACACTGGAGACCCTGGTTGGCATTGGGATGTAGGTGGGGTTTTCAATCATTTACCGGGTGTGAAGGATGACTATGGTGTTGACAAGGTGATTGACCTAGCGACCAAACACTCACGTTCCTTCACACTTCCATCAGAGTTATGGTCAGCGCTAGTGGCGAGTTGGTTTGATACATGAGTGTACAGACTTCGGGAGATGTCTTGGCACATTATTCATGCATGGGGTTGCAGGGTAGTCAGCATGCCTCGATGGGAGTTATTTAGATTGGATGACATTTGTATGCCACCAGATAGAGTAGTATATGGGGATGATGTTCTTCCATTGATGTATTGGGCACAGGGGCCACCAAGGATTGACACAACAGTGACATCCAACATTAAAATGTGAGGAGTCATGCCACTTAGGTCTGTTAGGACAGAGAAGGAGATATGGCTCAGATCATGGTGGGTCCACTAGCAGGATGGCAAGTACATTGGCGCATGCAGGATACCAGACGGTACAAGTTGCGTCAATAGTAGGCGATGATACTCGATGGGGTACAGGGATATGCCATGGTGTGCAGAGGTATGCAGAGGAGTACGATGTTGCATGGTTTTATGCAATGGTGTATGGTGCTGCACAACAGGATCTCAAAGCATTGCTTCTGGGGAGATAGATTGATTGGGAAGTCGGGCATACTAATGGGCCTGGCTTACTCAAGATCGATATGTGGATGGATGAGCGTCGAGGATCATTGCATTCCTAGAAGTTTGATCTTCAGTTGAAACATCACCTGATTAGAGTCAGAGAGCAGGATACTCAAAGGACTACCCATGGGGTATCCATATGGGTTCTTGATCACGCCTTTGGGATTGACCCATGCATTTGTCACTTTCCAGTCTGACATACTGTTGCAAAGGCTTCTGCTGTTGTTCTTTGATGCTCTCATCACATATAGCAGGACACATGGGGGTCAACTGAGACAATTGGCTGAGACATTGCATCGTGGAGAGGAGAATGACTTCCCACCCAAGGCATATGGTCAGAGCGCGAGTTGATAGATACAGGATTAGGGATCGTGTGACCCACTGAAGAGGTAGCATATGTTTTTCCCCTGAGTACACACTTAGGGAGATGACTAGGAGAGAGTTGCATGAAAAACCTTCCGCATGACATTTCGAGGCATTTACGAGCATGGGGCGTAATGGATGGTAGGCCTCTTTTAAAGGAAGGCGTGTGGGCTCTAGGCAGTAATTGGGTACATCACCAAGAGACGAGATAGTATAGTTTGTTGTGTGATTAGGCAGGAGCATGGAAGTTTAGCATGCACCATATTGATTCATGATACATGGTGTTTGTGTATTGGTTACATACAAGTATTAGCGATGAGGCACGGATGGGCAGTAATAGTTAGTAGTACTTTGCCGCAATAATTTGTTATGATCAGAGTGGCACAATGACAACATAGAAATTTCCTTTTGGGATTAGCATGGGACCCTGACATTACAGGGCTTGACAACTCAACCACCATTAAGTTTGGCGGAGAGCGTTTCACTTCTAAGCGATTCATTGATGGTAATAGAGGAGGAGGCAGGGGTTAGTTCATGTGGACAAAGGACCCTTCTCAGCAGGATTTGGATTGTACTTTTAGGAGTTCACTCGTGAGGTGCATGGGATTGGTTTTCTGGTAGAGCATCTTATCGAGGAGTTGGTCAAAATTTCACATTTTTGAGACACTCTGCTTATTGGCAGTATGCAGAGGGCCTCTAGTGTTTATTCCTTGTTGGGGAGTGAGTGGAGCGAGAGATGCTTCACGATGATTAGGCTGGCTTGGGTCCATGGTATTCATTTGGATCAACTTGTGGTGCGGAAACATGTGATGGCATTGCTGGAGGGCAAGCAATTTTGGGTATGGGAGATTGTAATGTCCCCAAATTTTGGATTACCTGGTGAGGTGGCTAGGAGGGTTTTCCAGAGCTTGTGTCAGCCTGGTCATAGGAGCAAGATTACTTCGTTGGCGAGCCCGAAGGGTTTTAGAAGAGTTTTATGGGTCCAAATGGGATCACTTACCATATTTTATCATGTGGATCAATTCCGCATAGTTTTCTCTTGGTTCTGTTGCATTCCGATGATTTCCATAAAATGGCGTTATTAACATGCATATTTTAATTAATTATGCTGAAGGTGTTGTTTCAGGCTGATTACTTGGATAAACACCTTAGTTTAATAGCTCATTGGAATTGAGGCAAAAATATCTACTGGGTAGAGTGATAAGAAGGAGATTTAGGTAGCCAATGTGACCACAAAGGTGAATTAAGCGTTTTGCGGCATTAAAGGTGACTTTAATTAGAATATAAAAGTCAATTTATTAGATAAAGAAAGGAAAAGAAACGTGCTTTTAAATATTTAATTGGAGGTAAAAGGTAAGCGAGTTATAAAAAAGGGAAATGAGGGGGTCTCTCCTCATTCATTCAAGCATTTTGTAAGTTGGTAGAAAGAGCTCTTGGAGAGAGTTGGAGGAGAAGCTTAGGGTCTAGAACCTTGAAGCGAACAAAGTTCCTTCTCAGGTTAAAATACCCCAGAACACTTGGAATACAAAGATATCGATGAGAATACAAATATTATATTATAAAAGATATGAGATAGATAGATAGATGATAAAATGTTATAATGAGGCCTTGCTTATATACCTACGCAAGTGACCTTTCATGACTAGGCATGTCTCTTAGACATGCCCTTTCACTAACTTAATGACTACTTACATAATCCTTAATTGACTATTTAATAATTATATTTGTTATATTCGTTATGAATTATATTCATAACATTGCTCCTTCCTTCAAAAGCTTTGCCCTCAAAGCTTATAGTTGACACTTTTCTTCAGTTCAATCACGCACCGTTTTCTACATTTGCTTTCGTCACAATTTAATATATCAACTTTTATTTAGTTATTTGTTATGAATTGGCTCTTCCTTTAGAACTTTGTCCTCAAAGTTTTATGGATAATAATTTCTTCATCTTGTATTTGTTAAAATCCTATAATTTTTTGGAAATCTTCCTTCTTTCCTTTCCGAATTGGATTTAATTTCCTTTTCATCAATGGTTGATTTCATTTTGTCTATTGAATTGAGTTTTTAGGGTTTTTAAGGTAACCCTTCCCAACTTTCTCTTCTTCTTTTTAATGAGGTTATTATTCCTTCAATTTTTTTTTTTTTAATAATTTAATTAATTAAATTAATATATATAATATATTCTTTTAACAATTGATTTTTTTAACTCTTTTTTTTGTTGAAAGGTTACAACCCTAGTGAAGCGTGGCTATTCACATATATTCACCTATAAAATATATGTCCACTTATGTGTATTTGACTCTCCACGTAAAAGTAAACTTACCATTCACACAAAGATTTTTTATTCCTTTACTTCTTATTTTACCTTGCAAATACCATGGGAAATTACCATGGGCTTCCAAAACCACGAGCTTGTAAACCACTGAAAGAATAATCAAAATAACCTTACCTACTCTTCCTTATTTCTTTTTCCTTTTTAATTTTAATTTGTCTTGGTATGTACGTATATGTACTTCTTTATATATATCTCTTTTTTTCTTTTCTTTTGGAACTATTTTCTTTTAAATCTTTTTTTTTTTCCTTTTAATTTATTTCCCTCTTTATGTTAACTTTCCTTCTCTCTTTTATTTTTTTAATTAATATATATATATATATATTTTATATATATTTCTTCCTTTTTTTTTCAATTTTTTATTATGGCCAAAGGCCTAGTGGCAAAAATGGAGAAACTCCAAAATTTGTAGCGAATGCTCCAAGATTGATAGCGAAACGCTTCAATCTTGACGGCAACAAGGTTGACGATTTTTACGGTCAAAGACCTAGATCAAGGAGCGTAGCTCTGTGCAACGCTTAAGCGGCCGAAGGCTCGAACTGCTCTGATACCAAATGAAGCAAACAAAGTTCCTTCTCAGGTTAAAATACTCCAGAACACTTGGAATACAAAGATATCCATGAGGATACAACTATTATATTATAAAAGATATGAGATAGATAGATAGATGATAAAATGTTACATTGAGTCCCTGCTTATATGCCTACGCAGGTGACTTTTCATGACTGGGCATGTCTCTTAGACATGCCGTTTCACTAACTTAATGACTGCTTACATAATCCTTAATTGACTATTTAATAATTATATTTGTTATATTCATTATGAATTATATTCATAACAAACCCTAACTGCCATAGTAGACTTCGATGTTGGAACTAGACACCCTACTTTCGACGGGAGAGTGAAATCACTCAGATTTCACTGCTGAGTTTAAATAGAGAACAAGATTTGCAAGAGAGATTGAGGTACACAGGTGTTATCAATTGATTTTATAAACTTATTGGCTATTTTCTATTTCATTCTTTCAGGTTGAAGAAGATCCAACAACTGCATCGAACTCCTGGCCTTGGGAAAGATGATTTGCTGAAGAAATGAATAAATGAGAGGTTGGGACATATTCAATACAATGGTTGATTTTAGGGACCGAATTTACCAGTCTTTAACTGGCAAGTTGGAATAGGAAAGTTGACTCAGCTCTTTGCTGTTGCTTTTGTCAAATTCCTCTAAATTTATTAGTCATATCCCTCAACAAGAAGAGGATTTACCTTTATATTCCTCTCGGGATGAGTTTTGGTTAAATAGGTACAACTTTCATTGTGTAAAGAAGGATGAGATCCTCCATTTATGACCGTGACCGAGTCTTTAATCTTTAAGCTGAGTTTCCTATTGTTTAACTGAGGCTGTGGATCCTATCAATTGCTAGACAAGTTACATTATGCTTGGGTTATATTTGGTAGTAGCCTTGAACGTGTGAGAGACCCATAGACCATGTTTCAACTTACACTCCTATCCACGACTTCTAGAATCAACTCTTAAAGAGACGAGATATATTCGATGTGCCTACGCTGCCATAATATTACTCTACAACATGTTATTTCTGAGTTCTATCTTGTGGGTTGTTGGTGGTGAAAGGCCATTTGTCTAGTCATGGACCAACGTTTAATTTCTGAACAGTGTCTCCATAATTGAATGTTGAAATGATGTGCTTGAGGAACTGATATCTATGATTGGGCATATCTCAAGGCTACCAACAATTGCTAGGTTCCATCTTTCTAAACTGCGCTTTATATACTCTATTTCTAATAAGAAAGATACTTTCCTATGGGTAATATTATATTATATTATATCAACAGTGTGTTGAATATTTCTTGCATTATTAAATTCCGTGTTTACTTGAACCTTATTGATGCACAACATATTTTGAGAAAATTGTTCTGGGCATGAAATACTTAATCAATCACCTGCAACACTATTTCACACTGAGATTTTAAATTTATAAACCTAGAATTACATTGTAAACTGAGAAATTTTTTGAGCTGGGTTATTACAAACAACCAAACTCCAACCTATACAATAAAATGCAAACTCCTTCAAGGCTCCAACCTGGTCTTAACGAGGTTCCAACCTCTTATGAGGACTCCAATCCTCAAAGACAGTCCGGACTCCAACTTGGTTTCCTACAAGGCTCCAACTTTGTACGAGGACTTCAATCCTCTATGATTCCAACCCTCTCTTCAAGCTTCAATTCTTAAGGTGGTTTCAATGCTACTTCAAGTCTTCCAAAAACTTCTTCAACAAGACCTCAAACCCTCTCTTCTTCATGTGACATGCACTTGACCGAGACTAACAACCGTAATTCTAAGTGAATGCCATGGAGGGAGAATGGTAGAGGATTGGATAAAACATATGCGGTTTCCTTGAGGATAGACAATCCAGGAAAGGAACGGTACCGACACTCTTTGAGGATAGGACAAGTATCCAAATTAAGAGTGGTTGAAGAGGACCGATATTCTTCGAGGATTGAGGGTTACAAATCCAAGATAAGAATAGTCCTAAAAGGACATGTCTTGTAAACATCCAGATGGGATATGTGCCTTAGAGGTAGTGCGGTGTCTCACGTAAAGCCTCCCAACATAATGCTCTTGAGTGAAGTTGAGCTTGTCAAGTTAGGCCTCAATGACAGTGGTGGTCATAATGTTGATGCTTACAAATGGCTTACCAATCTGACTCTTCTTATGAGAATATTTCAGATTGAGAATATCCATGTACCAGTTGCACAATTATGAATACCTACCTAGTTAAGAGTGAGTGTTGGAGAATGTAACTAGTTTCGGTCTTCATAATTTGTACTATTATGTATTTTCATGTAAAAAACAAAAGGAAAGAAAAATAAAATTATTATTATTTTTCTAGATAATGTTCTTCACGCTTCTAGTTTTTTGAGTCAGAGTCAAAGTCCTACTTTGGACCTATTGTAAAAGAAAAAGAAAAAGAAAATTTTAAATGTAAATTTTGGGACAAAAACCCCTTTAGATGCCCTAGTCGGCCTACATGTCAAGTTGGCCCTGCCCCAATGGGTGTGTCTACTCGCACCCCCTCTAATCTATAGAAATAGAGGGTAGATGGAGCTCATTTGAACACACACACTTGGATGGTTTTGGTCTGAAATATCGCAGAGAAGATGGTGAAGAAGAAGAAGGCCAAAGTCTGGAAGAAGATCTGCCTTGGTACATTTGTTGTTGCTGGTTTCTTGCTGTTGAATTTGCTGGAAGGAACGCTTGGCATATAGAGGTGGAAATTTCTGTGGTTATGGGTCTTGGATATCTTATTTGATCTAATTCTATAAGAAAGAGATTTTTTTGGGTTTTCCCATTGGAGGGGTTTTGCCCTGGCTTGGAGCCTATATCTTGTGTTCTATTGTCATCAATGATCTTCATGTTTTATGTTAATTTATTGTTGAAGAAAGAAAACATAATAATAATAATGCTGACAGAATCACAAGAAATTATCATGAATGGAAATCTAAGATAAAATTGAAAAACCTCCTGATTTACAACAAATCCCTTTGGTCTTGATTAGTCATCACAAAGTCATGGCTGCCACCAAGGCTCTCCCAAAGTGATGAATATTTAATCCCCAACATCCTAGGGCTTCTGGCTTTGCAATTCTTGTCCATTGTACGAAAGGATTACCTACATCCTTGCTTCCCTTCCACAAAATGTTGAAAGTTTTTCTTTTGATTTTTTCCAATATCTTGACTGGATTGTATGAGTGTGAATATACTTGGGTAGCTTCCAAAATTGAATTTATGATAGTGTATCTACCTCCTCTTGATTGCCAACAAGAATACTATCTTGAAATTAGTTTTGTGATTTTTTTCATATAACTAGGCCTAGTCCCTGGAGCGATACCCATTGGCTTTTAGAGTGAAACCGAGTATCTGATTCATTAACCAAAATCCAATATTTGAAAAGGAAAAATCTATGAAGTGCTCTTATTTTCGCATCATTCAAGCCATAAAAGGAAACATGGGATTTTGCTTGTTTATTTCCATGGTCGTGGCTTCACAATATTGGGAAAGACCTTCCTTGATGTAATAATTTATCTCACTAATTTAGCCAACACCAAATAAGAGAACATCATCTATGAATAACAAATAAGAAAGAGACAGACTCCTACCCAAATTCACTACTTTTAATTTTCTGGATCTCTTGTTGGTTTCAATATTCCTACCTAAACCTTTTGCTACCAACAAAAATGGCACATGGGAAAGAGGATGGCCTTGCTTTAGATCTTTGTATGATTTAATGAATTTTAAAGACGAGAGGAGGAGCTCAAACATTTTTCAATCCAATTTATGTATTATACCCCCAAATCGAGTTTGCATGAAAACTAATCCAAGGAAGAGCCAATGTACCTTGTCAAATGACTTTGACAAATCCATCCTTATAATTGTTGAGGGAACCTTTTTTTATCTTGATTGAGTATAATCCTTCTTGGTCAAAACCCACTACATCGTGAATTTCACTGTAAAGAAATCCACATTGTTCCATTGAGATTGAGTTTGAGAGGATTGGCTTAAGTCTTTGGGTTAATATCTTTGCGATTATCTTGTATATTGGATTACAAAGGGAAACGGGACCGAAGTCATCAAAGGAGCTCGAAGTTTCTTTCTTAGAAATAATGCCTAAGAATGTTGAATGGAATACACCTAGAACACTACCAAAAACTCTTACTTGTACAATTGTTAGTGGATCTTGTTTGAACCACTCATACATTCCTGGAAAGAAGTCCATTGACCAACCATCTAGATCTATGCTTTTGTACTTTTGGAACGAGAAGATTTCTTCCTCTTTGATACTTCAACTTATAGGGTTATTCTTTGCCTCTTGGTCTAACATTCTTGGAAATTATTCAGCTATACAATGAGTTTCTACTATATTTTCCATGGCCAATGTTGAAAATAATTGGGAGAAATATTAACCTTGATCTTTGTAGTGTCTTTGAAGGATGTTGCCTTTTGCAGTGTCTTTATGTCCAATCAATTGGTTTTAGCTCTAGTGGATGGAAGGAAAAGTTGTTTCTACCCTTGTTTGGGTTCAAATCCTTCTTTGTGATATGTTCTCTTTGTGACCTGATTGCTGTTGAGATGTTGACTTGGCTTTGAGCCTTGAAAAAACTGGTTTACCTTGGGACCATCCATGAAATGATGGGAAGTTTCCAATGGGTTTCTCTAGGGAAATCATCCTTAATCAAATCATCTACCATTGGAGTAATTGGGAGGAACAATAGGCCACTATTTGGACAAATCGTGATGCTAGAATGATAACAAAGAGTAAAGTCAAAGAATACTCAACATATTAACCTCACATAATTGTAATAAGTGACAAGTAATATAAACCTCTAAAAATATTGAAAAGGAATGTGCATTTACAAAAATATTATTGCTATAGGGAATATCTATACATAAATAGAGAAATAGTACTAGGAAGAATTTGTTCAAGGATTCTTAACTCCTAATCAAAATTTGACATTAACTTAAGGCAATCACAAGGAGTATGGAGTAGGTGAAAAGGGATTTGGAAAGGAATGTGCATTTAAGAAAATATTATTGTCAGTGGGAATATTTATACATAAATAAAGAATACTACTTGGAAGGATACCTAGCTCCCAATCAAATTTAGATGAAAAGTCAAGGCAATGGCAAGGAGTAAGGACAAATAAGCATCTCATTGTTAGTGGGACCCTTGATGATGTCAATTAAAGTTCATAAAAAACTTTGCATTCTTACGGTTCTATTTACGGTATACTCATATGGGAACAATTTGGCATAGTGGTGGGATAAGCTCCCTCTTTATCATGATGAGATAAGCATGCCCTTCCCCAATCCAAGGATATTACAATGAAATGTAGCTAGTTTGCAACACTCAAGGAAGATCTCTTTGGCTAAGATGTTGCAGGTGGGGGATATCTATTCCACCAAAGTTGCTCAAGTCTTGCACTTGGTCCCATTTCCTTAAAACATCTCTCTTGCATAGGCGTGATAGCCCATGAAGGGAGAAACACATCTATAAATGATTCAAATCTCGGTGAGGGGAATATGATCACTACTGTTACTTATTTAGAGTTATATTTAGCTTTTCTTATCGTTCTCTTTTCTTAGAGATGGTTTATGCACTTCCTTTATAGTTGTGAATGCATGTATTCTCCATTCCACTTGGCCCATTGTAGTCATTCATGGACATTAAGAAACTTTTGGAAAAAGTTACATGTAGTTCTAGTTTCTTAACATATGGTTCTGCTTCCTAACATGGTCATCGACACTTGGAAATTTGGTGATCCTAAAAGAATGTAGATAATAGCACTTGGAGGTGAATATTACTTCCATGTTAATAATGGGAATAGGAACTAAAGAATAGCACTAAAAGGTGGAAAGTAACACCCACAGTTAAGATTTACCAATAAACACGTAATGGCTATGTGAACTTGTTATCTCCCACCCTTGGCCAAGTTTGTGGTTCATCATGATGTAAGGGTAAATTAAATATTGCAAAGAACTATTTATATTCTATGCAGCGTTGCATGATTCCTACTTGGCAAATACTTGGCTGGCATGTCACTCGCTGAATTGGGAACACTCAGGAACAGAGTCATGAAAGACTTGGGAAATACTTGACAAATAGCAAAAAGTTAAAAAATATCTCATTTTTTTTGCATAAAATATGTAATATTCGTAATGGAAAAATCAATAGTGTATACCAAAACAGTAACTTGGAACAACAAGTAAATAAAGAACACAATCACAAAATTAGAACCCAAGGGACACCAACAAAATAAACTGGAATTGTGTACATAGAATGAGATGAAATGATAGAACCTAAGCTTGCCAAGCAAGCTGTGCAAAACCCAGAAAGATATCTCTGACACAGATGAGGAATTGCCCGGAACAAGAAATGTGCATTGCCCAATGAGTAATCTGCTGTTGGCTGCCAACTGAGATGATGATTTCTGCTCTGAATACTGCTCGGATCAGCCTGAAACTCCACCCCTGAACTCCCCTCCAAAAACCCACAAAACCCAGAAAGGGTTTGGCCCAACTCCAAGCGGTGAGGAAGCCCTCCAAGTGGTGCAAATGGCTTATGTGTCTGGTTGAGCACATTACTGGAAAATACTACTGCTGAGCACCCCAAATCCACCACTAAAGAATCCTACAAGCTACCTAAGGATTTATATTTGGAAAATCCCCAATCTCCAACTCCTCTAGCTCCCCTGCTCGCACTGCACGATGCCTGTGTAGTCTGTCCCCAAGAATGCCTGCGCACTGCCTGAAGATGATGAAATTGCCCCCCTGAATCAGCTCCAAATCTCCTCAGGAAACCACCCCCAAATCCTCACTTCTCCGGCAATGGAATTTCCTTGCAAATTTGACACATGAACTCCCTCCACGACTCTGCACTGGATGTCTCTCTCCTCTTCTGCGCCTCAGGAATACACACTGCTCAATTTGGCCCAATAACTGAAGGTTCAGCTCCATGGAAGTCCCGTGATGGACTCCTCAATTGGAGCCATTCAAAGTTCTCCGAAACTGGCTTGGAATCTTGCCTGAGACTCCTTGTGCTCAACAACACGCTGGCCTTGTGCTAAACAGCTCCAAGAGATATCAAATTCTGAAACTCGAATGACAAAAGGCCCCAAAGGAAGGCCTCCCTTTAGCATTTATACTTGCTAGCCCAAACGCTCTCCTTGGTAGCCTCCACCTTTCCCTCCAACGCCAAAATTACAAAAAATTCCTACACTTAGCAACTTTATGGAATAGGGGATATCACAAAAGATAATTCGGCTGAGTATGGCGAGTATGGTAGAGTATGGTTGAGTATGGCGAGTGTCAAGTATGGCCGAGTATGGTGTGTGGTGAGTCTGTGGGCTGAGTATGGCAGAGTCACTCGTTTCGTAGCAGACTTGGCACACTTGGAGAGATGCTGATTCTATGTATGAACAAACCAGAATTTAGAATAAAATGGTGTTACATTGCCTCCTTAGCAAAGATATATTCTCAAATCATAATTATAATTCATAGATGCTTGCTGATGTAGTGATGATGTCACGTTGAGCTGGCTGCTACTGTGTTGACGAAAAATTTCCGCTTTGAGAGTAGAAAATCATACCTGAAATTCTGCAGCAACTATGGAAGAGGTTTGCAGACTTTTGATAAGGAAATGCTTTGAAATTGGTGACAAAACAATGGCTTTGAAGTGGATATGCTTGCTAAATTTTCTCAATGTTATGAGATAAATAAAATAATAACATATAAAAGATGAATGAATGATTGATGAAATACATTTGAAAGGGCCCATCTATAAATATTGCCTAAGGTGTCTTTTTAAAGATAAGTCATGGCTTTTTAGTCACGACATTATTGTTATTGCTATTTATTGTTTTATCTCAATTGTATTTTGATTTTATTATCTATTAGATTTATTTATTAACTTAGGCTTATGTATATAACATTGCCTCCCCCTTTCAAGAATGATTTTTCCTCAAAACAATCTTGGATGAATTTTTCTTTCATTGTGCAGAGCCATTTTGATTTCGGTTTTGTTCTTGGATACTTGTGAGCTCTTTTTTGTGGATGATGTCGGTTTTCAGAACCATATACTTTGTAGTTCTGCCCTTGCTATTTGAATTCCTGAAATTGTTCTTTCAGGTTTGTGGCATAGGTATCCAATTGCATCAATCACTTTGCGCCTAACACTATGTCCATTCCAATAAGGGTTAGCGTATAATATCTATATTGTAGTGATAGATTTTGTATCTGTTTAGAAACCTTATGTCATTGTCCTAATTCTTTGATTTGTTGACCATAGATTGTTGTAACCAAGAGATTCCTTATGGGGTATACAAAAAGATTTAATTGTCTGGTGAGATTGATATACACAATTGTGTATACTTCCAAAATCCAATTGTGTACTTCCAATTATGATATGTTTACCTTTATGCTAACTTTGAATTTCAGGGTCCTTGGCTTCATTTTTTTTAGTTGGTGCAAGCAATATCATGAATTTTCCATTCTAACTAACATATGTTTCAACCATTCTTCAGATGAGGTGGGGTATAAACTATGTTGCACTGCCTTTGGGGACAGCGGGGATGGGGGCACAAGTTTTCGGTATGGCTAGAGCGCACCCCCAAATTTTCCAAGGGATGACAAGTTGGGGATGGGATATATATATAAAGTAGTAATAATAATAATAATAATAATAATTTTAAATTCGCCATGTGCATAAAGATAAATCATAAATAATAAATTCATCATTGCAATAAAATTATAAACATTGCACTAGCTAAAAGTTTGAAATTCATATTAATAATTACATAACCAAAGACATAATCTCAAATCTAAAATTCAAGTTGAAGGATGATGAGTCAAGACCAATGTTGAGCAAGTGAAGTATTCTCTTAGTGTGAAGCATGGTAGTTAGTTGGAGGGTTTCCATCTATATGGCGGTCCAAATGGCCTAGCACTAAAACACCAACTCTTGCTAGTTTGACCTTTCAAAGACCTAATTTGTCTTGCCATAAATATCAAATCAAAAACTTTGGTTGAATTACTAGACCTAGTTGTCTTGGTTGTTATTTTTGGTCAAATCCAAAAGCAGATTCAGTTTTACTATTCTTGGTTGACATTCTTGCATGTAAACTAATTCACCTTATTATCCTAGGTGGCAAGCAACTCCTAAATCGACCATCTCTGTTGTTAGGTTTGTCAAATAAAAGCCAAGTTTTACTGGTCAACACACCAGATATTTTCCTAATCCTGTGAAAGCAAAAAATGCCTTTTTAAGAGTCACTGTTACTAATATGATGGAATTAAACAAATTCAACTTCCTTGGCATAGTTAGCAAAGTTGCAAAGTGTGTTAGAGCTTTAAACATAGTGTGGTTTCTTTACGTTAATCTGACTTGTAAATCAGTCTTGAATCCTGGTTTATTATTCTTGGACAAAGTAAGTGCAAGGGACAGTTTTGGAAACATTGGCCTTAAGAGGAAATGTGCTGAAATGAGTTATTGCTGGCAGCATTTAGTTCACACAAGCGGTTGTATTCACAAATAAGCATCCATACAACCTTCACTGTTTGAGGGAAAAAAATGTGGCTGCTAGGGCAGCACACAACAAAGCAGCAACCTAATAATTTTTTTTTTCTAAGTTGGTTTAATCTATTGATATAAAACATAGTATACAAAGCAAGACTCGCCTCCGGGGTTGCAGAACTAACCAACTCCGGAGGGAGTCTTAGTCAAAAAAACATAAGAGAGGCCGCCCATAACCGGGAAACCAGCCGAAAAGATGTTGCCCATAACCGGGAAACCAGCAATCATAAAGTATCCCAGAAAACAGTGTTTACAGAAAAAACAAATGCTGCCACAATGTTTACAGTCAACGTGTCCTGACATGCAGCAAATCATGACAAAAGTCCAAAAAAGAGGAAGAAGACCTGTCATCAGGCTAGTTGTCGGTGTGTGGAGGAGTCTCTTCCACAATTGGACAACTGTAGTCATCCTCCAAATCATCTTCACCTCCCTTGGAATGCTGAGCAGAGTTCTCAGAAGAGGAAGAAGAGCCGTTGTCCTTCAATTTCTTGTCCACGCGCGCAGAGCTTCCGCTACCAGTGCCCTCACTGCTGGAGGTCTGCGAGCTTGATTTCACTGAGACGGCTGCAATTTTTTTGGTGTCTTGCGGAGGCTTAACAGAAATCGTAGATTTCCTCCTATGCTTTCTGGAACCTGAAGCGAAATCTCCGCGCTGCTCCTCCTGAAACACAACAAAAATGGTAGCAGTAATTCTCGGTCTGTCCATGGCACTATTGAAGTGGAATTGAGCTTCATTGCTTGTCGGAGGTTGGAAGCTGCAGGTATCATGGATGGATAAAGGCGGTCGAGAGCCGACACCCTTGCCACCACCACCCCTTCTACACCTCATGCGATGCCGACGCGTCATGCTGGGGCTAAAGGCCGAGAAGGAATGCTGAGAGGCCAAACTAGGAGACAAAGAGGCCGAGTGAGAAGACAGGGAGGCCAAGTGAGAAGACAAAGAGGGCTGACCAGAGGGCAAATGCGGAGGACAGGGTGGAGAGCGCTTCAGATGGACACAACGACTAGACTCGGGTAGAGGCGAAAGCCATGGGAAGGCTTTAGGCGAAGACGGAGAGTGAGGAGCAGGAGGACGAATGGCTCGCTGAGCCAAAGGAGGGCTAGCTGCTCTGGTAGACTGGAAGGCGAGCCGAAGACAAAGATGGAGCTCAGTAGCCGAGACTAGTTGAAGGACAAAACCAGGGAATGCTGAGCATAATTAGCATTGCTGGAGATGGGACGCGTCTCCATTGAAGACAACGTCGAGCAGGTTGCAGAGCAAAGTCAAAGCGAGTGAGCGATGAATGCAGAACGCTTCACCCCGAGGGCCTTTAAGGCTGTGGTACCACGCTCAGGAGTGGGCAGGTGGCCTGGCGAGGTGTCGCTCTCGAGGCCAGCCACCGTATAAAACTTAACGTTCACCCGCATCCGTGTAGCAGCAACCTAATAATTACTTGTAAACAGTTCTAAACATAGTTCAGGAACTCTCCTGTAAGATAGGAGTGGGTTTAGAAACTTGTTAAATGTGCCACACAGGGACAGACTCAAAAACGGTTTACTTCACTTTCAGGACAGAACTTGAAGGTTTTCATCAACCATAACTGTGTCCATGATGTCATTTTTAAGCAACAGTAATTATAGGTTGAAGTCCAGCATTAAGGGTTATTGCTTTAGACAGTTAAGTGACAGAGGGAGGAGAAAAGAAATGCCGAAACTGAACAACAATATTTTGAGCACTTATCTATGGAAGCTAGCTAGCATAAACAACAAAATTTTCATGCTTAAAGCTCATCCGAAACAACAAGAAAAACCATCCAAACAGCAAAGTAAACCCAGTCAAAATCGGGTGAGACATACTGTTTTTCCTCGGAGACGGTGGAATGGTAACCGAAAAGTCCCCAAGATTTGCCCGGATGGAGTAGGAACGGTTTGGATGTCCCCAAGTCCCCTTTGACGTTCCCAAGAAATTGAGGACGTTCCCAACCCTTGTAAAAGTTGCCGGAACATCAGGTACAAGGGATTTTTTGGCAGGGACAGGTCCCCGTGCAACATAGGGTATAACATATTGTAGTTGGTTGCACTTATTCTTGGATTAAAACCTTCTTAAAGCCCCTCGATTCATCTACCTTATGATTCTGCCTAACACATCTGATTGGTTGATGCTAATGACACCTTTGGTGATATTTCATCTTCATCAGAATTTAACATATCTTAACTGGAAACTCTATTTCCTTCCCTCTTATAATTTTACATTTGTATTGGGGATTAGAAGCACATCTATGGCTTGGAAAGCAATTTTTATGACATTTACAACAGTTGTTTTCCTCCTTTTATTTCCTCATCATTGGAGTCACTTGAGGAAGTGACTGATTCTCTTCCATCTTCATATTTATGACTTCTGATTGACGCATTTGTGCCCTGATGGCCACTCTTCTCTATAGTATTTGCATTTTCTCTCCATACATTATTGTGCTTCCAAATTGTAATTTTTCTCTTATTTGGAATCTGATGAGGGATACCTTGAATTTCCAAAACCTTTGCTTTGAGGTGGTTTCCACTTTAAATAAACCTGGTCAGTTTTTTGAGATGACTTTTTAAACTTATTTTAGGTGATTTTTTCCTTACATCATCGGGCCTTCTCCATGGTTGTGATCAAGGTTACTTGGAAGCGGGAGCGGGAGCGGGAGCAGGAGCAAAGCGCGGAGCGCCATTTTTAAAAGTTTCCAAGTCCGGAGCGTTTTCGGGAGCGTTTTTATATATATATATATATATTTTAATATTTTTAATATTTTTTATATTTTGATGCATATATGTCAACAAAAACATGTAGAATGATGAATTAGACATAAAAAACATAAAAACATAGATTGAATCATATAACATCAATCATCTAGAAGTTATAATCTTGATCAACCACGCCCACGAGTTGGAAGCATACAACATATTGACTCTTGAGTCTCGCAAATCATCAATTTGAAGGTTTCAAGCTTTCAAAATTCAATATATAACATTTATAATCATTGATAATTTGATATATAACATTTATCATCATTGATTTCAAATTTCAATATCTAACATTTATCATCATTGATTCATTGATTTCAAAATTCAATATACATTTATCATCATTGATATTATATAACATTTATCATTATTGATTCATTGATCACCATATAACTTTCATGAAGCATCATATTCATAATTCATAATGACTTGTAAACAGTAAACTTATAAATGCCAACTTCAAAGTTTCACCTTTCAAATTCAAACTTCAAACTTAAATTGTCATTAAATATATGAAATCAGAAAGAGTCAAGTTTCAACTGTTCAACTATCAACAACAAATAGAAAAGACTAGTAAACAACAAATCTATTTTATCTACTGGCTGGCCCCTTGCCACGCCCACGAGAAATGTCTAATTTGTGCAAGCCACGAGGAAATGGTGGTCTTCTAGTACTCTCAGGAGTACCACGACCATGACTAGAAGGTGGAGGCTGGATCTGCAAAGGAACAATAGTGTGATATCGAGAACTGGCACTGGCACTGGCACCCGCACCCGCACTGCTACCAGTAGATGGTGGGACTAGCCCTGTGTGTGGCGGTGCTGCTGATGCCAAGCTACAAGCTACAATGCTACAAGCTATGAGGCCATTGGCCTAATACAAGACTACATATTAGTGATCAACAACATGATCACTCCTCATCATGATCAAACTCATCACCACTACTAGACAAGGGATCATCAACATGAGCTACATAAATAATATGGCTCAAAGTTTGAGGACTCCTAAAACTCCTCTACAACTTTAGTAGTAGTAGTAGTAGCAAAAATAGACATCAAAATTACAAATCACTGAGCAACATGGTCTCTCATGAAACTCATCATTGATTCATCGCTACTAGAAATGGATTATGGGATCATCAACAAGAGATACATAAACATCATCTAGCTCAAAGTCTTCAGACTTGGATTGCTCAACCTTATAACATGATAGAAATTGAAAAAGTTTAACATGCCTAACCAATGATTTTGGTTTGAGTGAGGGGTTCATCTCCTCAACCTTAAAATGCGGTAGAAAAAGATTAGCATGCCTAACCAGTTGTTTTCCTTTGATTGAAGGGTACATCAAGGTTCTTAAAGGACTTCATGTTCTTGATCAAATGCCAATATCATACCCTTACACATGATAGAATCAAATGGAAACATTGCAAATTCCCAAACCATGAAACCCTGAAAACCATTAAGTCTGCTGAATTTTGAGTGAAACCTAAAATTCTAGTTTCTCCATATGAAATCCAATGAGGTCAAAACCACTCTTAAACATCCTGAGTCATTTCATGGTAATGTTAAAAATTTAAGTAAAAGGATGAAAATGAAAAATAAAGGAAATGTCACTTTTACTTTAAGAATTTAACATTACCATGAAATGTCAATGCTTCCCTTACCTCCACATCAGCCCTAAAACCCATTTCTGGCTATGCGTGGGTCCGCGTAGGGAAAGAGTAGCTAAATGAACCCCTTCCCCCTTATAAACAATTCGTTTTTTCACTTAAAAATATTTCCGCCTGGCAGGAAGCGTTTTTTTTTTCCAGGGAGCGTTCGGGAGCGAACGCTCCCTGAGCGCTTCCAGCGTTTAAAAAACGCTCCCGAAGCGTTTTTTAAAAGTCAGAAGCGCTCAGGGAGCGTTCGCTCCCGAGCGTTTCCTGAAATGCTCCCGAAAAAGCAGGGAGCGTTTTAACAGGTTCGGAAACGCGCTCCCGAAAACGCTCCCCTCAGGAAGCGTTTTCGGGAGTGCGTTTTCGAGCGTTTCCGAAACGCTCCCGCACGGAGCGCGTTTCGGAAACGGGAACGCAGGGGGTTTGAAGCTTCCCCGCAACCCTGGTTGTGATATTATGCATTTGTAATTCCTTTTTTATGTAAGGTTTTAATCCGTACACATAAGTGTAAAGTAATTGATCTTTTGATAATTCAGGGACTCCTTTTGCGATTGCTTTCCATTCGCGATGTTTGCAAAAAGTCCTTTTTCTGTCATACCTTGAAACCATTTGAAGAAGTTATCTTTGAACCTAGTCCAACTGGTAGCATACCTTGGTTGCAAACTTCCAGCATGTGGCAATTATATGCATGACCTTCAAGCGGCATAGAGGTGTATTTTACTTTTTCCTTGATAAGTGAACATGATGTATTTTAAAGTATTTTGATGCTTTGTTGATCCAAACCAGATTTTGCTTTTCATTCTCATCAAATTTGGGTAATTCCAATTTTAATGTCATTGGGTATTTGAATATCAGTTGAGTTGAAAGGGGTTGCGGTTTGCTGATGTTAAGGATAGGTAAGTCGTTGGGAAACATGCTTGTGTGCATGTTAGCTGTATTCATAGGATTGGGTTGTGGAGGGAGTGGTGTAGGTGCTTGAAGAGCTGGGTATCCAAGGAGTTGTATTTATTGGGTTGGTGTGGGGCTAGGATTCCTCGTCTTTCATACATTTCACAAGTGTTTCTATTCCTTTGTTGAATTCCTGTCATTTATGTTCTCATCTTAGCCATGCTTTGATTCAATTAATATTTTTTGTCTGTAGTGATCCCATGCTTGAGATTGTGCGTTAACTCATGTTTAAGATGGTTTAGTTTTTCTAATTTTTTTCCCTTAATTGTTTGTAGTTTTTATCCTTTTTTTCTTCAATTTCTTTGTAATGTTGTTTGGTCTTTTCTTCCAGTTTCAGTAGTTGAGTTAATTGAGTTGATTTCAGCCATTTTTCTCGTTACGAGGGGAGTGTTTTTTGACTCCATTTTCAGTGAGTCAACTTGTTGCTATCCTTTTCGAATTTCCTGAATTTTTTTCACAATTTGTATACTGTCCTTCTCAAAAAAATTCTCTAAATTTAATGTATGGACTGGATGGAAAGGTCGTATGGTATGTACAGATCATACTGATGGACATATTGTACAGTCTGTACAGATGTACCAGTGGCACAGTATGATAAGATGCACACTATATGGTACAGTGGCTGCGAGTATGGTTGGACTGTTTGGCTCTGATACCATTGAAGAAGATATGCTCACTAAATTTACTCAATGTTATGAGGTAAATAAAATAATAATATATAAAAGGTGAATGAACGATTGATGATGAATTACATTTGAAAGTGCTCTGCTATAGATATAGCCTAAGGTGCCTCTTTGATGAGAATTCATGGCTTTTTTGTCAGGACATTATTGTTATTTTTTTAAAAAGAAGCAGTTATAGATTTGCATTAAAATATTCTTGTTTGAAGGCCAGAACCTTGTACATCTTAGACTAAAATTTCTTCTCCTGAGATCCAAAAACTCCAAAAAATATTGAGACATTTTGTACCCTGTCTACATTCTACTAGCCTAAACTGGTTTTCTTCATACAACCTCCAAAAAACTCGTAAAATAGCTATATATTTGCATAACATGAAATAAACGAAGTACGAGAAAACTAGCCTTCTACATTCTCCCCGGGAGCAGCATTAACTTGATTTTCATTTGATTCTGGCTCTATCTGAGAAGGAGGGGAAGCCAGGCCTGCAATAACTTCGGCTCTAGTCTCTTCCTGTGGATCTGTGGTCGCGTGTTGCTGCTTCCGGAGTTTCTCTGACTCGGCGTTGCAAACTTCAAATGCCTGTTCATCCATCATGGAGAACGAATTGTCCCTTCTGAATGTCAACATTTCTGTTGCCAGCTGCAGCCTATCCAGTTGAAGTTCCATTATGCCAAGTTTCTGATTCGGGAGCTCAAAATGAGCCCGAGACTCTGTGAGGATCTTCTCCGAATGCTTCGATATCAAGGAAATGATGAACTCCATAGCCCCTGCCATTCGCACTAAAGGAAACTGATATACTCCTCCACTGCGTTGAAGCTGATTTCCATTGAAAATTCCCCACGCCAGGCATTCTTTCTTCCCTGCCAGATTATGCAACTAACTGGAAACCCTGGATTAACATGTTTGCTCCACCTCTTTTTATAATCCATCAGGCTGATTCTCCTTGATTCGACGCTCCTCTCTGCACCATTAATGTCACACTGGACTGCCGGCACTTGCTGGACTGGGAGGTCTATCACCATATGGAAACACTGTGATATGGATCAAATTCCATTGAAAGCAGAGATCTCAAGCATGTATTCTGCACCTTGGATAAGGAAATACTGCCTCCACACGTTCTATCAAATTTATTAATCACGGAGGCCATGCTCCATTTGTTTGCTGGCAGACGTTGCATTACGATTGCAGTCCAAGTGGCTGCACGATCCCATCCCTCAGCATGAGGAAACAACCATTAAAGCAGGAAAATATTATGGCAATTAACAAGCTTTTGAGATAAGGTCTGACATGGGAGAGGAATATGTCCCATCCAATTTTTCTGAAATTAATTTCATTTAATAACTTCATCAATTGAAATTGGATTATACACCTAATGTAAGTGGTTTATTGATTGACTTTCCATCACCCATTTTCAAAACTCCTTGTTCCAGAGTAGCACCCTAATTGGCTAGAGAATCTGCCACTGTATTAAGATGCCTCTTGACATGAAATAAGTCAATTGATTCAAATTTTGCCAAATGAAGACTTATTCGATGCAGTATAAGGGCTAATATCTGCTCAGGGTTTCCTTTGACTCAACTCACCTGCTGAATTACAATCATTGAATCGCCAAAAATCGTTAGATGGCGAATTCCGTTTTAGAGTGCGAACTCCAATCCTTGCCACAAAGCTAAATATTCAGCCTGGTTGTTCATTGAAACCCCTAATCCACAGGCAAACTGGATCTCCCTTTCTTCGTCGGGGCAAAAGATAACCCTCCCACTCCTGCCTCCCCAGGTACATTATTGTTATTAATATCAATTGCTTTATCTTTAATTGTACTTTGATTTTATTCTTTATTAATTATTTTATTCAGTAACTTAGGCTTATGTATATAACTGACCTTCGATAACCTTTTAAAATAGGCTGACCCTAATTACATGTGGGATAGCTGAACTATGATTAGTGTAGGTTGTCCCTATTAAATAATTGTGTCATTTTTTATTTTTTCTTTACTAACTCCTTTCTCTGATCATTGTAAAGCTTACTTTCCAGCCATTGGGTCTTTAGATCAACGGTTCTTCCTTAAAGACTGAAAATAAATATTCAATCCTTGCACATGTCATAGACTAAAATGAATTGATTCTCCTTTTTGTGAGTTGAACCTTCTCTTTCTCCAGTGTTTTCCACACCTGCTGTTTCTTTTCAGGCCTTCCATGAAATCTCAATTGGTGGAAATCTTCAGACATCTCCCATATTTCTCACTTTTTGGACTTAATTGGTCAGCACTGTGCATGGGAAAACCTTTTGTCTGCATTCTGTCTTTTGCTTTTTCTTCAACAAGGACCTTTTCCTGTTTAATATCAGAAAATAAATCTGAAAGACTCTCCAGTAAAGAAGTTAATCCAAGCTTTCTTCCAGCTTTCTGGAAACATGCAACCACGTGTAACAATTTTAATTTGTTGAACAACCAAGCACTATTAAGGAAATTGTAATAACTCCAACCTGCTTTGTGAGGGATATGGCTCTATGGTGATTTTTCCTTGTCCAAAATTTTCCTTGTCTCATATTTAATTTCAACCATTTGCTATAACGAAGATCAACTCACTTGTCAGCTGATGTGCCTGCCTTATTATTATTTAATTGCAAATGATGTGTAAGCCTAAATTATCCAATCCCACCTAAAGCATTGAGACATATTTTGCTTCAAAATAATTCTCCAACTTTTAGAATGAGGGGGTCTAGAATGTGGCTTATTATTAGAAAGATCAACGCTGATGTGGTCTTTCCAAAAGTTGGTCAACTTAATTAAAAATACTATAAACTAAAAATAATTTACATCTGATGCTCTTTTTTCTGGGAAAAAGGATCCTTCACAGTTGTTCATATTTGGGCAGAAGGCTTCAAATTTGGTCCCTTTAGGGAAGGCAGACAGACAGTACAATAACAAATTCATGTGTCTTGTCTGATAATGTCTGCCATCTTATTCTTTAATTGCAAATGGTGTGTAAGTTTATATTATCCAATCCACACCTAAAAGCATGGTGACTTGTTTTGGTTCAAAGTAATTCTCCAACTTTTAGAATGAGGGGCTCTAGAATGTGGCTTATTATTAGAAATATCAATGATGATGTGGCTGTTCCACAAATTGGCCAACTTAATTAAAAAGATAAAATAAAAATAATTTAGGTATCATTCTCTTTTTTTTGAGAAAAAGGATCCTTCACAGTTGTTCATTTTTGGGTGGAATATTTATGATACCTTTTACAGGCTTCAAATTTGGTTCCTTCTAGGGATGGCAAACAAACAGAACAATAACAAATTCATGTGTTTGCAGGAGTCGTGAGTTCCTTTGGCAAGAAGGTCATACTGCATTTGCCACCAAAGAAGAAGCTGATGAGGAGGTGTGTATTCTGTAAATTTCAAGAATATTAAACCTATATAGTTGCTGGAAACTTTCTGCATTTCCCCGAGGAATTATGATTGCAAGGGAGTATAAATCATGTGTATATTTGCTTGAAGTTATTGCTTATTTGAATTTCTTTGCCATGGATACAAAAGAATGTTTGAGGTAGCCTTTTTTTTTTAATTTCTTTGCTGCATAGAAGTCAACTTTTGTTCAATTTATACTCTTTTGGATGCTGTCTTTACCATATATTTGCAATTTTAAAGTTTTTGTGATTTATTCATTACCATAATATATTTTATCATTTTTCTCTTGGATTTTTAAATAAATTTTTGATCAGGACCAATAGAGTTCTTGTTAATTTTTGGCAACTAGGTCCAAACTCCATGTTGCACTGCTCATATGACGATGGTCCTATTTTTTTGGATTCCTCTTTCGGAGAGGTGCAATATTGATCTAAAGATCATCTTGATCGGATGAGTAGAACATTGATTTTGAATTTATTTTCCACATGTGCAAGGTTGGCCAGATTTATCCCACATGCCTAAGAGATGTGTCACACACCCTCATTGATGAATATAAATTGGAGAGATTTGGAGGTCATTTTCTCATCATATCATCACATATTCTCTCATTGTGATCTGATTGGTTCGATAGATTTTGGAGGCCTTTTTCCCTCACACGTGTAGAGTGAAGCTGTTGTTTTCTGCGCTGATCTGTTTAGGGCTTTTCTGCTGCAGCATTGACCGTGGTCAACCCTTTGTCGTTTAACTTCAATCTTCTGAAGAAATTTCGATTTTAGGAGGCCGTACAACTGGGCACTAAAATTGAGGAATTCCGGGCTGTTTGACCGAAGCCCTAGTTTGTTGCGTTGATTTTTTTGAAGTTGCATGCGTTGACTTTTCTGCGCTGTCCCTGGTTTGAATTGCGTTGACTTGTGATGAGCTTTCTTTGAGGGCTGTGGATGTGACACATGAAAGTGCTGGCTGACCAAGAAAGACTTTGCTGGTTGAAGCATCCTGCTGACCGCCGTAACGCCATAATATCTCATATCTTTGTTGGACAAAAGGAATTGTAAATCTGATCTATATTTGGCTTGTCTTCTATTGATCTATTATTGTGTTCTATCGGCATTTTACTTTCAAGTTTATGTGATTACTATTTTGTATTAGGCCTAAGAAAGATTGAAGTAAAAGTGCATCAAGCATAGAACACCATGGTTATCTAAATTTAACATGGTATCGGAGCTGAGGTGAAGACAAACTTCAAGAGTCCAAGTTGGTGTTAGAAGCTATCTCTGAAGGAAGAAATCCTATCAAGGACAAATGGCCTCCTCAACCAACAAGGGTTTCAAGGCTGATGATAAATTGATTGATAAGTCTGATTATCATGCATTGAAGATGTCTTTGGATTTGGTGCTAGAAGCTCAAGATGTCATGGACTATGTGCAGGGGAAGATCCAAGAGCCTCCATCAAATGTAGCTGCTGCCACGAAGACGAAGCATGGAAAAGGGGAAATCAAAGCAAAGATGATTATCCGAGATTCTATTCATAAGCACTTGGTTCCTTACATTTCTGAGCTGAAGACATCTAAGGAGATGTATGATAAGTTGGTGAGCTTGTTCAGGGCTAGCAATTCTAATCAAATCCTCTTCTTCAAGAATCAATTGAAGAATATCAAGAAGGGTAAGGATGAATCTATTCAATCCTATTTTATGAGGCTCACTGAAATCAGGAATAACATCCTAGCTATTGGGGAAGCAATATCTGATCGAGAGATGGTTCTTATTGCACTTGGAGGTCTCCCCCATGATTGGCATGTATTCAATACCACTATTCTCAATAATAATGTGTTTCTAGATTTTAATGAAATATTGATGGGATGCACTCAAGAGGAAACAAGAATGATGGAGTATGCCTCTAATGGTAATGGAAGTGACCCTACTGCCTTCGCCGCTCATGCAAAGAAGAAGAACCATGGTGGCTCGAGAAATCAAAACCATGGTATAGCGGGGCCCAAAGGAAGGAAGGGAAGATGTTACACTTGTAACAAGACTGGTCACTATGCAAGAGAGTGCCCTAATAGAAGGGACTCTCCCAGGGATGATGACAACGACAACTCGAGAAGGAATGGCAGGAACAACAGTTTCCAAGGAAAAAGGAAGGCTCCCTCTGATTGTAATGGAAATGGGCAACCTTTCAAGAGGTCAAGAAATTCTAGGTACGATGAGTCTAATGTTGTTGATGATAAGAGAAATGATTTTATTCTTGTATTTGCGCTCTCTGCTGTATCTCCACCCGACATCCTGGATGTCTGGTTAATTGATAGTGGTGCTTCAAGGCACCTCACTGGTTATAAAGAAGCCCTTTCTGATTTGGTTGAGAAGGAGGATACTAATCTGAAAATTATCCTTGGAAATAATGCCACCTATCCCGTAAAAGTGACAAGGACTGTGACCCTCCATTTATCTCAAGGTCAAGTCATCTGATTACAAGGTGTGTTGTATGTACTTGATTGGAAGAAGAACCTTGTGTCCATTTCGGCAAAATGGAAGACAAAGGGTTCAAGGTGGCATTCGTTGATGGAAAGGTACTTATCTGGAAAAAGAACTTAAAGGAATCTCTTTCTATTGGTTTTAGAGTTGATACACTCTACCAGGTTGGAGGAAGCCCATTGGGGGATATGACATGTGATACAACTCTTTAAACAAAGTTATGGCATCGGAGGTTTGCACACTTTCATTACAAAGCCCTTCTCGAAGCAAGGAAGGTGGTGACAGGGATGCTTGAATTTAGAGATGATCAAGAAGGTATATGTCAGGGTTGTGCTGGAGGGAAGCTTACAAGGGGGCCATTCCCCTCAAGTGTGACAAGGACAACTGATATCTTGCAGTTGATACATTCTGACTTATCTGATATGCTGCCTGTGTCATCCTTGCGAGGATGTTCCTATTACATGACTTTTACAGATGACTTCTCCCACAAGACCTAGATATATTTTTTGAAGAAGAAGGACAAAGCATTCAAATGGTTCCGTACTTTCAAGGCCTTGGTGGAAAATCAAACCAAGAAGAAAATCAAAGTTTTGAGGACCGACAGTGGGACCGAGTATAAGTCAAATGAATTTAATGACTTTTGTAGAGGAGCTGGCATTAAGAGGGAGGCTACAACTGCTTACACTCCTGAGCAAAATGGTGTTGTTGAAAGAAAGAACAAGATCATTGTGGAAGCTGCCCGTGCCATGTTATATGACCAAGGTCTTCCGAAGTTTTTATGGGGAGAAGCTGCGAACGCTGTTGTGTATGTTCAAAATAGATGCCCGCTTTCCGCTCTGGACTCCAAAACTCCCGAATACGTCTTCTCTGGTAAGAAAACTGATGTTTCTCATTTTTAGAGATTTTGGTTGTCCTATTTACTTTCATGTGCTGAAAGAAAAGAGAAGCAAGCTGGATGCTTTTTGAAAGAAGGGAATGTTTGTGGGCTACAGTGAAAATTCGAAGGCATATAGAATCTATGTGCCTGGTCAAAGAGAAGTGGAGATATGCCACGATGTCACCTTCGATGAAGATGCTACCCTCAAGAAAGTGAGAAATCTTCCTAGCTCCAAGGAAGACAAAGAAAATGAAGGAGCAGGGAAGCTAGAAGAGACGAAGGATGACCTGGTGCGCGATGTTGAAGGACTTATGGATCCCATTGATCCAACTCCTTCAAATAAGAGAAAACCCTCATGGCTTAGGGATACTCTCGAAGATACCGAGAGACATATTTCCCCAAGGTGGACATTCAGTGAAAGCAAGAAGTCGAAGAGATACCAAGCGTATCTAGTAGCCATGAGTACGATAGTACAATCTGAGCTTGGAACATTTGAAGAAGTCGTAAAGCATCAAGTTTGGAAGGATGCTATGCATGAAGAATATGAGTCCATTATGAAGAACGATGTCTGGGATGTGGTCTCAAGATCGGAGGACAAATCTGTTGTCACCTCGAAATGGATCGATAAGATCAAGCATGGATTTGATGGAAGTGCTGAAAAGTACAAGGCAAGATTCGTTGCCTGAGGCTTCTCTCAAAAAGAAGGCATAGATTATGATGATATACTTGCACCCGTGGCCCGCTATATCACCATCCGATCTATTATTGCCCTTGCTGTTATGCAAGGATGGAGTTTACATTAGATGGATGTGAAGACCACTTTTCTGCGTGGATCTACAAAGGAAGAGGTGTATGTGGAACAACCTCTGTGGTTCGAAGTCCAAGATAGAGACACCCATGTATGCAGGTTGAAGAAATCCCTCTATGGGTTGAAACAAGCCCACAGGGCTTGGTATGAGAGGATAGATAGCTACTTGATGAAGCTGGGCTTCACTCGAAGGAATGTTGATCCGAACCTTTAATTTAAGGTTGATAGAGAAAGGCCTCTCATTTTGGTTCTCTATGTGGATGATCTCTTCCTGACAGGTGCTGAACCTCTCATTCATCAGTGTAAGAGGGAGCTAGCTTTTGAGTTTGAGATGAAAGATCTAGGACTGATGCACTACTTCCTAGGCTTGGAGGTCTGACAGAGGCCAAGCGAGATTTTCCTTTCTCAAGGAAAATTTGTTGTGAAGCTGCTGGAGAGATTTGGTATGGTGGACTGTAAGTCTGTGTTGACACTGATGGAACTCAACTTTAAGTTGAGTGGAAATGCTGCTGGGCCCGTGCTAGCAAATCCTACCGAGTATCGACAACTTGTGGGGGCCCTGATGTTCCTAGTGAACTCCTGTCCGGACGTTGTTTTGCAGTGAGCACTTTGAGTCAACATATGGTTGATCTTAATCACATTCATTGGATTGGTGCCAAGAATCTATTGAGATATCTTCGGGGCACAATCAACCATGGGTTGAGATACACTACTGAGAGTTTGAGACTCCATGGATATACTGATGCCGATTGGGTTGGTAGTGTGGTGGATCGCAAGAGCACATCTGGATGTTTCTTCAACTTGGGTTCTGCTTCGATATCTTGGATGAGCAAGAAGTAGAAGTCGGTGGCTTTGAGCACCGCTGATGCCCAATACATTGCAGCGAGTATGGCCTGTTGTGAAACTGTTTGGTTGCGAAAGATCTTTAGTGAGCTGTTTGGGCATGTGCTAGATACCACTATTATCCTTTGTGATAACCATAGTGGTATTCGTCTTTCTGAGAATCCCGTGTTCCATGATCGATCCGAGCATATTGATATTAGGTACCACTTTATTAGGGATATGGTACAGCGAGGCGCAGTAAGGCTCGATCATATAGGAACTGATGAGCAAGTCGTAGATATTCTCATGAAGCCCCTGGGAAGGTCAAGTTCCTAACCTTCCGTGAGAAGCTTGGAATCGTGGAAAGACCCTATTTTGAGGGTCCTACTTGAGTTGGACTATGAGCTCTGGGAGCTCCAGGGGGCTTGGGGATAACTTCTTGGAGCTATAAGCACATACGAGGCTAGGCTTGCCGAACCTTGTTGTGCTTTTGCCCCACCGTTATGATATTGAGTTGGTTTGCCTCTCTCTGATCTGTGCCCCACACGCATCCTACCGATGGAGTTTCGGACTCATGGGAAGTACCTCTCATTTGGCCAATGAGGTGGGAAATGTGGATAGAGACCATAGCAAGACGGATGGACGCATCGGAGATTACCATACTCTCTATGTCTAGGATGACACGTGTCCAACACCTTGATATGGGATCAAGTATGATGAGGTTTTATCCTCTAAACTGACTTCGGGTCAGTAAACTAACTTCAAGTTAGTATGAGACTCTTTTGAGTCTGAGAGAGGTTTTTACCTCTAAGCTGACTTCGGGTCAGCTATGTGTGATGTCTTTGTGACTCTCCTTTTGTTATGAAATAAAGAGCCAACAAAGCAAGTTACGACAGGATGACGCACGATGTTTGGTTTGGTACATGATGCATGGCACTTTTGGACAGATGGAGTTCTCCCTAGTTGAGAGGGAGTGTTAATTTTGGGCAACTAGGTCCAAACACCATGTTGCACTGCTCATATGACCATGGTCATATTTTTGTTTGATTTCTCTTTTGGAGAGGTGCAAGATTGATCTAAAGATCATGTTGATCGAATGAGCAGAACATTGATTTTGAATTTATTTTCCACATGTGCAAGGTCGGCCAAATTTATCCCACATGCCTATGAGATGTGTCACACACCCTCATTGATGAATATAAATTAGAGAGACTTGGAGGTCATTTTCTCATCATCTCATCACACATTCTCATTGTGATCTGATTGGTTGGATAGCCTCTGGAGCCCTTTTTCCCTCACACGTGTGGAGCAAAGCTGTTGTTTTCTGCGCTGATCTGGTTAGGGTTTTTCTGCTGCAGCGTTGACTGTGGTCAACCCTTGGTCGTTTGACCTCAATCTTTTGCAGATATTCCGATTTTAGGAGGCTGTACGCTAGGCACTAAAATCGAGGAATTGCAGGCTGTTTGACGAAAGCCCTAGTTTGCTGTGTTGACTTTTCTAAAGCTGCCTCCGTTGACTTTTCTGCGTTGTGCCTGGTTTGACTTGCGTTGACTTATGATGAGCTGTCTTTGAGGGCTGTGGGTGTGACACATGAAAGTGCTGGCTGACCGAGAAAGACTTTGTTGGTTTAAGCATCCTGCTGATCGCCGTAACGCCACAATATCTCATATCTTTGCTGGACAAAAGGAATTGTAAATCTGATCTATATTTGGCTTGTCTTCTATTGATCTATTATTGTGTTCTATCAACATTTTACTTTCAAGTTTATGTGATTTTTATTTTGTATTGGGCCTAAGAAAGGTTGAAGTAAAAGTACATCAAGCATAGAACACCATGGTTATCTAAATTTAACATGGTATCAGAGATGAGGTGAAGACAAAGTCCAAGAGCCCAGGCTGGTGTTAGAAGCTATCTCTGAAGGAAGAAATCCTATTAAGGACAAATGGCCTCCTCAACCTACAAGGGTTTCAAGGCTGATGATAAATTGACTGATAAGTCTGATTATCATGCATGGAAGATGTCCTTGCATTTGGCGCTAGATGATCAAGATGTCATGGACTATGTACAGGGGAATATTCAAGAGCCTCCATCAAATGCAACTGCTGCCACAAAGACAAAGTATAGAAAAGGGGAAATCAAAGCAATGATGATTATCCAAGATTCTATTCATAAGCACTTGGTTGCTTACATTTCTGAGCTAAAGACATCTGAGGAGATGTGTGATAAGCTGGTGAGCATGTTCAAAGCTAACAATGCTAATCAAATCCTCTTCTTCAAGAATCAATTGAAGAATATCATGAAGGGTAAGGGTGAATCTATTCAATCCTATTTTATGAGGCTCATTGAAATCAGGAATAACCTCCTAGCTATTGGGGAAGCAATATTTTGTATTGGGCCTAAGAAAAATTGAAGTAAAAGTGCATCAAGCATAGAACACCATGGTTATCTAAATTTAATAGTTCTTAGACCATTAACAATCTTTAGAAGTGTCTTACATTTATATTACTATGCATAATATCTAGGGCTATGTCATAAAAGCACATGTGAAGATAACTTTTCTTGTAAATTGCAAAGGAGTAGATTATGTTTTCGCTGATTGTATTAACATTCTATCTTCAGTGAGAGGATTTTTGCTAGAATTTTGTTAGTTTCAACTTTATATGAATGTGAAGCAAGAAGTCTTGTTATGAATATTCAAATTGGATTTTGCTTTTCTGTTGTACCTATTCTGATCGGCCCCAACATCCCCACTCGTGCAAGCATGTAATTGACTCCAGTTGGTTCCGTGCAAGTCGACTCCAGTTAGCTCCACATAGGTTTTCTCCAATAAATCCAACATATATATTTATATCCTAAGCATGCTCATGCCCTCTACCAATATGCTTTTCTGTTGTACCTATTCTCATCGACCCCAACATCCCCACTCGTGCAAGCATGTAATTGGCCCCAGTTGGTTCCATGCAAGTGGACTCCAGTTAGCTCCACATAGGTTTTCTCCAATAAATCCAACATATATATTTATATCCTAAGCATGCTCATGCCCTCTACCAATATTTGTGGCCTCTAGCCTTTGTCATTGTTTGGGCACACATTCCAATCCTGGTGCAATGATTGATTCTTATTTGTGTGTGGACTTGACAACGAGCGACCCCTTCCTCTACTTGCGTGGCCCTAACCTTACCATGACGCTCCTTTTCTCACATGGTGCTAGCCCAACATGTTGTGCACGCCTCATTCCTGCCTAGTACGTGGCCCTATCTTAGCTTGTGGCTTACCTCTCACTCCTATCTAGCGCGTGACCATGATCAACATTCCATAAGCCTCCCCACCTTCACTTGCAAGCCTTCCCTTCTCTTGCCTAGCCTCATTCTCCTCAATCTTGCCCCCTTCCCATTCCTTATCCATATCTTGCCTCCTCTCCATCTCTCCTGAATTTGTCCTCTTAGCACGTGTTATGTAAAAAATAAATAAATATGTTTTAATGTCTAAATTAGGAAGAAGGAAAGGCATCGATGCTATATTTAAGCCAGGGGCCCTTCCATTGTAAGAATCATCATTCTATTTCCTAATAATATATATAAACACACACACACACACACACACACACACACACACACACATATATATATATATGTCAAATATAGTGTTAATTGTGTGTGCTCCATCTAGTATTAGAGCCACGTCTATTACTAGCCGCATCCTGCCACTCTAGTGCCGCCTCAGCTGCATTTGTTTCGACCCAGCCCCTACTTATCCACCGACCACATCGCTATGCCAGTATTTCCTCTACGCCACCATCTGTTCTCTGACACCCACGTCCAATTTTTCGCCTAAGTTGCTGCGGTCATCCCTGTCCACTAACTTTGCCCTGTCATTTCACAATCTTGTCACTGTGTTTCCATGTCAAATCTCCCTACCCCGTCGATCCGCGGCTATGGACTAACACATCCGCCCTCAACCGATTTGACCTCTCGCCATATGTCCACTAGCAACCCTGCCCGACGAAGCATAGCCTCTGCCGCAATCTCTTAGCTGCCACGAACTTTCGAGCTGCTGTTGCCATTTTGTGAGCCGACAATTTTAATTCCGACAACCAATCTCCCTGTTGTCATCGCCGCTACAAATCTTTGAGTTGCCATCCCCCCCTCCCAAGAGCACGCTAAAATTGTTTGGCTTTGTCAGTATTTGTCTCACGACGATAAAAATTATATATATATATATATAGTTCTAGTTAATTATATAGTTATAAAAATAAAAAATAAAAATAAATTAAAGTTAAAGAAGCGAGTCAAGCTGGAATGCTATACACCACTCTACACTTGAACAATGTTGATGAACGACTTTAGTAAAAAATTGACAGGAACTTGAGAATAAGCTCAATTAAAATGACGAGGAGATTAAGAAGCTCCAGGGTACAACAAAGGGTATAAAGAATTGACTCTAGCAAAATTATGATGACCTTTGAAAGGACCTCGCAACCTTTTCAAATAAGGTTGATTAGAATCACACTTAAGCAATGGGGATGCTGAACCTGATCTGTCAAAATTGAATATTACAACTGATCTACAACATCAGAATAATGAAGCTAATCAACAACCAGATTCTTCAAATACATCAAACCCGTCAGCCTCACATCATATCCTTGAATCTCCGCATGCATCTTCCATACCTAATCCACAAAATAATATACTGAATTTTCAAAATATGCAGGCCTCAACTGAAATTCCTTTCTTCACTCCACAAATTGCCACATGTCAACGAAGAGAAAAACTCGAGTTGTCCAAATTTGACGGTGATGAGAAACACGATGTAGCATGGTTCAACAAGGCAGAGGAGTATTTCAAGATTTACAATATTGACAATGACGATGAAAAAATCAAGTATGCATCCATGCAATTAGAAGCCGAAGCATATAATTGGTATATGTGGTGGAATAAATCAACACATGCTATTACTTGGAGGAAATTCAGAGATGCTTTCTTTAAAAGGTTCCATGGTGTCAAAGAAGCAGAGTTCTTCACAACACTCACCATGCTACAACAAAAAGGAGATGTGGACGAATATACTAGAGAATGGGAAACTCCAACTATACGAGTACTTGGAATATCAGAAAAACGTTTTGTTCAATCATACCTCACTGGATTTAAAGTTTAAACCATATCTTCAGAATGAGCTTAAGCTTCATGACATCACATCCTTAGAAGAAGCAAGACATAAGGCAAAAGCCGTAGAAAAGCAGTTCGAAAGAACACAACTGCCAAAAGTTGAAAGAGTATATTCGAGACGAAGGTTTTTCGAAACTTCTGACATGGAGAATACAAATTAGATTCCACCACATCTACATGAAAGAGGAAAATCTAATATGGAGGTGCAAAGAATAAAAGAGGGTAAATGTAAACATTGTGGCAAAAAATGGGATCCTAGACACAAATGTGTTAAAGGAAAGGACACCAAGAACTTGTATAAATGTGAAGCAATCAATGATTCAGATTGTGAAGAATCAAACATAGAAGGAGCTGTAGATTCTCAACAATTTTCCCTAGAATCAGACAACACAAGTATTCTGCAAGTATCGTTATTAGCTGTGATAGGAATATCTCAGCCCCAGACCTTGAAGTTAAAAGGACATATTAAAAAGAACAATGTAATGGTTCTAATAGATACGAAGAGCACTCACAACTTCTTGGACCCAAATTTTGCAAAAAGGCTCAACATCTTCACATATCCAATGCCTAATATGAAAGTGATGGTAGTAGATGGAAATAAAATCGAAAAAGTAGGAAAATGACATAAGGTCAAATTGCAAATTCAAGACTACAATCTAGAATACCCATTCTATACAGTACAACTTGGAGGAGTGGATGTGGTCCTTGGTATCCAATGGCTTCAAACCTTACGCACTTACTCCGCCAACCATCAAAAGCAATTTATAAAGTTTAGATGGGAAGGGAGGAAATATAAGCTAGATGGTTTTCAACCACCTCAGAATCAAATTGTATCATCCTACCAGATGATGAAGCTGATTTGAAAAGGAGCACCAACGTAAATAGTGCAGTGTCATTGGATGGAAATGTTGGCTTCAAAATTGATTAGCGAAGAACCACCGGAAGTTCAGGAGTTAATTCAAAAGCACAAGAAGGTATTCCAAGATATTCCACTACAGATGCCACCTTAAAGAGAAATTGAATAGATATTCAAAGTCAAATTGGGATCAAATCCTGTCAACATAAAGCCATGTAAATATACACATCTTCAAAAAACTGAAATCAGAAGATTAATCCAGGATCTTTTGAAGTGTGGTATCATTAGAAAAAGTAGAAGCCTTTACGCTGCTTTGATGGTTCTAGTACGAAAGAAGGATGGATCGTTTAGACTATGCATTGATTATAGAGGATTAAAAAAGATAATGATTAAGAACAAGGTCCCTTTCCCTTCATAGACGAAACACTAGATGAAATTCATGGAGCCAAATATTTTTCAAAATTAGACTTGAGATCCGGATACTACCAGATCAGAATAAGATTACAGGACGTAGCAAGGGCCGCCTTTGGAACTCATGAAGGTCATTACGAGTTTAAGGTAATACCTTTTGGGTTAACTAATGCTTCAACAACCTTCTAGGCTACCATGAATGAGGTATCCCAACCATATTTAAGCAAGCTTGTGCGAGTTTTCTTTGACAATATTATAGTCTATAGTAAAACATGGAAGAAGCATGTACAACATCTGGAACAAGTTCTCACTATACTAGAAGAAAATCAGTTTTATGCAAAAATGTCCAAATGCACGTTTGGGAAGGAAGAAGTAGAGTACCTCAGGCACATAATATGCAAGGAAGGAGTAAAGGTAGATCCTAATAAGATCAAGGCTATAAAAGAATGGCCCAAACCAATTAACATCACCAAATTAGGAGGATTTTTAGGGTTGATTGGATACTATCGAAGGTTTATTCGAAACTATGCTCATGTAACTGCACCCCTAACAAACCGTTCAAAGATGAACTCATTTCAATGGGATGATAAGGCATAAAAGTGTTTTGAAGTCTTAAAGGAAATTATGTCCAATGCAACTATATTAGCAACTCCAAACTTTTCAAAGCCTTTTGTAATTGAATGTGACACTTCAGATTTTGGAATAGGAGCAATGTCGATGCAAGATGGCCATCCAATAACATTTGAAAGAAGGAAGCTCAATAAAAGGGAATGTTTAAAATCTACCTACAATAAGGAAATGCTTGCCATTATGCATGCATTAGCTAAGTGTAGACAATACCTTTTGGGAAGTAAGTTTTTAATACGAACATACCATAATAGTCTTCAACACCTTCTCCAACAGAAAACACCTTCTACAGAACAACAAAAATTGACCAAAAAAATTGTCGCCTTTGACATGGAGATATTACATAAGAAAGGGAAAGATAACGTAGTAGTAGATGCTTTATCCATAAAAGATGAAGAGTCGTCATTGCTTGCAATTTGGGTTGTAGTTCTAGAATGGCTTAATGAAATTCAGAGTGAGTATGCAAAAGATCTAGAAACATGTGCTACAATCAATAATCCTGCTCATTATTCAAAATTCTGATGGAAAAATGATAATCTTTGGTATAAAGTTAGAATTTACCTAAGCCCAAATTCCAAATTTAAGCCCAAAGTTCTCAAGGAGTCCCACGATTAACTATCAACTGGACATGTAGGTTTCTTTAAAACCTACTATAATGCATGACAATAATTTTTTTGGAAGGGAATGAATTAGATATTAAAAAATATATAGCAGAGTATGATCAATGCCAAAGAAATAAAAATGAGAACATTATGACCGCTAGATTGCTCCATCCCTTAAATATTCTAAACCATAAATGGGAAGAAATATCGATGAACGTTATTAAAGTGCTACCCCTGTCAGATGGGAAGGAAAAAATCCTCATAATAGTCAACAGGCTCACCAAGTATGCACACTTCATAAGAATGAAGAAATTGGACTCAACAAAACAAATAATTGAGATATTTTGCAAGAATGTCTACAAACTACATGGATTTCCCAAAGTCATTGTTTGCGATAGAGACACCAAATTTAAGGGAAATTTATGGAAGGATTTTTTCAAACATATTGGAACATACCTTAACATGAGTGCAACATATCATTCTCAAACAAATGGTCAATTAGAAGCTGTCAATAAATGTTTAGAAGCTTACCTTCGTTCTTATGCAAAAAACAATTAAATTAAGTGGGCTCAATGGTTACACCTCGCTGAATGGTGGTACAATTCTACTTATAAGTTATCACACTTCAACAAAAATGACCCCATTTCAAGCTTTGTATTGTTATGAGCCTCCTAAATGGAAGGAGTTTGCCATTATAGAGACAAAATTGCCAACAATTAAAGACCCGTTAGAAGAAACCCAAAAAGTCTTTCAAGCATTAAAAGAAAATCTAAATATTGTAAGAAATCGTATGAAACAACACGCTGACCAACACATAACAGAAAGAGAATTTGAGGTTCGAGAATCGGTATTTGTTAAACTTCAGCTTTACAAGTAATTGCCTTTAAAACAGAAGGGAAAAAACAAATTGGCACCAAAGTTCTATGGATGATATCAGATTAACAAAAAGATCAGCCAAGTAGCAAACAACTTATGCTTTCGTGATAAAAGCTGTGTTTACAATGTTTTACATGTATCTTGCCTTTAAAAAGCACTAGGCAAACACCAAGTGGCATAGACAACACTTCGACATTAGATGACGAAGGGAAGATCATTTTGGAACCAGAAGGAATCATCACCAACAAAGAAAAGAAATTGCCATCAGGAGTAATCAAAGTATACCTTATTAAGTGGAAGAACCTTCTAGAGAAGAAGCCTTTTCTGAGACAGAAGCATTCCGTCAACAACACCCTTCGTTACCTATGCTTTGAGGACAAAGTATTTTTTTGAGGGGAAGGCAATGTTATTTAAAAAAGAATTAAATATGTTTTAATGTATAAATTAGGTAGAAGGGGTACGATCAAAGACTGTGCCCCATCATGTAAAGGCACCGAGGCTGTATTTAAGCCCGGGGCACGTACCTCTTATGCCCCTCCTTCCATACTTGTAGCTCCATTAAATTAGGTAGAAGGGGCATGATCAAAGACCATGCCCCATCATGTAAAGTCACTGAGGCTGTATTTAAGCCCGGGGCATGTAATTCTTATGCCCCTCCTTCCATACTTGTGGCTCCATTGCCTCATACTCTTGAACCCTAGTATCCTCTGTGGGTCTCTCTAAAAGAAAAAAGTTTGCTATCTTTTTGAACAAGCTGTTCAATGACCCAACATTGATGATTACTATAGGTATATCATTAGGCAACAACGACCTTGATGTGGCAGAGGATGGTGACAATGATAAGAAATAACAATTTTCAGGGATAGTCCTAGAGACAGTTATTGAGGATGCCAACTAAACACGAATTGGTGACACTGACAACACCAGGAACCAAAAACAAGAATTTTTAAGGACAATTTTAGTGATGAGAGTCCAAGAGCTGATTAAACAAATGGAACTGGTGACACTCTTGAATTTCGATTTATGGGGAGAAATTTATAATCTCCATTAAAGTATTGAAAATTGAATTAGAGAACTTAATTATGAATCATTATGAACTTAATTATGAACCTCCACCACTGTTTTCTGAGAGAAATTGTGGCATCAGAAGGGAGATTTTCGTTGTTGGAGGGGCTTGTTTATTGTTTATTCTTATTTTACGTTGTCATTTCATTTCCTGTTTCTATTACCGTTTTCTCTATTTCAATATCAAAGAGAATGGAAATTTTGGTGACTGAAGTTTGTCTATAGATATTGCTTAGCATTGATGTATCCTCATACTGAGCTGTAGGTTCTTGCAATTTTGGAGCTATATCGCAAAATATATGAAGAATTTCTAGCGGTTCCTGTTATTAAAGGCAAGAAAAGTGAGGTAGAAAAGTTTGCTGGTGGCCTTTACACAACTACAGTAGAGGTATTATTGTGTCCAGTATTGTGAGATAAAGTATTATTTGATCTTGGTTTGTGTAGGTTTAAAAATGAGAATGCATTTTTATCTAAGATTCCTAATAGGCAAATGTTCATTCGTTTGTCAGGCTTTTATTCCCAACACAGGACGTGGTATACAGGGTGCTACATCACATTGCCTTGGGCAGAACTTTGCAAAGATGTTTGAGATAATATTTGAGAATGAGAGAGGGGAAAAGGCTATGGTTTGGCAGAATTCATGGGCATACACTACTCGTACGGTAAAACTTCTACCTGATTGGGTTGCTGCACAACATTTTTATTTTCTGTTGTGGGGTGGAGGATTGGGTTGTGTGGAGAAAGTAGTGTAAACTTTATGGGGTACTTAGAAATTTTAAATTATCAACGAATGTTTATAATGTCATCAAGTGACCAGGAAACAATCAATGTGACTGATACAAAGCTGCATGTCAAGTAGGAAAAGGGGACTGCATCTCCTCAGAAAAATATATTTAAGCCGAGTATAGTATATATTTAAGCCAACAATAGCTGTTAAAATATAACACAGGAATGGGAAAACGTCGATTAAAATATATCTTTACTGCAGAAGGCTATCTAGTTATTAAGTGTACTTTTGAGGTCTTAATAAATTATATTTGCTTTGTAATTTTCAGAATACTTCATGGAAAGGTAATCTGTCCATAAAATGCTATATTCTTTTGCTAAATTATGTCTGCAACGATATCAATTATGTGAAGAACTGTTATTAAATTTTTAGACATTACAGGTCCCATCATCTGTACCTGGAACCTGCAGCAGCCTAGATCCATGTTCACTCTGGATCGATCAAGTGCTGAGAGGGACTAAATCCTCGGAGGTGCAAATCTTTTGATTATTTAAGATGGATCTAGGTTGGTTGTAGTGTTAGTCAACTCCATGGAACTCACAACTTACGGAGATGGATATATAAAAATACTATTTTGATATATATATATATATATATATATTTGCAACATAAAGCCCCAAGGGTTAGCTCAAGCAGTCTAGAGCCAGATGTGAAGTTCTTTGATATTGTTGCTAATTGTTGTAGATCACAGGTTTGACTCTCTTCAGGGGTTTCCTGTGCTTTCATTCAAAAAAAAAAAAGTTTCCTGTGGTATCTTAATTTTGTTGATGTTTGCCGATTTTCCCTGGTATTTTATCGGTTATTTGGTTTTCTGTACCCTTGACAATTATGTCCCTATGACGATGTTTGCAACCATGATTTTTATGTAAACATCATATCTGTAATATTTCTATATATGTGTAACTTTGGTATCTCTTTTATCTCTCTATATAACAATTTTTATATCACTTCGATTGTCTACATGTTTATTTTTTATTTTTTATTTTTTAAATGTAAGCCAATGTTGCAAACATCAGCATCGGGATAAAATCGGCAAGGCTCCAAAAAACTAAAAACATGTCATGATTTTGTGATAAAATTGAGATGTTTACAACACTAATGTAAGATAAAACGTGTATATCATTGGTAATTTACAAAATGTACAAGCATGATTATACATCTACGAACATTGCTCGGAATGGTTATTTCCAAGAAAAAAATCTGTCTGAACCAAAACTAACACTATGCCAAGTGAGGGGAGGATCATCTGCCCAGAAATGGGAAACCAGATGGTCTCCTTGCTTATCTTGTAGAAAAATTAGAATGTTTAAAACATAGTAAACTAGCAAAAAGAAAATAGGGGACTGGGGGTTGTTTTCTTGGATCAGGGGATACGTTCCTTTGCATGCTGATGGCTAATGGTAAGTTGTGTCATCTTGACCCTCCAACAACTAGTTAGGACGTTCCCTTTCAACAATCGCTCTGCCCCAACAAATATCCTCTGCCTGAGGAGGAGTATCTTTACCTAACTTCTCGGCATTTGCTACCTGGCTGTAGGCAGAGTGCTCTTTTCCATCACTGTGCAAAGGACCCAAATCATCAAAATACTTCGCCACAGAGTTGTTGGCTTTGGCCTTCCTTGCCTAGGAGATTATTGACGGTGGAGAGCCGAGTTGGGGGAACTCAACTAGCTGGGGTTTTCTGAAGAGTTGGAAGCCGCTGGAGACATAGGGACCAGAGGGAATTGAATACCAAGCACCCCAAACATGACTCTCAAAGTAGATCTTGCCTGGACCAAGTGGAAGTCCAGGTTGGTAATGCAGTGCTTTGTTGCCTTCATAATGTCCTCCTGATCTCTGAGATGCCTGCCAAACAGATTTCATAGAGCCGATTGACTGTCTTATGTGTTTCTCATTTATGTTCTCTCCATCTTTGTAACCATACGTCTGATACATATAGAGAGATCCTCATCATATTTGTCCACACCAGGGCCATGCCAGGAGGTTTGAGGCGAACGACCTCTTCCTCTGGCTCCTCGTCGAGGTCGTCCCCTCTCTCTAACCATTGCAATCAAATGAAAATCTCCAACACGAGTGCTATGCAACCTCTCAATTCTTCCGGTCCTGCAAATACCTAAAGGAATGAACTCTGTTGGAATATTTCGATTAGGGCAGCATTTTAATTTTTTTTTCCTTACATGACAATTATTTGTGATATTATGTTCTTCTTATATTCTTATCATCAAATAAATACCAAAAACAACGAAGATCACAACCATACAAAGATGAACACGAGATATAGGCTGCAAGCGAGGGCAAAACCCATCCAAGGGGAAAACCCAGAAAGAACTTGTCTTCTTATAGAATCAATTCAAAGGAGACTACCAAGACAAAAACCTAGACCAAACCCACCATCAAGAACCATGTCAACCAACCAATCTTTCTTCTTCAATGCATGACTAAGCCTCGAAGGGCAGCGAAACAAGATCTCTTCAAGATGATAGGTCTTCTAGCCTTTCGTGCTTACCAAGACAACCTGCAATACTTCCTACAATTTCGTACCTGAGGAAACCTTAGAAACACTAGGGCACTTGCATGTGTGAACAATAGAAGACAAATTATAGACTTCCGAATTCTTCTAGGGTTCCTTCCTTCCTTCACTAGCCCTCTCTTAACTTTTCTAGGACTTTCACATTCCTCTCCAATTGCAGATCGAAATCAAGGACATGTGCTTGATTTGTCTCTCAATAAGTTGAAGATCCATCTTTATATAACCTTTCCAAGGGACTCCATTAGCCCTCTCTAGGATGACTTTTCCTTGGTTGGCTGACTTGGTCTTGGGAGCCTTCTAGACATCTCTAATATAAAATAATTTTTCTTTCTTAGACACAAGAGCCCGAATGGGACTTTTACAATTTGACAAGAATGTTTGACTCATGACAAAACCCTAGGAGCATTCAATGGATGCTTGGCCTAATGACAAAATGATTTGTGCAAGAAACCCATGCTTTACAGAAATAATTTCCTTATGTTCTTTACATCATTTTCTTTCTTCTTTTGATAGATAAAAAATACATCATGACATGAATCAAATGACAAATATGAAGATTGAAACTAGTTACATTCTTCAACAAGCTCTAGTTGAATTAACCTGTGATTCACCTCTCAAGGAAAAATTGAATGCTGATGCGGTGGCTGCTAAACATCCCATCCAGAGCAAGGTAAGTGACAACTGTAGCTGGTAGGCAAACCGCGCTGCCTCGCCTTCACCATTAATGCTTTGGGGAGATTAGACACGACATTATTAAGTGCTAGTTGTCTCTGGCACCCAGATCCAGGGATTGCCTACATGTTAAATCTCTACTCTCTCTCTCTTTTTGTATTTATATTTAGGAAACATATAGTGTTGCTATTATTATTAATTCTTAGTAGTATATTTTTGTTTGAAGCTGGCATGTGATGTTGTCATTGTTACCCACATGACCTCCTCTACCTTACTGGGCTGGAAAAATACCTTTGGATGCAATCAAGACATATATCTAGAAATTTTAGGGCAAGTTAGTGTTGAATTTTGTAGCTATGGTCGGTGTTCATAATTAATATTTTAGCCCTTGATGTATTTGTAATAAATATAAAGCATGTTCTTCATGCTATTGTCAAAAGAGAAAATATATGGCATGTTCTTCATGTCAGTTTTAAAAGAGAAAAATTTGAAAATTTGAAAATTAAATTTTTATCTACAAAAGAAGCCAAGTCGGCCTTGTTACCGCTCAAACTAGTAGGGGTCATAGGGGGGGATCCTACAGAGCAATTACTAGGTCAAGGGGAAACAATGGAGCGATAGCCTACTGTCACCTCAGCTAAGGCTCCTTGCTGTTTACAAAATTTCACCGACGGGAGAAGACTCAATATAAGGGGAATCACTAGATGAATGGATCAATAAGAGGATAAGGAGTGATTCCTCAGGCCTATTCACAAGAGAGGCTCATTTATATGGATTTCTTGCTAGAGAAGCAAGGTGATATGCTCTCTAGGAAGGGCTAAGAGGATTCTTGAGGCTAGGGTTTGGGAATATATCCTGTAAAGATGATTCCTAGGCCGAAAAATACGGCGGATCCGTGTTTCATACGTCGGATCACCGTACGGAAGCGCCACGATTCTTGTACGGATCCATATGGTTCGCAAGCAATTCCGTACAATGCCGTATAGATCCGACTTGCGCACTTCACTAAAGCGTAATTTTTGATTTTTTTAAATTTTATTTTATTTTTGGTTTTAGTTGGGTTAGTAAGTGAGTTAGTGTTGGGTTAGGAATAGGATGAAAAGCTTATAATCTCTATTTCACCTCTCATTTGCTCACTTGTGTTTTTGGAGAGCTTGGAGAAGAGAGGAGAAGAGAGCTTGGAGAAGAGAAGAGAAAGAGGTAAGTGCAAACCCCAAACTCTACAAGAGCTTGCATCTACAAGAGCTAAAGAGGTAAGTGCAAACCCCAAACTCTCTCATTTTTTTGTCATTGTTTTTTGTATTTTCTCTCCTCCCTCCTACACTTTGCCGTTCTTTCTTCTTGTACATTTATTTGCAACTTGCCCACCATCTATATTCATACTCAAAGGAGGAAGGCTTTGAAGAGGAAGGGGATGATGAAAACATTGAATCACAAGATGGGACCAAACTTGAAGGGGGAAAAGGTGGTGAAAGCTACAAGTTTTTGTGCCCTCATGGTTATCATGGAGGAAAACCATATAGCAGTTCATATACCCGTGTGAGGAGGCATCTTTGTGGGGAGATGGATAGTGATGAAAGAAAGGGTATTGTGGGGATAGCAATTTGCCCAAAGGTTCTAGCGGAACAAAGAAGAAAATACATCCAAATAGAGGAGGCTGCACAACAAAAAAATAAAAAACAAAAAACTCAATCTGAATCAAGTGCAACCTCTAGATTTGGTAGCTCATCTCCTCATGGTGTTTCTGGAAGTTCTGGAGGTAAAAAAAACAATATCAGATTTCCTTAATGTTGCTGGGAGGGATGATGTGGATGGAAAGATAGTCCAATTTCTTTGTGCTTGCGATGTACCATTCAATGTGCTTTGCTCTCCCTATTGGCATGAAATGGTAAAGGGCATCAATGAAGCCCCAAAAGGATAGAAGTCCCCCAACTATGAGAAAGCTAGAAAAATGTTATTAGAAAGAGAAAAAGGAAAGGTTCAAGTAGCTTTGACATGTTTTACAAATGAGTGGGTGGATAGTGGGGTATCCATTGTATCAGATGGGTGGACAAATATCAGAAACCAACATTTGATAAATGTTCTTGGTGTTTCTGCTAGTGGTGCAGTGTTTATTGCATGTCATGATTCCTCCTTTGTCAGTGCAACTTCCCAAAACATTGCAGATCTCCTATTGCAATCAATCAGAGATGTTGGTCCTAGTAAAGTGGTTCAAGTGATCACAGATAATGCAACAAATTGTAAGGGAGCAGGAAAAATTATTGAGCGTACTTATCCACACATATTTTGGTCTGGGTGCTTGGTGCACACATTGAACCTTTTGATGCATGATATTGTGAAGCATAAAGAATGTGGGTGGATTAATGAGCTTTACAAGAGAGGGAAGAAGCTCATTAAATTTATCACAGGGCATACAAGGGTAAACTACTTCTATGGTACTTACTCCAAGTTGCAGTTGCTTAAACCTGCAAAAACCAGATTTGCAAGTTATTACCTCACCTTTAGGCGGCTAGTGAAGGTGAGACAAGCTCTAACTAATATGGTCACCGCTGAATCATGGGAGGAGATTAACACTGATAGAGATGGTGCTAATGCAGCAAAGGACACTATTCTTGACATGTTATTTTGGTCACAGGTTAAATATGTTTTGCAGTTTACCAAACCAATTTATTACATGATCAAGTTTGCAGATTCAGATCAACCAATAATTGGGTAGGTGTATGAGCAAATGGATAACATGTTGGGGCAGATTAAAGACATTTGTTGAGCCTAGAGATACCACCTTGTACAAACATATTCGTGCAGAGGTGGTAAAACGATGGGATATGCTAAATATTCCATTGCATGCATTAGCATATGTATTGACACCTAAATACTATAGTCCATCATGGCTTTCAACAACAACACCTGGGGGGGCAACCAAGAGAAAACCACACCTAGAACTACAAAAATATATGATTGCACTGGATAAATTAGTCCCTGATGAGGAGTCACACTTAGTACGGAAACAGTTGAGCAACTATACACTTTCCACTGGTCCATTTGGGAGCATGCATGCTATTAGAGATCGAGAGAGTTTTTCTTCTATTGAGTGGTGGAACATGCATGGAGGTGCTACTTCACTTCTACAGACTTTGGCACTGTGGGTGCTATCACAGGTGGTAAACACTTTTTCTGCAGAGAGGTGTTGGAGCTCTTATTCTTTCATCCACAGTGTTAAAAGGAACATGTTGAGTTTAGATCGGGCATAGAGCTTGGTTTATGTTCATTATAACTTGCGATTGTTGTCCCATTACTCTGATGATGCAAAGAGTAATAGAGACCTTAAGGTTTGGGATAGGTATCCAGAGGAGACCAATTTGGAGGATGGAGTGTTGTGATTAGAGCAATTAGAGGATGCTCTTATCCATGACGATGATGATCGACTTGACATGCCACCCCCCACTGGTCCCTTGCTTCCTAGGTTCCATGGTTCAACACCAACAACAGGGGCTTCGTCTTCATCAGTTACAGTGCCAATGGCACAACTTCCACAACCACCATCTTCTTCATTGCCACCACGTGGAGGTGCACCGTCACGTACTCTTTGTGGTGGAAGGAGAGATGAGTAGATATTTTCAGTGTTCACACTTTACTGCTTTTGTCATAGATTATCATTAGACTTGTAGGCTTGTTATGTATTTGAACTTTTTTGTCTTGGTGGTGGCCAAGTGGCCTATTTTGTAAACATTATTATTTGAATTTTGGACATGACTAATGTTGACAGTTGCTCACTTATAATATGCTTAATGTTTTATAATATGGTTAAATGTTTTATGTTTATCATTTTGTTTTATAGTATACTTAATTTTTAAATGTTTTATGTTTTATAGTATGCGTAAATGTTTTATCATGCTTAAATGTTTTATGTTTATCATTTATGTTTTATAGTATGCTTAAATGTTTTATCATGCATAAAAAAATTAAAAATTGATGTATGTTTGTAATTGCTAGGATTTAGAATCTAGATTCTAGATGGTTGATGCTCGAATAATTAATTATTGATGTACAATGGAATCATGGATGTCATATCTATCTTGGTTTATGTAAAAATATGCATGTTTTCATGTCTTCTACAACTAATATGGTATTTGGGATGTTTGTTTTGAATATAAATGCAAAAAAATATAATATATATATATATATATATATATACACACACACTAGACGCTTCTGAAACGCTTTGCGTCCTAAATTTTTGGAAAATGACGCTTTCGTGTCCTTGCTTCCAAAAAACTTCCCTGCTTCGTCCTCGCTTTGTGCGACGTTGATCGGGCCTTCCTTCTACTAAGCATGGAAACGATTATGTTTTCGTGGTCGTCGACAGATTCTCGAAGATGGCCATTATGGCGGCCTGCAAGAAGAATATCATAGTAGAAGCCATTGCTAAACTCTTCTTTGAACGAGTGTGGGTGCACTTTGGGATCCCACAGCCTATCATCTCAGATCGGGACAGCAGGTTCCTCAGCACATTTTGGTTTAGCCTCTCGTCAATGTTGGACACCAAGCTCACCAAGTCCACAGCTTTCCATCCGCAAACTGATGGCCAGACAGAGGTCGTCAACAGGATGATTATACACATTCCGCGCATGTACAATTCAAAGCATCCACGCACGTGGGATGAGAGCCTCCCCTATGTACGACACAGTTATAACCGGGCTCTCCAAAGCTTAGCCGGCCACAACCCCTTTCAGGTGGGCTTGGGATTCCAGCCACTATGTCCCATTGATGTACCCATGCCATTTGCAGCTACTTAGGCCAATTTGGGTCATGTCCAGTTTGAAGCTGACAAAGCGAACAACTTCATTGCGCGCATTCAGCACATCCGCCAACAGGTTGATGACATATTGGACAGAGCCAATGCTAAGTACAAGCAATGACATGATCAACATCGGGTGCCACACAACTTCCAGGTGGGCGACAAAGTGTGGCTACATTTGCAGAAGGAGCGCCTCATTGGACCCCACCGCAAGCTTCACGTGCTCCGATATGGGCTGTACACCATCACCAAGGCTGTAGGGAACAATGCCTTCGAGCTCAGTATTCCACCATTCCTTGTTTTGCACCAAATATTCAATGTGGACCGCCTTCGGCCCTACTTCCCACCTTTACTGGACACCTCCGACATTGCGAAACAACTCACACCAACAGAGTTAAACCCAAACTGCATGGAACAAACCACCACAAATTGTATCATGGGCATGCAAATCAAGAACACTCGCCAACAAAAGATCCAACTATATTGGGTTGTCAAAGCTGGCCAACTCCTGCACCAAGGCAAGTGGTTCACCAGGGACCAAGTTCAGCGGAAGTTTCCTCATCTCATGGAGGAACTCAACGCAATGGGGACCATTGTTTCCTAAGGGGGGAAGAATGATCCAGGTGGAAATTGGTGGCCACTCGCCTATTCCACTTGGGGCCCCACCGTTGTCTCTTTTAGTTTTTCTGTTTCGGCACAACTTACTATTTTTAGTAGTTTTTCGGGTCTTGAACTTCCATAGCTGTTTTGAGGCGCCCTAAACGACGTTTTTTGGGAAAACCGGGAGCAACATGGGTCCATGGACCGATGTTGCTCACATCAAAAGTTCTAGTCCTCGGACAGATCTTTCTAACGAGGTATGGTGCGTGTCAAACGAAGATCATATGCCAAAGTTACTTCCCCAGGAAGTTGAAACACCAATTTACCCAAACGGGGCCCATAGTTTTGGCGCTTCATCTCCTAGGGTTAGGTTTTTGGATGTTTAGGGTTTTTCATTGTTTCTCAATAATAAATAGGCCCTCGAGCCTCATCGTAACAGAGTTCAGAGGCCTATAGCCACCACAACTCTTCTCAGAGATAAGCTACCAACGTCCTAGCTAGTTTATTTCCATTCCGTCTGTAGGCAAATTTCAGTTCTTTGATATTAATGAAATGAAGTGTTATTTCCGCTTCATCTTTGTATTCATGGTTATATATGTATTCTGTTGCGTTCTTGCATAAATTCGGATCACTTGCTTCCAACAATTCAAAAAGAACTTGAAAAATTGTTGGATGGAAAAATCACAGTACCCTTAAGATATTCTGATTGGATAGAAAATTTGGTCCCGGTTATGAAGAAAAATGGCGAAATCAGATTGCGTGTAGACTTCTGAAAGATAATTATCCATTACCCAAAATGGATCATTTACTTCAACAAGTTTCAGGTTCTAACCGAATTTCTATGTTAGATGTTTTTTCTAGATACAATCAGATTCTGGTAGGTCCAGAAGATAGAGAAAAGACAATATTCAGAACTCCTTGGGTTACATTCATGTATGCAAGGATGCCTTTTGGTCTAACCAATGCTGGAGCTACTTTTCAGAGAGCCATGGATCTAGCATTTGTTGGTAAGATTAATAAATTTGTTGTCATTTATTTGGATGATCTAACTGTATTTTCTAGTTCTGATCAAAAACATTTAAAGCAATTGAGAAAGGTTTTTGACAAATGTAGGAAATTCGAGATATCACTAAACCGAAAGAAATCCTTATTTGCAATAAAGGAAGGTAAATTACTTGGTCATATTATTTCGAAAGATGGAGTAGTCATTGATCCAAAGAGAGTGTCAGCCATTCAAACAATCACCCTACCAAGGAATAAAAAGGAAGTTCAAGCTTTTCCTGGAAAGATCAACTTTTTAAGAAGGTTTATACCCAACTATGCTGAAATAGTTAAGGCCATTACTGACATGCTAAGAAAAGACCATGAAGTCAAATAGACAGTTCAATCAAGATTTGCTTTTACCCAGATTGAGAGAGCCATTTCTGAAGCCTAGTATTAGCCAATCCAGACTATTCAAAACCTTTCAACATTTTCTCTTTTGCCTCTGAAACTACTTTAGCTGCTGTCCTTTCGCAAAAAAATGAAAATGGAGATGATCAAACTATTGCCTTTTTTAGCAAAGTCATGAGAGATGCTGAGTTGAAATATGACGTTATAAAAAAAACAAGCCTATGCCATTGTCCAAGCCTTGAAAGCCTTTAGAGTCTATGTCCTTCATTCTTACATTATAGCCTATGTTCCAAACAATGTTGTTAAAACTGTGCTATCACAACCTGATATAGATGGTAGAAGAGGAAGATGGATATCTAAGATATTGGAATTTGATCTTATGATCAAATCTACAAAGCTGATAAAAGGCCAGGGTTTAGGCAAACTTATAGCTGAATCCAATTGTAAAATCTTAGGCATAAGTTTTGTGATGCAGATTTCAATAGAGAAGAATCCACAAGAACCTTCTCAATCTTCAGCAGAGAAGAATCCCCAAGAACCTTCATCTTTAGGTGAACCAACTCCTCTTCCACTTCATATTGATGAGAAATTTATGTCATCTGACTGGTGCACTGATATTGTAAATTTCCTTCGTAATTATGAATACCCACCTGGATTCACAAAGAATCAGTGCAAAACACTCAAGTTAAAGGTTGTAAAATACTGTATCATCAATGCGATTCTGTATTGGAAGGATCCATTAAACATCCTCCTGTTATGTTTACAAAAAGTGAGACAGAAGGAGTTATAGATCAATTTCATGTAGGTATATGTGGAGGTCATTATGCTTGGAGAGCAACAATTCTTAGAGGAAGATTTTGTTGGCCCAAATTGATTGCACAAGTAGGAGCAAAGATTAGAAGTTGTATACCCTGTCAGATTTTTGCTCGAAAGCAGAGATTGGCAACACTCTCTCTTGTTCTAGTCCTAGTTGAAGCACCTTTTTTACAATGGGGACTAGATTTTATTGGAGAGATTCATTCGACATCCAACAATTAACATAGATGGATTCTAACTACCACAGATCATTTCACAAAATGGGTAGAAGCCATCCTTGTCAAGAATGCTACTGACAATATGGTTATTAAATTCATTGAAGAAAATATATTGTCCAAATTTGGCTGTCCACATCAGATAGTTACAGAGAATGCACAAGCGTTCAATATTGTTAAGATGATTGAGTTTTGTTAAAAATACCAGATTTTATTATATCATTCTACCCCCTATTACCCACAAGGAAATGGATTGGCAGAGTCTTCAAATAAAAGTCTAGTCAAAGTCATAAAAAAGGTGCTTACAAATCATAAGAGAAATTGGGATAGTCATCTTAAGTATGCAGTTTGGACAAACAAAATTTCACTAAAGAGATCAACATGTAATCACCTTTTCAACTTGTTTATGGCACTGAAGCCATTTTTCCTACACATCTAGCTTTCCCTGTTATGAAATTTTTACAAGAAGCAAATGAAGAACTTGATGATTTCTCTAGAAGAATAAAGCAGACTATAAAGTTGAATGAGAACAGAGATGAAGTTCAATATAAGCTTCGCAAATATCAGAACAAAATGAAAGGTTTATTTGACAGGAAAGCCAGAGAAGGAGGCTTCAAAGAAGGGGATTTAGTACTAAAGCGGGATGTTAGAAGAGAGGATAAAGGAAAACATGGGAAATCTGATAATCTTTGGTTAAGGCCTTTCAACGTTGCCGAAGTTAAAGGGAACTATACCGTTGTCTTACAGAATTTGGAGCGCCAATATTCTTCATTGCCAGTCAATGGAAAATATTTGAAACATTATATTCAGTACTAAACTCCTTCAATCATTCATCACTGTATATCACCGGTTTGTTTCATTTTTTAGAAAAGTGTGATTGTTTTCAATAGAGACTCCATTAGCCCGAGGAGAAGGCTCTTGGATCTTCATGTTCTCTGCATCCTGCAAGAGGTAGCAGTCCCTAGTTGGAGTCTATGTTGTAACATAATTGGTTTTGATAAGTTAGTTATTTTTAGAAGGAAAAATAAAAATAAAAATGTTAGATAAAAAAAAGAAAAAAAAAAGAATAGAAACATAAGAAATAGTGAAAAATGAAAAAAAAGAGGGACAAAAGATATATATATATATATATATATATATATATATATATATATATATATATATATCAATTTCCCAAAGTATTGGCGCGCAAGTTCAAAAGCCGCTTTGTTAATTAGTTTAGTCACTTTTGATTTTAAACAAATTGTAGTTAGTGTGATTATTGAACATGTTTAGCAAATAATGACACCACGACAAGACTTTTTGGCCTTTTTTTGTTAAACCACTGCAAAGTTGAATTGCCGTGGTCTGCGTTCAGAAGTGATCAATGGCCCATAGACCGCTCCGCACCCCCCAAGCCCATCCGACATTTAGTCAATGGGGGTGGGGGGGGGGCGGGTGGGGGTGCGAAAAGCTGTAGCCCCCAAAACAACCAACGCCACGTGCCCCTTCCTCGTGCACTCCGCTCCCCCTCACTCTAAAACCACAAACCACTCCCTACCCCCTCCGAAATCCACTCCGCTCGTCCAAAAAACCTTTAGGTGCTCCTCCCGCCAAAAGCTAATGTCCTCTCTCTCTCTACCACTTGTCAGCCTTCGACCAATCAATGTCTTTTCCATTGCAATTTATCCGTTTAAACATTAAATTTCCCCTCTGCTCCTCCATAACGGGTAATTAAACAATTAAGTCGTATTATTCAAAGGAGCAAGGTTTTATTTGTTTAAGCATAAGATCTAATTGGCACACCAGTCTGTCCATCCCTCTGTTACTGTAGCCATTTGCAGGATTACACCTCTGTAACCAGTCACAGAGCTGAAGCAATTTTGTCAGCAACAAGTCGAAATTGAAGACTTTACTGCTTCTTTCACATAGCGAAAGGAAATCAAGCTTATCTATGGGTAATTGCTGTCTTTTCCTTATTCCTCTATAATCATGTCTTCAAAGGAGAAATCCAAGAACAATTAAAACCCCATGCTTCCCCCGGCCATTGACCTAGACCATCAACCTTTGGTGGACGAACACTACAAAGTTGCAGAAACCAATTGTGAGTTCGATCTCTTCGAACTCCACAATTGGTTAAAGCAAAAATTCTTGGATTTAACTGATGAATTAAACCTATGGCATTCATTTCTCCCCTAGTTTATCTTTCCACAGACCTATTGTTTCCCAGAATTTGTTGTGTGGTGTCAATTTAGGTATATCCCGAGTCAAAGAGCAGTAATTTCTCAGAACAAGGAAGTCTTGTTCACCATTATTGCTGAGTCAATCAACCACATGCTGCAAGTACAAAACACTGAACCCCTCCATCCATTTTCTCCAGAATCCGTCATGGATATCTTTAAGAACTAAGATTTTTGAAACATTCTTACTAGAAGATGCTCAATTGCCTAAAAACAATCCACCCTATCAATCATCTATGTTTCCAGAAATGACCAAGTAGATCGTATCTATTGTTGCATGCCTTTTAGGTTATCATTCTGATCAATGGGTCGATGAGGTTATAATTGGTTTTCTGTCAGTTTTCTCATCAAATGAAAAGCTTCTTATCTTTAATTATAATTAATTCTTGGTAGAGTCAATTCACGAGCAACTCATGAAGGTTAACACAAAAGGAGTGTTCGAATATGCCTCTGTTTTAGTGTATTTGTTTCTATTTTATCAGTCAGACATATTCTCTTTCCCTTCGCAAAAGATGGACAACCAAGACAATTCACAGTCAATAATCCACTGGACATCATTAGTGAGAAAGAATACCACTGAATACACGTTCAGTGACTTTGTGGGTTAGTTTCTACATGTGGTTTTAAGTCTGTTAAACAGTGATGCAGAACCAAGGACTGAGACGTAAATCAAAAGACTCTTGCATCTAAGCGTGCAAACTAGAACAAGAGAGTGGTACTTGTACCAAAATTAGACAAAAATTAGAGTATGTGGCTGTGAGTTACTGCCATACAAATTGCCTAAATTCGTCCCTCTTTGGATATTTTCTCTAGAATATATTAGGCAAATGATAAACATGGCTCAACTTCATTTTGTAGCAGCGAAGAAGAAAGCTCAATTTAAGATCAAAACTCAAATAGGGCCTTTTATTTGTAATGCTAGATCAGCAGGAAAGGAAGCAGATGTAGTATTAAAACTAATGAATTTCAATCCTAGTTTCACCTGGTCATTTGACTCGCTAGGAGTAATTTCTAAGTTGAGGGTAGAGCAAAATACTAGCCCATATGCGCATACTCCTAGAAATAGAACAGTACATGAACCAAGATGAATGGCAAGAAAACACCTGACACGAAGCAGAAGAACAGACCATATCAGTAACAACATCTCAAACACTAGTGCCTAAAGAAAAGCAGGACAAAAGACCAAGGGAAAGTGATTCCCCTGTGGCCATAGGGATCTCAGGTAAAGAATTCAAGATATACAGTAAAAGGCAAAAGGCAACTAACACAGATGAATCACAGCGAAAGGATACTACAGAACAACATCCAATTGTTTTGACAGGTGCATTTTTACCATCATCTTCTACAAAAGAAGGAACAATTGTTGGATCTCCTTCAACTTCTTAGGATGCATCATCATCACAGACAGGGGAAATGCAACAAACTCAAAAGGAACAAAGCATATTTGCAGTCTACAAAGAAATAAAACAAAAGATTGAAGCTTTGAAAGCTTCCACTTACACTCAGTTTTGGAAGTAGACAACGACTTCATAACACATGCTACTTTCAACCTTTGATACAGAGAAGGGAAAGATGCAAATTGCTTTCCTAGAACCAAAAGTTACTCGTCCTAGAACTGTCGATGATTATACAAAATCAATCTTTTCTTTTGATACAGATTTAATTTATCCAATTGAACAGATAGATCTACATAAACAGTCTGGTGAAATGATATTCTCTACTCTTACAAACTCAACTGTGGCAACATCTAGACTTCAAGCCTCAGTTAACAATATCCAATCTCAACAAAAATTAGAAAAAATATCCTCTCTAGCCAAGGATACAAAGATAAAATCCTTAGAAGATTTGGTGATAAAGTTGGGATATGATCCCACTAATGTGAAAGCATCAGAGGAAATTATTAAGAGTAAAAATGAAACATAACTGCTTTGAGAAAACAACTTAAGCTCCCAACAACAGAAGATCCACAAACTAAAGAAGTAGGAGAGCTAGAAAAGGAAAAGGAGGATATGTTCAAAATCATAATTGAACAACATGCAGAAATAGCCAGAATGGAAAAGGAACTTGAAAAACTCCTGAAAGAAAAAGAGCAGCAGGCAGGCCCTGAACAAACTGGTGTCTTAACAACAGTTCCAGTAACATCAATTCCAGCAGCAACAGTTCTACCTACAATCACTTCAGTATGTGCATCTACATCATCAAACATAGATCCAACAACAGTTTTAACAACAACAATGAAAGATTTGTCCAGAAACTAAAGACATAGTTCCTATTTGGCAGAATTACAGAAGACTCATAAGCTCATACAAAGAATTGAATTCCTAGAAAGTAAGTCCATTTTTGCTGATACTATTTCACAAGATAAAGAAAACATCTAGATAGAAATAAATGAGGCCATCACTGAAATATGGCCTTCAATTGAGATCATCTTTGAACAAGATGAACTAGTGAAAAGATCTAGAGGAGTAATAGCAAATGCGAAGAAAGAATTGGGTATGAAACTAGGTAAAGGTACAACTCTTATAAAAATTCTAAAATCTAAAACTAAAGATCAGTTAGAAGAATTTGACATAGAAGACTTGACAAAAAATATTCTAGAAGTGAGAAGGATTCTCACTAAAAGAAATCTGATGTTGCATTTGGAAAACAAGTGCCACAATTTGGAATCAGGAATCCGAAAATTTCATAGAAATTTCTTCATGTTACACCAAAAAGGGCTGCCTGGGTTAAAAGGAATAGGAGATAAATTGATTAACTTGAATGAATATCAACAAAAGCTCTATTCGATTGCTAAAGATAAATCCAGATTTGCAAAGATAAAGGGCACACTCACAGGAAAAGCTTTTATCGAAGGCCTCAGTTATGATTTACTTATCAAGCATGAGATAAGTCATTTATTTTCGGTTAAGCCTACTTTTCTAAAATATATTGAGGTAGATGAAATATTTAGAAAATTATTCAAATACATAGTTCCAGATGATGAAAGGTGGGAAAAATTGTGTAAATTATTGGATTGATGAGTCAACAATGTTAATTTCTGCATATGTTCTACGCCATTTCAGATTAGGGCACAATACTGAAGAAAATAGAACATACTAATAGATCGATAGAAGACAAGCCAAAACAGAGATAAGAAATGGTGGCGTTACGGCGATCAGCAGGATGCTTCTACCAGCAAAGTCTCCAATAGGTCATTCAGCCAAGCGTGTCACACATAACCCCAGAACAACCCAAACAAAGAATACTCCATGTATATATATCACAGCTCCAACGCTATCCAGAGAGAGAATTCCTCCACATCGATGTGTGTCAAATGAACTCCAAGTCTCTCCAATATATAGGAATCTTTGGGGTGTGTGACACGTCCTTTAAGACATTTAAGTCAATATTTTATTCCAGGCCGACCCAGCACATAAGTGGAATAAATTCAAAGTACATGTTCTGCTCATCCGATCGAGATGATCTTTAGATCAATCTTACACCTCTCCAAAAGAGGAATCCAATAAAAATATTGCAATCGTCATCTGAGCAGCACAACCGGAGTTTTGACCTAGTTGTCCAATTTTAACACTCCCTCTCAACTAGGGAGAACTCCGTCCACTAGTGCAATCCAAACATCGTGCGTCATCCCGCCGTAACTTGCTTTGCTGGCCTCTTTATTTCAGAACAGAAGTGGGTCAGTCACAAAGACATCATACCCGGCTGACAGATTCAGCCTAGAGGTCCGAAACCTCTATCAGACTCACAAAGAGTCTCCATCCAACCCGAAGTTGGTTCATCTGACCCGAAGTCAGGCAAAGGTCCCAGACCTCACTATCAGACTCACAAAGAGTCTCCAACCAACCTGAAGTTGGTTCATCTGACCCGAAGTCAGGCAGAGGTCCCAGACCTCACTATCAGACTCACAAAGAGTCTCCAACCAACCCGAACTTGGTTCATCTGACCCGAAGTCAGGCAGAGGTCCCAAACCTCACTATACTTGATCCCAAATCAAGTGGTTGGACCGTGCCATCCTAGATAGAGAGTACGGCAAATTCTGATGCGTCCATCAGTCTTTGCTACTAGTCTCTAGCCTTTCCCATCTCATTGGCCAAATGAGAGGTACTTCCCATGAGCCCTTAACTCAATGGGTAGGATGCATACGGGGCACAGATAAATGAGAGGCGAACCAACTCAATAATCACAACGGTGGGGCAGAAGCACCATAAGTGCTTATAGCTCCAAGAAGCTATCCCCAAAATCCCCCCTTTGAGCAACATGCCCTGGGAAGGTCATGTTCCTAACCTCCGTGAGAATCTTGGAATCATGGAACGACCCTATTCCGAGGGTCCCGCTGACGATGAGCTCGATACCATGTAAATTTTTGCATGTTCTATGCTAGGAGCAGCTTTACTTTTCTCACGTTAATCATACAAATAGTTAAGTAAAATGCAGATAGAACATATAAGTGGATTCATGTAAGACAAATCAAACAGGAAAAATGTGGTGGTGCTGCTACTACGTCACCAGGATGGGGTTTCAACCAAAGAAGTCTCCTTGGTCACCAACCCCCAACAGATGTGTCACACGCCCCAATGATGGATATAAATACAGGAAAAGTTGGAGAGCATTTCATCACAACACAACTCACAACATCTTCTCTCATCTGATTTAGTACGAGCTCCTTGGAGGACGAGTTCAGCCACACGTGTGAAGGAGAAGAAGGACAAAACCGTACGGCTGAGTTGAAGGACGATTTTCTGCAGTTAGGGTTTTGCAGAAAGTTTGACCAGCGTTGACTTTGGTCAACGCATGGTCCAATTGGGCTGAAAATTTGTGGGAAGTTCGATTTTGGAAGGCCGTACTGTTTGGCACAGAAATCGAGGTCAAAGGGTTGACCAATTTGCTGCTGCGTTGACTTTTAGCTTGCTGCCCTGCGTTGACTTTTTCAGGACAGCGTTGACTTTTTTGGAGTTGACTTGGGTTGACTCGTTTGCTGATTGGAGGACTGTTGTGACACATTTTGGGTTGGCTGACCAAGGAGAATTTGCTGGTTGAAGCATCCTGTTGACCGCTGTAACGCACCACCACATTTTTCCTGTTTCTGATTTGTCTTCTATAAGATCCACTTATATGTTCTATTTGCATTTTACTTAACTATTTGTATGATTGCTGTGAGAAAAGTAAAGTTGCTCCTAGCATAGAACATCTACTAAAATTTACAAACAAGGATCAACAACAAAGCAACAACACAATCAGGCTAGATCAACACCAGAATCCTCCAAAACAGTGCCAACAACTTCAACAGTTTTATTTCACTATAGTTTTGCATTGTTTTTGTAAAAACAGTTGTCGATGTTTTCAAAACAGATCTAGATATTTGTAAGAAAATTGTATAAATACTTCCAAAGTCGAATGGTAATGGGTTGAACCCTTGGGATGAGCTTCTAAAAGCAGAATTGTATCTGTCTGAAGTTGCTTTATATTAATGAAAGGATTCTGGATTCTTGTCATGTAATGAGTTCTTTTAGTTATTCATTTCATTTTTTTGTTTCTACATGTGTTTAATTTCTATGAAGAATTTTGGGTAAAGTATAGTTGAATGTCAACTTATTTTAAATCCCCTGTGAAGTTATAAATTTTTACATAAATTATTTTATTGGAATGTCTGTCCTAATAGCTCCTCTATTATATGCATTTTGTTGGGATGTGAACATAGTTTGCTTGCATCTTTCCTTATGATCAAATAAATATTCTGTTTGAGTATTTAGAGAGTCATAGCTTCTTACACTTCTGCCTTACAACCCTTTTTAAATCTATACTATTGTCAAGAGGTAAAGAATCAACCCTTTCTTAATATTAAGATCAATTAGGATTTAGCACCTGCTCAAATAAGCTTAAAACATTGGTCATCCAAAAATTGAAAACAACAAAATATTTTAGATGCTCTGGCATAATTACCTAACCTAGAATTATCTCAGAGGTACAACAAACCTCATGTCCGGTTCCTCTTGAAGATATAATAATGCTATTGGAATTGATATTGTCTAAGAAGGACTTATGCATTAAAGACAAAGTTGAAGTCTTGAAGATCCATTTTGACCACCAAACAAGCATGAATTTGCTTCCATGCAAGCACACTATAGTAACGAGTTGGATGTGGGAAGGAAGACCTATACAAAACCCAATGAAGCTATAACTCTGTGGTTTAATGATTGAAATGATTGGTATGTATCGTAGCTCAATTTGCCTAAAGTGATTCATTTGGATCAAAGCTCTTGTAGATTGTAGCTAGAGAAAACGGTCTCTTATATGCTTGGTTGAAAAATTCTACATCAAAAATTAAACAAGCAAGTCTATGATTTACTCCTTAGTTTGATCATAGGACTGTCTAATCTGTTACAATAAGGGATCCTTGGAGAGACCATCAAGGACAATTATAATGGATTTGAATGTTGAAGGAATCTTTTCATCCTACAAATTCCTTAATGAGTTTTACAAATAATCTTCGATCATGTTCATGGAAATATTGTTATTGTGTGGCATAAGAGTTATCTTGATATGGCAAGAAGAAATGACAACATAAAAGGCTAGATTGTGGCTCAAAGCAAGACTTAGCCACATAAGGGAAATATTTGACGTTTACTCATGCACTGAAATGTTGAAGAATGATATATCGAACCTTTGGTCTTTGGAGATGATGCATTATACCTCCAAATACATTCAGAAGCAAGATATGTCATGAACCCTGCATTTAATATGATTGCTAATATGATATTTGAAGAATGGTATCTATTTTATGTATTATGGATGCTTAGTCTTGAAAATATATTCTTTGCACATCAAGGCAAGAAAGAAAATGGATCACTGTCACTAGTATGCCCTTGAGGAAAGAACACTTTGATAAAGAAAAAGAGATCGAGTTGCTCTTCAAGGTTAAAGATCAAAAGTCTCTTGATAAATTCAAGTCGTTTGCAGAACCAATATTGTCTTGTCACATAAATGATTGAAGACAAGTTGGATTGAAGTTCTTGAATGAATTTGTTGTTGCAAAGATACGAGCTTCTAAAAGTATTTATACTGTTGTACTACTTCGGGTATTTGGGTGCTGAGATTTGTTTTGTAAATATAATGCCCAACCTAGAATGATGAAGTCTATTCTTTGCACATTGAAATGAAAACCAAGTCTCTAAGGATAAAATATCACTGTTGCAACAATGATTTTGAAGAAGCTGAATTACTTGGTATGGAGAGACCAATCATTGGTCGAAACATCCTTTATTTATTGATGACAATGATGGATTTCGTCCCACCTGTAAAGAGCATAGCGATTCTAGGTTTTGAAATTTGGATATGAAAATTGGAAATCTAGGGTTTGAAAACCATAGAAAACTAAAATGGCTTCGATAAGAAAGCCTTAGGGTTTATGGACGATAGCCTAGATCTGAAACTAGATCAATATTTCGTTGAAAGAAGAGACCCTAGCACATGCAAGGGAGGAATGACATCATACTCATGATGAGGATGAGGTTGATATAGATGCAAGATGGATGCAAGAAGGCTAAGATCATGAGGGAGTTGACATTTCCTAAGATCCTTAAAGGATAAGTAACTTATATCTCTCTTTCGTGATTATTGTTGTTTTACTTTTGTCTTTGTTGTCTTTGTTGGGTTATAATTATTCTTCCATGGCTTCCTAGTGAGGATTGCATGTACATAGTGAAGGTTTCCAAGGTGTTGGCAACAAATGGAATGAGTGGAAGAATGAAGCAAAGCTCGTGACAAGAGGACTTTCCCAAAATCTGTGATTTGTGTTGAGAGATATTATACTAGATGATATCTCAGCTGAGTGGGAGCAAGACGATCAACAAGTTTGAAATATACCTTGATTGTGCTGAAGAGAAGTCAATGGTGACTTCGAAATGGATCTACAAGATCTAGCGTGCAACAGATGGCAACATAGTCAAGTACAAAGCAAGAGTTGAGAAGGTTGTCCCAGAAAGAGGGAGAGGATCATGACAAGGCGTTTGCTCTAGTTGTCAGGTACACTACTGTTAGAACTATTATCGTCGTTTTGAAAATTGCACTAGGTGGATGCAGAGATCGTTTATCTCAATGAAGTAATTGAGGAAGAAGTGTACATAGAGCTACCTTAGGACTTTGAGGAAAAGCCTTTGTATGATCATAAGAAAAAACGTTGGGCTTGGATTGGTGGATATCTAATAAGTCTTGGTTGATCTTATTATTGCCTGATTTGTTTTTTGAATAAAGCAGGACTCATGTGTTAGAGGGTGTAGCTGTGGCAGAAATATTTGTTTATGTAATAGTTGCAGTCAGGAAGCCTTGTTTATGTAATAGTTGCAGTCAGGAAGCCTTGTTTCTGTAATAGGAGTGAGTGGACCTCTAAGTTCGAGATGATGGGTTGTCTTTGAGGTTGCCAAGAAAGTGATAATGACATAGGGAACAACCAAGATTGCGACAACAAAAGTTGTTTCAGAAAGAGCACCTAGTTAGGGTTACCAAAAAGTAGTTGATCAACTTATGGTTGAGCCAAGGCATAAAGCTCAACATTCAAAATACCAAGAAGCTTTGGCTAGGACATCTCCATGGAAGATATGAAGACTCTGAGGGAGTCTAAAAAAAGAAAGAGACCCTTGACAATATATATCTTTGGGAGATGTGTCAATATGTATGCAGGATGTTGATGCAAACTAGAAGATGTCATGATGAAAGACCATCATACAGGTAATGTTGATTTTAATGTTCATTCCTTTATTTTTGAACAAATATTTGGATGGGTTTATGCAGGGCTGCCAAGGGAAGATCTATGGATATCTTCCATTACCGATGCACATGTAGTAGGATGGCATGAGGGAAGCAACATGGCATGAAGGAAGGTCAGATATGGAATGATGGATCACTTTCCAATGATGACATCGCTGACTCATGGATGAAAGTGATGGATGGTCGTTGCACTATGTAGAAGTCTCAAACATGAAGACTCCTAGATAACGAAAAGAAGTTCATGTCATCGTGAAGAGGAGTTCTTCAAGCAGCTAGTTGTCCCATCATCTCCACCTGAGGCGCTGCTGTAGGTCCCTTATCAAGAGGGAGCCTAGAAACAAGTTTCTTAGTTTGAAGAAACTTGGAAATTCCTAAGCCAATTGGGAGCGTAGGTACATTCCTTCCGTAGGAATGAGTACATTCCTTTATTGGAATAGATATGTCCTCCCTAATTAAGAGGGAGAGATAAACACATCATTCTTATCTTCACTTGGGAAGACAAAATGGAGGATTTGGTAAACATCTGGCCTTCGATACTCTTTGAGGATGAGTTAGGGCATCCAAGGTAAGAGTAGTCATAGAGGGCCGATATTCTTTGAGGATTGGGAATCTAAGATAAGAATAGTCCTGGTGGAACACACCCTAAGAACCCAGGTGGGGTATGTTTCGAGAGAGATAATGATGAGGGTGTTTATACATCATTGGTCTTGCCAAAATTGTGCTCAGATCTCGTGGAGAGATAGAGTTGTTAGTCAAGGCCTTGCTATGTGACAATGCTGGTTGATATGATGCTACACAAATGGGTTACCAATTCGACTCTTCTTATGAGAAATTCTTCTGATCGAGAATGACCAAGCACCAATATGAATACCTCCCTAGTTAAGAGGGAGTGTTGAAAAGTGTAACTAGGTTCGATATTCATAATGACATGTGTAATTGTGATTTTATGTAACTGATGAAAAGAAGAAAAATAAAATTATTATTGTAATGCTTGTCTCATGGGTTTCATGAGCAAGGAATTTTATTTCTAGTAATGGCTCCAATTGTGAGCCTTTAGGTTTTGTCATCTAGTCATAAAAGTCAAATTGAGTCAATATCATGTATGAAGGACCCTTCTTGGGTATGTTACATTTTGTATGAGTCATTAGATAAATATAAATATCCCTCCAAGACAAGCACAAGCATCTCCCTTCAAGTCGGCTTCAAAAGGAATAATAAGATCTCTCCAAATGACACGTCGACTTACTATGATGGTAAATAACTATAAATAGGCCACTCAACCTCATTTCAGAACACAGATTTTCGATGAAGCAAAGTCTGAAGTTAAGTAGTGCAAAGGTGATAAAGAAGAAGACCTATAATCAGCGAGGATAGAGGAAGAAAGAGAGAAATGTTTCAACACTATTTTGGGATTGTTTTGGGCTAAACGAAGTTACAGACCTGTCTATTGCAGCAAGGAGGCCAAGAAGGCTACAGTCATCTAAAGGTAACCAAGTTGGGTGAAGGACAAGTCAAAGGGAAGCCAAATAAAAAGGAAGGAGTCCCTTTTTAAAGAGAGGTTAGTTAAGGTTCAAAGTTGGTAATCTATGCAAACTAGGGTTTCTGATTTGGAACCAAAAGTTGCAGATCGAAATCAAGGGGTTAAAATTTTGAAGGAAAGCTGAGAAGAAGAAGAAGCAAAGGGTTTGACTATCTTTGACTGAAGGAAGAGGAAAAGGGTTGTGTCTTGGTCTTGGAGTGGCAAATATGCCAAGGATCTTGGTCTTGGTATTCGTCAATTGGAATCTCTATAAGAAGAAGAATTTGTTCGGGTTTTCCTCTCAAGTGGGAGAGGTTTTGGCCCTCGCTGATAGACTATATTCTGTGTCTCTTGTGTCTTTATGTTTATGCATTGGTAGCTGTTTGATGAAGAAGAACACTATTATCCTAAGTAAAATAAGATCCTAATCTAAAGAAGTACGAAGCACTCGCAAGCAATTACTAATAGAAGAGAAATCACTAAATTGCTATGCCCTAGATTTCTCAACAAATATCACAACTCAAGAAGAAGAGAAACCTATCGAAGTTAAAACCAATTCAGATGTTGCAATTCAAACAATGGAAATTCCAAGTGATGATTTAGAAATCAACTCAACAACAACAATACTTGAAGTAAATTGGGAAATCACCATAAACAAATTAGGGCAAGATCAAACCGCAATAACTCCTTATCGACATCCAAATCACAAAAGTAGACAACTAAGTCAGTCTACATATTTGAACCATTCAGAACGGAAGCAACATATTTATGTTCCAAGGAATATTGAAATTTGCGAAATCTAGTCCTTTGATAACAATCCATTACAAAATTCCATGATCGGAAGATTCTACAAAAGATTAATCTAGGATGGTTAGGTCCATTCTCAGTTTGACAATTTTGTTTATCGCTCAGAGGATCATATCGCCTTGTATCAACAAATATGAAAGTTCTGAGACGAGAAGATATTCAAAACAGGAAAAGAGAACAAGCCCTTCCATCAATACGCTATTATGAATATAATTCATATAAAATTAATAAAGTAATGTGAACGATAATAATCAATATAAGGTTAACTAAATAGGCATTAGTAATGAAAAAACGTCTTAAAGACATGACCAGTCAGTTAAGAGGCACCTGCGTAGGTATATAAGCATGCCTCATTTGTAACATCCCATATCACCTCATATCAATTCTTTTATACACTATTCAATATACAATTACTTGTCCTACTATGGATGTTTATGTCTTCCAAGTGTTTTGAAGATTACTCCACTGTGTATGCAGACTTTTTTCGTAACATTGGTATCAGAGCATTCCTCTGAGTATGCGAACTTTGTTTGTTACATAAGCTTTGAGGACAAAGCTTTTTGAAGAGGAAGGCAATGTTATGAATATAATTCATATACAAATAATAAATTAATGTAAACAATAATAATTGTAATAAAGTTAATTAAATAGGCATTAGTAATGAAAAGACATGTCTTAAAGACATGACCATTTAGTGAAGAGGCACCTGCCTAGGTATATAAGCAGGCCTCATTTGTAACATCTCATATCACCTCATATCAATTGTTTTATACACTATTCAATGTACAATTACTTGTTCTACTATGGATGTTTACGTCTCACTAGTGCTTTGAAGATTAATATGCTGCGTATACGAACTTTGTTCGTTACAGACCAAATTACTCAAATGGATTGAGTGTCCCTAGGGTTTCACCACGAGTCAAAGAGATTGACCAGGATGATGGTGAACCTGGACTCGTTAGTATACCATGGGTCAGAGGCGTCGACCAGAATCATGGTGACTTGTTGATGCTAATGATTTACCATATGTTCCAGTTGTTGACCAAATTATGGTAATTAGATGATGTTGTTGATTTACCATGTGTCACAGTTGATGACCAGATTATTGTAATTGGTTGATGCTATTGAATTGCCATGTGTGACAGTTGTTGACCAAAATTATGGTAATTGGATGATGTTGATGTTGATGATGAATTGTTATAACCTTTTCTTAGAGAAATTTGTCAACATGAGAACACCTAGATAGTCATTGTGAATACCTCCCTAACTAAGAGAGAGTGTTGAATTTTGTAGCTATGGTCGGTCTTCATAATTAATATTTTAGCCCCTATGTATTTGTAATAAATATAAAGCATGTTTTTCTGCTATTTTCAAAAGAGAAAACATATGACATGTTCTTCATGTCGGTTTTAAAAGAGAAAAATTTGAATATTTGAATATTAAATTTTTGGCTCCAAAAGAAGCCATGTCAGCACCAATGAAGAATCACCCATTCGACATCACACGATGACTATATATGCGGTCATTTCATCCTCCTCTCAAGCAAGCAACTCAAACTTTTTGAGCAAAACAAGAAGTCGATTTTGAGGCCAAGAATAAGTCGGATCTGAGGCGGAGAAGAATTTAAGTCTGAGGCTGGCAACGAAGATGATTTTGAGGAAGATCAAGATGATTATCTCTATGACAGACCAAATTTTCTAAGACATATCAAGGCAATGACAAACCTAACAAGACCAAGTTCAATAGAAAAACTTATGACTTGCCTGGGCGGTTGTTGGGCTAATTTTGACCATGTCTCTTTGCTGGTCAGTTCGACCTTGTGAATGACTAGAAGATCTCCTGTTGAAGACCGACCGTAGCTACAAAACATAATTAATAGGATCATAACTCTTCATAACTAGTAGGATCATAAAGAATACAAAACATTTACCCTAGGACTATCGTAATTTTGTAGCTATGCCTTGTGGTGGGGTTTGTTATGGTTTGACCCAACAAAGTCAGGTTGAGAAGGTGGCCCTTGCAAGTTAGTTCTACCAAATAAGCAAGGTCTAGAGGTACGTTGCTCATTGTACATGGGCCTTCATGCTAATACTGAAGAAGTTGTTTGAGAGGCTCCATTTCTAACCATACTTTGTGGGCTTGTACAATATTTTATAATATCTAATTAGCACGCCTTAGTGTTGTGTTGAACTAGGAGAATTGTTGTGATGATAACAAAACATTGGCAAAGGATCATTTCCTTCTTTCTTAGATCCAAAAGAGGGCTTTTCTTTGAAAGAACGTCCAAGCTACTTGAAATTTAATAGTCCATGGTAGGGGCTCGCTTAGCAAGGCAACTTGTTGTGTTAAGAAAACAAACTAATATTGTTGACAAACATACTCTATGTAGGTCTAGGCAATATGAACAAGGGGTTAAAACTAGAAAAGGTGCTTCAAGTTTTCTGTACACCCACATTGCAAATAATGTGAGTTTTTCACTCCCAAGTATGTGAGTCTTTTATCCATAGGGAGATCTCCCACCATTGGGATTTATACAAAAAACTATTTTAGGGTTCAAGAATAGGTATTCATATGCTTAGGTGAAATAGCTATGTCGTTTGCTCTGATATCAATTGAAAAACTTTGTTTGACTAGCGCTTGATTAATGCCTTGGTGCAGAGACACGTATCCCATGGTCAACTTATATTTGAGAGTGTTGGTGGTTATACCCTATTTCCAGTTTGAGGTTTTGGAAGGCCAAGTTTTAATCTTGGAGCAAGCCATGAAATTGATCATTGGTTGAGTGAATGCCTATTGAAAGATACTTCGGGCCAAGAACTAGGATGCTGGAATTTCCATGCACCTTATCTCTAGTTTATCTCCTAGATAGGAACACAAACACGCTAGAGATGCCCAACTTTAAACAAATTTTCATAACGAAATATAACAACAAACATATTAATAACAATACACAATATTTTAACCCAAATCATGTTCCTTATTTGTCTATTAATAAGAAAACCTTAGGGCTTCTAAACCAGGGATCATGGCTCTTTACAATCCCCAATACAATGCTAATATATAGGTTAGTCCTTTGACCAAATACTAGGGATGAGGCCTAGTCCATTAGGCCCTAATCTGCCCAACAAATATATGATATATTACAACATACCTGGGCTGAGGTTGTCCTTTTAGCCCTCTTCTACCCTTGTTCCTAGCTGTCCTTTGTGACCAACTTTTCATCTATTTGTTGCAATACTTAGGGCACTTCTTGCCCTCCTCAAGCTGCATAACCACTTCCTTTAGGCTCAACAATCAAGTCTTTAAGTCTGGGCTTATCCCATCATCCCATAAACTTCTTACTGTCCTTGCTGTAGACCTCTTCCTTTAGATGCTAAAGAATTCTTTTGTCCACAGTCCTACTTAGCCAACTTCTGTCAACTGCTATGGTTCATCGTTTTGGCCTTCCCTAGGCCTGTAACTTTTCCCTTGAACTCTGGCTGACTTCCTTTCCTCGACCCTCCTGGCTGTAACCCTCAACAACCCTCGACCTCTTCTGATTAGACCTTAGCCCCCTCTTGGCCTGCTATTCTTGGGTTTCGGTCCAACCCTAGGGGGCCCGCAGGACCACTTGTCCTCCACCACCGAGATGCTACAACAACCCTTAATCAACTCAGCCAACATCCTTGACCTCAGTAGCCACTGAACAAACCCTCAGTGACCCACAGATCAGAGTCTCTGTTAGGTCTCCTAGCCCAACGATCACCTGATATCTTACAATTTGATGCCCTAATCAACCTCTTTAACACTAGATTTTCCCTCAGCCAACCATACTTGCCTCTGTTAGCTCCTGTTCAAGCTCTTTTGAAGTCTCTGTCTTTTGTTCTAGATCATGACCAACCTCCCGACTCTGCGACCAACCTTAACTAGTGGTGCGACTATCCTCAAATGATTGGCCAACCCTCTGTTAAGGCTCGACCTTCCTTGTGAAAATTCGGTTACTCAAATCCTGTTGCAGCAACTGATGTTAATTCTTCTAATTATTTAATTGAACAAACAATTTACTTGCAGTTTCCTATGACAAATATCGAATTATATTCACTGTAACCTTCACAAATAAAATAATGCGGAAGAAATAAAAATGTTGGAAGAAATAGATGCACATACACAATATAACACCGTTACTTTTGGACCAAGTCCTTTTAAAACCCAACTTGGGAAAATCGGTGCAGTAGCTGAAGGTTTTGATATTATGTAGTAGTGAAAATCTGAGTACAAACTATGGATGCCCAAACTGGCAATCCAAAAAGAGAAATATTGGCAAAAATAACTAGTGAGAAAAATTTCTCACTCCACAGGCGATCCGACATTGACCTCAACTCGAATTGAGGTATCCCTTGTTGTGCAGTCACTGCATCATCCTACTCTGTTTCTGTGTCCCTCGAGCTCGAAACTGCATCTCCTCTCACTATCTCGTCAACTGCTAACTGGGAAACTGATACTCTTTGCCTCCAGACCCTATGCCCAGCTTTTGGCTCAGAATCTCACCTTCTCCCCAGCAAAACATAAATCTCCTCTAGAGGGCTCTGCACTGCCTTGGCGTTGCCTCACTGTGGCAATCACTGCCTCTCTGCAATGTACTCATCGGATATGGAAAAGCTTTCTCCGACCTCACTATCTCTGCCCCTCTCTCACTACTTCGACCTCAATGAATCACTTCCTACAACACACAACTGCTACTTTGGAATTCAATTTCTCAGCAAAATTGAATGCTCAACTGGTTTGGAGTATCTTCGCCAAGCCCCATCGACTTCTTCTTATAATCCTCCGTTGAGACTTCAGCGACCACGATTAAATCTTAATCGATGGCTAGGATTAACTAGAAATCGATCCATGTGATTTTCTAGTACATTCTCGCCATGACTTAATTAATTCCTTTTAATTAATCATATTTCCTAAGTTAAGACTTGGGAAATATTAAAAATTGACTAATCATATTTCCTAAGTTAAGACTTGGGAAATATTAAAAATTAGCTAATCATATTACCTAAGTTAAGACTTGGGAAATATTAAAAATTGACTAATTAATTTAATTAAGTTGTCTCTGGGTGGAATTTCCAGAAACGATTTATGGGTGTCGGAGAATACATGTATTCTAGCTTCTCTGCAAAATATTGTGGCTAGCACACATTCGATGCTATAAAAACTAGCACTCCCTCTTATCGAGGAAATGTTCTAGTGCTGCAACTAGTTGAAACAACACCTTGTCTCTACAACATCTCTTGCCACATTGCTGATGTCTGGCTACTGCTGCCCACCAACTACTGCACAACTCTGATATGCGTTGCATCTGTGCTGCTGCTGACCCTGCTGAACTGATGGCAACACTGCATCTGCACTGGAACTTTGTTGTTGTTGCTACTGCAACATCTGCAACTCCCTCTCATCTGCTGCTACTACAACTATAACATCTACAATTGAGAACTATCCAAAATACTGAACCATTTGTGTTTAGTATGATGCATCTGTCACCCGAGTTCTGATTGCTACTAGTCTCTGCGCTGCCACTGAAGCCTCTGTGCTATTGCTGACTTTGCAGACTGCCAACTGTACTGCTTCCAACTATGCGTTGCGCTGTTCAATTTTTGATCGCTGCTAGCTACTGCATCTGTCACTCTGGCATCTGACTGCACCAACTGCTACTGGTCCATCCTACTACTGCGTACTGTGGGCTCTCGTAGCAAGGTGTTGATTCAAGAGGTAGACCTGCGCAAGAATCCTACCCAACCTGTAGCAGTCTGGGGCTACAAAACTAAGTCACCCCATATGAATCCTGGAGGGATTTCTGCTATCATGGCGAAGTCTTCCTCTAGCCTGAAGGACAACCTATCGATCACGACTGACGCTGCCTGCTGGTCCTGCTTCTCCTTCTTGTCCTTCTTCCTGAGAGTACACTGATTTCTATAGCGACCTAGCTCGCCACACCTGAAGCAGTCGACAGGTATCTTCTTCCTACGTTGCTCCCCGTGCCCCTTTGATGCGAGGGCTACATTCTCCTCTTCCTTCACCTCCTTCGATCCACTGTTGCTGCTGCTGCTGCCACTGATGGTGCTCTTCACCAGATCTAGCCTCAAATCTTCCTGCTGCAAATTTGTCCACATTTTGTCCCATCTTGGCAATGTTTCTCTACCCAAAATACTTTGGACAAACACTTGCCGCTCCTTAGAAACATTGTTGAGGGCTATACGCACCATCTCTAAAGCCTGAGGGGTGCTGACCCCACAACTGCCAACAAATCTCGGATCTCCTGAATCCTGATGAGGAAGGGGTCTATGCACTGCCCCTTCTGCATACGGGTACATCTCAACTTCTCCTATAAGTACATCTTCCGCTGCTCGGAAGATCCCTGGTATAGCATGGAAAGGGAGTCCCACATCTCTTTGGTTGTTCCCAACCTCGCTATGTGAGATACCACATGATCCCGAACACCATCGAGGATCAATCTCTTTACCTTTGCCATCTCCTTCTTGTACTCTTTTAGATGATCTGGATCCATGGGGACAACTACCACATTATCAATGTACGCTTTTGAGATCATACTCATCCAGAAGGAAGGAAATCCTTGCCTTCCAGATCACATAGTTGGAGGCTCCCTCCAACCTATCTTGATCTCGCAGCCCGACTGATGCCATCTCAACAAAAGTGTGCCGAAAACCTCCTCTCCTCTTCTGGTAAGCTACCGCTAGGCTCTACCCACTCCCTGCTAGAGTGAGTAAATCTGCTCACAACGATTGCTAATTTGAAAGAGAAATAGAACTTTTGAAACTAGAAGTTCCCCGAGGGAATTTTTCTCTCAGTGTGTGCTCTTTCTTCCTCCTTACGCTATTTTTCACTAGCAACTTCTACAAAATACTACGTCCAACTAGAGATCTGCTCTGCAAGGAAAATACTGGCTGCTCCCTCTGCCTCTAGTAATCCTCGATTTGGAGAAATCCGATTTCTCTGTCGCTCTCTCAAAGAAATCGATTTTTCCTTAAGAAATTGACCCTCATGGCCAAAGAATTGCGCTGTCTCTGAGGTTTTGAACAACTTCTTACGCAGAGCTACGCAATTCCTCTTCCCTTTTGCTATTGACCTCTTCGACTTATAATATGCGCTTTGATACCATGTGAAAATTCGGTTGCCCGAATTCTATTGCAACAACTGATGTTAACTCTTCTAATTGTTTAATTAAACAAACAATTTACTTGCAGTTTCCTGCGACAAATATCGAATTAAATTCACTGCATCCTTCACAAATAAAATACTGTGGAAGAAAAAAAAAACGCTGGAAGAAATAGATGCACACACACAATATGACATCGTTATTTTCGGACTAAGTTCCTGGAAAAACCGAACTCGGGAAAACCAGTGTTGCAACTCAAGGTTTTGATATTATGTAGTAGTGAAAATCTGAGTACAAACTATGGATGCCCAAGATGGCAATCCAAACAGAGAAATAGTGGCAAAATAACTAGTGAGAAAAATTTCTCACTCCACATGCGATCGGACACTGACCTCAGCTCGAATTGAGCTGTCCCTTGCTACCTCTGCGCAGTCATTGCGTCAGCGTACGCAGTTACTGCGTCCCTTGAGCTCGGAACTGCATCTCCTCTCACTGTCTCGTCAGTTGCTGTCAGGGAAACTAATACTCTTTGCCTCTGGATCCTCCGCCAAACTTCTGGCTCAGAATTTCACTTTCTCCCCAACAAAACGAAAATCTCCTTTAGAGGGCTCTCTGCTGCCTCTGCGCTACCTCATTGTGGAAATCACTGTCTCTCTGCAATGTACGCACTGGATCTGGAAAAGCTTCCTCCAACCTCACTATCTCTACCCCTCTCTCATTGGTTCGACCTCACTAAATCACTTCCGACAACACACAACTGCTACTCTAGAAATCGATTTCTCAGCAAAATCAAATGCTCATCTGGTTTGGTGTATCTTCTCCAAGCCCCATTGACTTATTCTTATAATCCTCCGTTGAGACTTCAATGACCACGATTAAATCTTTATCGATGGCTAGGATTAACTAGAAATCGATCCATGTACTTTTCTAGAACATTCTCACCATGACTTAATTAATTCCTTTTAATTAATCATATTTCCTAAGTTTAGACTTAGGAAATATTAAAAATTGACTAATTAATTTAATTAAGTCGTCTCTAGGTGGAATTTCCAGAAACGATTTTTGGGTATTGGAGAATACAGGTATTCTACCCTCTGCCAAATCTTGTGGCTAGAACACATTCGATGCTACAAAAACTAAAACTCCTGGCAGCTACAACCCTTGTCTTGGCTGTTCAAACAACCCTTCCTACCCTTCTTCAAGAAACTTTGGCTCTCCTCCACAAATCAGAATCCTAACTTTGATGTTCGGCTCCTTGCTGGCTGACACTCAACCTCCTTGGACTCTCTTGCTCACACAAATGCAGTCACATCTCACTTGTGTCTAGGCCTCTCCTTTGGCCTATATTTATAGCTCTTGTTTAAGTGTCTCGGGGGTCTTCTTTGTCTTTCAAGAAACCCCTATTTACCACTCAATAGAAAATTCGAATAGAATATTAATTTTCCTGGGTTCCAAGCCCATAACTTTCGGTCCAAAACACAAACACTTGAGTATCTTTCCCACAAGCCTCCCTTTTGTGGGTTTTATCCACTCGGATATACCTTCCAAGCTACCCAAATTTCAAGACTCCCTCTTAGTAAGGAAGACATTTCCATTTCCTTATCGTAGAAATCTCCAGCTCGATAACTTTCCTTGCATGCCCATGACTTGCTTGCATGAGCCATGACTTTCCCTTGCATGGCCATCCTTGTCCTTGCATTGTGCCATGTCTTCTTTGTGCTTGATCAAGACTTATATTGCATGGTGCATGACTATCCTTGCATGTACCATGACTTTCCTTGCATGCACCATAACTATCCTCGCACGGGTTACAAATTTCCTTGCACCACCATGTTTGTCCTCACATGATCCGTGACTGTCCTTGCATGGATTGGAAGTCTCTACTCTCTCACTTGAATCTAAAGGTTAGACTTCCATTGGGCAGTTGATTCTCCTTCACAGTTTCCCTCTGAAGCTAGACTCCCTTTGAGCCTTAGAACCTCCTCCACTCTCTCTGCTTTCCTTCCCAGAAACTGCTGCAACTGGACTTGTGTCCTTTCAAGGTCTATGCTGAGTTGTGGTTGAACATTGGGCCTATTCCACTCTAGACCACCACAACTCAACTCTGCTAGTGTTCTCATCTTCCTGGGTCAGACACCTCATATGCACATGGTTTCGCTATTGGATGTGAAACTCTGCAATCCAATGAAGATGCTAACTTACGATCAACATGTATCCACATGGAACTACCATGCCCATGCCAAAGCATTTGAGCTATCTCAACTTACTTTGACAAGTCAACAGAAGTCCATCAACAGTGCGATAACCCACCACTCACAATTGTGTTGCACACGGAGTTCTCCACCAATCCACTAGAACTCCCATCCTATCTCATCACCAAACTAGTCAAGACCACATATCCATGTTCTCTGCTCCATGTCTAGGCAACACTACTACTTCATGGAACAATTTCATAGCTCTCTCCTAGAGCTGAGACTTGTGCACTCCCTAATCTAACCGCGGTTCAAAGTATCTTTGATCCCATGGTGGAATTTCCATACACCCTAGGTCTGGTGTATGCCCTAGCTAGGAACACAAATAAACTAGAGATGCCCTTCTTTAAACAACTTTGCACAACACAATATAACAATAAACAGTTCAATAAGAGTACACAAGTTTTTTTCCCAAATCACGTTCCTTATTTGTCCATTAATAAGAAAATATTAGGGCTCTCATACGTGGGATCATGGCCCTTTACAAACCCCAGTACAATGCTAATATATAGGTTAGTCCTTTGACCAAATACTAGGGTTGAGGCCTAGTGCATCAGGTCCTGATCTGCCCAACAAATACAAGATACAATACAACATACGTGGGTTGAGGCTAAGTCCTTTTAGCCCTCATCTACGCTTATTCCTAGCTGTCCTTTGCCACCAACTCTTCAGCTATCTACTGCAATACTCAGGGCACTTCTTGTCCTCCTCAAATTGCCCAATCACTTCCACAAACTTCTTGCTTTCCTTGTTGTATCCCTCTTTCTTTAGCTGCTATAGACTTATTTTGTCCATAGTCTTACTCAACCAACCTCTGTCAGCGCCTTTGGTTCATTGTTTTGGTCTTCCACAGGCTTGTAACTTTTCCCTTGACCTCTGGTTGCCTTACTTTCCTCAGTTGTCCTGGCTGTAGCTCTCAACAACCCTCAACCTCTTCCTATTAGGCCTCAACTCCCTCTCGGCCTGCTCTTCCTGGGTTTCGGTCCAACCCTGACAGACCCGCGAAACCACTTGTCTTCCACCACTGAGATTCTACAGAAGCCCTTAATCAACTCGACTAGCCTCGTTGCCCTCGAATTCCACAAAGCAAACCCTTTGCAGCCCACAGAGTCTCAACTAGGTATCCTAGCCCTATAGTCACCTTAGATCTTTCAATATGATGCCTTGATCAACCTCCTTACCACTGGATTTGCGCTCAACCAACCATACTTGCCTCTGCCATCTCCTTGTCAAGCTCCCTTAATGTCTCTGTCGTATGTTCTAGATCACGACAAACCTCCAGGCTCTGTAGACAACCCTAACTAGGTCTGCGACTGTCCTCAAATGGCTAGTCAAACCTCTACTAGGGTTTGACCCTCCTCCTAGAAGCTATGACCCTTGTCTTGGCTGTTCAAACAACCCTTCTGGCCCTCTAAGAGACTTCGACCCTCCTTTACAGATCAGATTTCTAACTTAGATGCTCGACTTCTTGTTGGCTAAAACTCGACCTCCTTGGACTCTTTTGCTCACACAAATGAAGTCACATCTCACATGTGTGTCGACCTCTCCTTTGGCCTATATTTATAGCTCTTATTTAAGTGTCTTGGGGCTCTTATTTGTCCTTCAAGAAACACCCCTTTATACCATTCAATAAAAAAATAGAATAGAATATTAATTTCCTTGGATACCAAGCACACAAATTTGGGTCCAAAACCCCAACACTTGTGTATCTCGCCCAAATGCCTCCTTTTTGTGGGTTTTCAACACTAGGAAATACGTTTCGAGCTACCCAAGTTTCAACATAGGGGGATTTGATGAATCGACATCTACATTGTTGTGTGCTCACTATGATTAGGTTCATATATCCATCTTAACTCCAGATCTATCAAGCGTTGAGAGGGATCAAATCTCTCGAGGTGCAAAACTTTGGTGAAGGTTTGCACCTCAAGAGATTTGATCCCTCTCGGCACATGATAGGTCTAGAGTTAAGATATTTATAGGACAAGGAAATCCACTCAAATCAGGTAGGGAAGTTGTGATATTTGCTAGCCAAGAACTCATGGGTCTAGTTGTTATTGTTGCATCTATGGGCCTCAATTCATGATGTCCTTCATTTGGGAAGGGTTGTGAATATGTTTCCAGAATAATCGTCTCAAGGTGAATATGAATTGAGGCCACTAGATGTAAGAATACCTTGGCAGTCCTTCACATGGGAAGGCTTGTGTGTGCGCGTCTAGAATGATTCTTTCAAGGTGTACCCTTCCAATAAAATAACCAAGGATGAAAACGTCTCAAAACTTATGGCAAAGATTAGCATACTCGAGATTAGAGAAGTCGATGTCAGGTGGAGATTCATTACCTCCTGGTGCACCTTCAGGACTAACTTCTGTGGATTATCAACCTCGCTGGTGGTTGATACAAACTTGCTATTGTGGATTATCCTGGAAAGGTTAGGTGATACCATTTTGTCTCACCTTATGACAAAAAGGTCGTTGACATAGTAGACCTGGTACGGTTCTAGTATCTAACCTATTTTTTATTTGCCATCAACATTCCCACCTATAGTAGCAGTGAGCCAGTATCTATGTGATACATTTTGACAGCAAAAATGGAGCTGCCCACGCAGGGGAAACCAGCCCAAAGATAGTTTGATTCGCTGCCTCGCGTGAGGAAACCAACGTTATACAGATAAAATTTACTGTGCCAAACATAGATAGCAACATTTAACAGGACCTTGATACTGAAAGCAGTAAACTGGAAAAAACCTGGGAGCTTAAGTGTCATGAGGCGTAGGAGGAGTCTCTTCTACAATGAGACACCTGTATTCGTCGGCGTCGGCATCTTGGGTGGCAAGTGCTGCGTGTCGGAGCTCCATGGCCTCACCATCTTTGCCCATGGCCTGTTTGCTTTGCTCCTTGTCATCCTTGTTGTTTCCAGAGCTGCTGCTGCTGTCTGAGCGCGAATTGTGCTTGCCAGAGTCATGATAACCCTTATCATCCGCAGAGGAGTTGAAGTCACTGCGTGAGAGCTTCTGTAAATTTTTGTAGATGTTCTATGCTTGATGCAATTTTACTTTTATAACAGCAATCACATAAATAGTTAAGTAAAACGCTGATAGAACATACCAGTGGATCTATAGAAGTCAAACCAGAAACAGGGGAATGTGTTGGTGCGTTACGGCGATCAGCAGGATGCTTCAACCAGTAAAGTCTTCTTGGTCGGCCAACCCAGAATGTGTCACAACAATCCTCAAATCAATCATCCAGTCAACTCAAAGTCAACCCCAGAAAAGTCAACACAGTCCAGAAAAAGTCAACGCAGGGCAGCAACAATAAAGTCAATGCAGCTCCAACTTCGGTCAACCTTTTGACCTCGATTTTTGTGCCAATGAGTACGGCCTTCAAAAATCGAACTCTCCACAAAATTTCAGCTCAAACGGACCATGCGTTGACCAAAGTCAACGCTGGTCAAACTTGCCCAGAAACCCTAACTGCAGAAAATTTCATCCAGAAACCCTAACTGCAGAAAATTTCATCCAGAAACCCTAACTGCAGAAATTTCGTCCTTTTTCCAACTGCAGCTACTTCGTTCTTTTCCCACGTGAGAACTACTTCTTAGATGCTCGTATCCAATGAGAAGTGTGGATGAGATGAGTGAAAAGCTCTCCAACGTTGACTGTATTTATATCCATCATTGAGGTGTGTGACACATCTGTTGGGGGTGTAAAACCTTAAGGCTGACTTGCACTTAAATTTATTATAAATAATAATTTCAAAATAAATGTTCTACTCATCAGATTAAAATCAATTTTATATCAATTTTACACCTCTCCGAAAGAGGAATCCAATACAAATATTGGAATCTTCATCTGAGCATCACAAGATGGAGTTTGGACCTAGTTGTCCAAATTTAACACTCCCTCTCAACTAGGGAGAACTCCATCCACCAGTGCAATCAAACATCGTGCGTCATCCCACCGTAACTTGCTTTGCTAGCCTCTTTATTTCAGAACAGAAGTGGGTCAGTCACAAAGACATCATCCCCCGGATGACAAATTCAGCCCAGAGGTTCGAAACCTCTATCGGACTCACAAAGAGTCTCCAACCAACTCGAAGTTGGTTCATCTGACCCGAAGTCAGGCGGAGGTCCGAGACCTCACTAGACTTGATCCCAGATCAAGTGGTTGGACCGTGCCATCCTAGATAGAGAGTACGACAATCTCTGATGTGTCCATCAGTCTTTGCTACTGGTCTCTAGCTTTTCCCATCTCATTGGCCAAATGAGAGGTACTTCCCATGAGCCCTGAACTCAATGGGTAGGATACATACGGGGCACTGATAATGAGAGGTGAACCAACTCAATAATCACAACGGTGGGGTCCAAGCACACCAACAAGGTTTGGCAAGCCTAGCCTTGTGGTTGCTCATAGCTCCGAGAAGCTGTCCCCAAAGCCCCCCAGAGCTCCTCGAGCTCATCGTCCAACAGGACCCACATCATAGGGTCATTCCACGATACCAAGTCTCTCACAGAAGATTAGGAACTTGACCTTCCCCAGGGGCTTAGTGAGAATATCCGCGACCTGCTCATCAGTTCCTATATGATCGAGCCTTACGGCGCCTCGCTGTACCATATCCCGGATGAAATGGTCCCTGATATCATTATGCTTGGATCGGTCGTGGAACACAGGATTCTCGGTCAAGCGAATCCCACTCTGGTTATCACAGAGTATCACGGTGGTATCTAGCACATGTCCAAACAACTCACTAAAGAGCTTTCGCAACCAAACTGCTTCACAACAGGCCATACTCACTGCAATGTATTCGGCCTCAGCGGTGCTCAAAGCCACCGACTTCTGCTTCCTGCTCATCCATGAAATCGAAGCAGAACCAAGATTGAAGCAGCATCCTGATGTGCTCTTACGATCCACCACACTGCCAGCCCAATCGGCATCAGTATATCCACGGAGTGTCACACTCCCGGCAGTGTATCTCAGCCCATGGTTTATCGTGCCCCGAAGATATCTCAGAAGATTCTTGGCACCAACCCAGTGAAAATGACGAGGCTCAACCATCTGTTGACTCAAAGTGTTCACCGCAAAACATATATCCGGTCGGGTGTTCACTAAGAACATCAAAGCTCCTATGAGTTGACGATACTCAGTAGGATTGGCCAAGATAGGCCCAGCAGCGCTGCCACTCAACTTCTTGAAGTTGAGTTCCATTGGTGTTGACACGGACTTGCAATCCACCATACCAAATCTTTCCAGAAGTTTCACAATATATTTTCCTTGAGAAAGGAAAATCTCTCCAGGTCTCTGCCAGACCTCCAGGCCTAGGAAGTAGTGCATCAGTCCTGGTCCTTCATCTCGAACTCAGCAGCAAGCTCCCTCTTGCATTGATGAATGAGAGGGTCAGCACCTGTCAGGAAGAGGTCGTCCACATACAGCACCAAAATGAGAGGCTTCCCCTGGACAAACTTGAAGTAAAGGTTCGGATCAGCATTACTTCGAGTGAAGCCCAGCTTCATCAAGTAGCTATCTATCCTCTCGTACCAAGCTCTGGGTGCTTGCTTCAACCCATAGAGGGCTTTCTTCAACCTGTAGACATGAGTGTCCCGATCCTGAACTTCAAACCCCAGAGGTTGTTCTACATACACCTCTTCTTTTATTGCACCATGCAGAAAAGTGGTCTTGACATCCATCTAATGAAGACTCCATCCTTGCGTAGCAGCAAGGGCTATGATTGATCGAATGGTGGTATATCGTGCCACAGGTGCAAATATGTCATCATAATCTATTCCTTCCTTTTGAGAGAAGCCACGGGCAACAAATCTTGCCTTGAACTTTTCAGCACTTCCATTAGATCCATGCTTGATCTTGTAGAGCCATTTCGCGGTGACAACTGATTTGTCCTTCGGTCTTGGAACCACATCCCAGACATCATTCTTCATTATGGACTCGTATTCTTCGTGCATAGCATCTTCCAGATTTGATGCTTTACGGCTTCCTCAAAAGATCCAGGTTCAGATTGTACAATAGTACTCATGGTAGCCAGATACCCTTGGTATCTACACGGCTTCTTGCTTTCTCGGAATGTCCTTCTCGGGGCAGCATGTCCCTCGGCATCTTCGAGAGTGTCCCTGAGCCATGATGGTCTCTTTCTTAGTGAATGAGATCGATCTATTGGGTCCATTGGTCCTTCAACATCAGGCATTGTCTCATCCTGCGGTTCTTCTTGATTTCCAGGCCTTGCTTCATGATTTTCCTCAAATCTCGGAAGATCATCTACTTTCTTCAGGGAAGCATCTTCGTCAAAAGTGACAGCATGGCATATTTCTACTTCCCTTTGACCAGGTACATAGACTCTATAGGCCTTAGAGGTTTCGCTGTAGCCCACAAACATTCCTTTCTTCCTAGAAGCATCCAGCTTACTTCTTTTTTCTTTTGGCACAGGACATCCAAAAATTCTAAAATGTGAGACGTTAGGTTTCTTACCAGTGAAAACCTCTTCGGGATTTTTGGAGTCCAGGGCGAATGAGGGCATCGGTTTTGAATGTATACAGCAGTATTCGCAGCTTCTCCCCACAGAAACTTCGGTAGACCCTGGTCACATAGCATGGCACGGGTAGCTTCCACAATGGTCCTGTTTTTTTCGTTCAACAACGCCATTCTGCTCAGGAGTATAGGCAGTAGTAGTCTCCCTCTTAATGCCAGCTTCTCTGCAAAAGTCCTTGAACTCATTTGACTCATATTTAGTGCCATTGTCGGTCCTCAAAATCTTGATCTTCTTCCTTGTCATATTTTCCACCAAGGCTTTGAAGGTACGGAACCACATGAAAGCCTCATCCTTCTTCTTCAAGAAGTATATCCAGGTTTTGCGGGAGAAGTCATTAGTGAATGTCATATAGTAAGAACATCCTCCCAGGGATGTCACAGGTAGCATACCAGATAGATCAGAATGGACCAGTTGCAAAATATCAGATGTCTTTGTGACACTTGAGGGGAAAGGTCCCCTTGTATGCTTTCCTTCGGCACAACCCTTACATACAACTTCATGATTATTTCCAAAATCGGGCATCCCTGTCACCACCTTCCTTGCTTCGGGAAGGGCCTTGTAATGAAGGTGTCCAAACCTCCGGTGCCATAGTTCAGTTTGTCGGATAATATCACATGTCATAGCTCCCAGTGGACTTCCTTCAACCTGGTAGACTGTTCCAACTCTAAAACCAATCATGATAGCTTCCTTGAGATTCTTTTTCCACATGCGCACCTTTCCATCAATGAATGCCACATTGAAACCTTTCTCTTCGATGGCTGATATAGACACAAGGTTCTTCTTCAATTTTGGTACATAGAGTACATCTTGGAAATGTAGGACTTGTCCTTGAGACAAGTGGAGGGTCACAGTCCCTGTCCCTGTCACGGGATATGTGGCATTATCTCCAAGGATAATTTCCAGATTAGTATCCTTCTCAACCATGTCAGAGAGTGCTTCCTTGAACCTAGTGATGTGTCTTGAGGCACCACTATCTATCAGCCAGACATCGATAGTGTCGGGCGGGGATGCAGCAGAGAGGGCAGATACAAGAATGTATTCATTTCTTTTATCAGCAACATTTGACTCCTCATACCTGGAGTTTCTAGACCTTTTGAAAGGTTGATTGTTTCCGCCAGAGGGAGCCTTCGAAGTGAGGTGAGTACCATCTCACAATCGGCTATTGTCTCCCCAATAGCCAGTAGATTGTTCCTGATCTCGGTCAATTTCAGAAAGTATGTTTGGACAGACTCATCCCTGCCTTTCTTCAGATTCTTCAATTGATTCTTGAAGAATAACACTTGGTTTGCATTGTTTACTTTGAACATTTGTATTAGCTTATCATACGTCTCCTTGGATGTGCCTAGCTCAGATATGTAGGCAACCAGACTTTTATGTATGGATTCCCTGATCATTAGCTTTTGCTTTGATCTCCCCCTTCTTATACTTGGTTTTAGCAGCAGCAATAGCAGTGGATGGAGGTTCTTGTATCTTACCCAGTACATAGTCCATGAGATCATGGTCTTCCAATTTGAGATCTAATATCATCTTCCAAGCATGGAAGTCATCCCTTCCAGTCAACTTGTCATCCTCCTTGAAGCCATAACTTGTGGAACTCATTTTTCTCAGTTGGTGATTGCTATAAGTTAGGGCTTGTCTTCACCTCAGCTCTGATACCATGTAAATTTTTGTAGATGTTATATGCTTGATGCAATTTTACTTTTATAACAACAATCACATAAATAGTTAAGTAAAATGCTGATAGAACATACCAGTGGATCTATAGAAGACAAACCAGAAACAGGAGAATGTGTTGGTGCGTTACGACGGTCAACAGGATGCTTCAACCAGCAAAGTCTTCTTGGTCGGCCAACCCAGAATGTGTCACAATAGTCCTCAAATCAATCATCCAGTCAACTCAAGGTCAATCCCAGAAAAGTCAACGCAGTCCAGAAAAAGTCAACGCAGGGCAGCAACAATAAAGTCAATGCAGCTCCAACTTCGGTCAACCTTTTGACCTCGATTTTTGTGCCAATGAGTATGGCCTTCAAAAATTGAACTCTCCACAAAATTTCAGCTCAAACGGACCATGCGTTGACCAAAGTCAATGCTGGTCAAACTTGTCCAAAAACCCTAACTGCAGAAAATTTCGTCCAAAAACCCTAACTGCAGAAATTTCATCCTTTTTCCAGCTGCAACTACTTCGTCCTTTTCCCACGTGAGAACTGCTTCTTAGATGCTCGTATCCAATGAGAAGTGTGTGGATGAGATGAATGAAAAGCTCTCCAACGTTGACTGTATTTATATCCATCATTGAGGTGTGTGACACATCTGTTGGGGGTGTAAAACCTTAAGGCCGACCTGTACTTAAATTTATTATAAATAATAAATTCAAAATAAATGTTCTGCTCATCAGATTAAAATCAATTTTATATCGATTTTACACCTCTTCGAAAGAGGAATCCAATACAAATATTGGAATCTTCATTTGAGCATCACAAGATGGAGTTTGGACCTAGTTGTCCAAATTTAACATAACCCTTATCATCTGCAGAGGAGTCGAAGTCACTGCGTGAGAGCTTCTGCAAATTGGGCGGATCGTGGCTGGGAACCTCAGCGGGCTCCTCCTTGAAGGAAACCGAAATGGTGGCAACAAAACGGGGACGGTCTAAGGAGCATTGGAAATGGAATTGTGCAAAGCTAGAGGTCTGCGGGGTGACAGAAGGGACCAGACGAGGCAGAGGCGGTGGAAAGGGCGCTGAGGCAGAAGGCTGAGCCGAGTGATGGGGCTGACCAACCAAGCGGCCGCGCTCACTTTGGGTGGCGGGATACCTGCCTAGGGAATGTTCCAGTGAAGAGGACGAAGAATCAGACTGGGAGGAGAGCGACGGACGAGCAACGCGACCTTTGCTGCTACTACGCCTGCATCGCATGCGATGCCTGAGTCGAGGCAAAGTGGCGCAGTAAGGGTGGAGGACGCTCTGGGCTGAAGAAGAAGCAGGGCGGTGGCGCCACAAAGACGGAAGCTCAGAGGTGGTGGTGAGACCAGAGGCAGCTTAGAGGTTCAAGTGACAAAGGACGTTTTGCGAGTAATGGTGACCCGGGAGGAATTCTATGCAACACCGAAGGCTACAAAGTCTCCGTGTTGGCGTGCGGGAGCTCGGCTCCGCAACTTCAGGGGGACAACAGCTTCATAGAGGAGGAGACCAGGGAGGCATAGAACCAGGAGGTCGAAGAGCATAACCAGGCGGGAGAGAAAGGGTCGTCATTTTGAGGCGGAGGTAGGAGCCTCGACGTTTGCAATGAATTGAATGCTGCTCAGGGTGACGGCTAGAGCACTTAAATGCTTGCCGGTGTAGCTTGTGGTTGGCCATGTGGCCATGCCATGCGCCGACCCACAAGCCCATCGCCATAGAACCCTCATAAATCACCCGCATCCGAGAGTAAGAATATAGTTTTACTAACTGATGGTATATACTATATAGTTCATGGAAAATAGAGAGGAAATTAGAAATTACCTATGTTGCACGGGTTCGCGAACCCAGGGGTGGGGTTCTCGAACCCGTCCCGAGTTCTTGTCCCTAAAAATCGGATTCGGGTACGGGTTCTTCTGAAAATAACCCATAAGAACCGGGTTCGGCTACCAAGAACCGGGTTCTTCGTTAAAATTTTTTGGGTGCGTTTGACGTTTAGGGTACTTGGAACCCCAAAATTGAGCTCTTTAGGGTTCTTTGTTGAACGATATTTGAAATAAAAATTTAAATAAAAAAACAAAAATCGTGGAAAGTCAAAAGGTGAATATAACACATAAAACCTAGAATCGCTTCACTCAACAACGACATTTCACTCTTCGACGACGACATTTCGTTTGAAAGAACATGCATTCGGTTTGACTATTGAGACGATGAGCATTTCCTGGTGTGTTTGGGGAATTCATTAGTGTGTGTGCAGGTGACTGGAGGTTCCCACAGAGACGCAATCCACAGAGATGCAATCCCCGCTTGAAGATTCACATGTAGCTCTTGAAGATTCACTGTGTGGCATGAATTAATTCTAATTATGTGTGTTCAAACTTCATTGTTTGCATAACAAAATTAGTAAATTAAAATTTAATTCTAAATAGTAAATTGACCCATGATGTCAAAGATGGGAAAACTTACCTATGACGAGTATTAGGATCTTGAAGTAACCACAATAAACAGTCTATTGCCATATACTGTGATTCCAAACTCTTGATTTTTTACTGTAATCTCCACATTCTCTCATGGCCAACCGACATCACTTGCTTTTCTAATCACTCTTTTAACTGTGTTTTTTTTTACAATTTTTGCCATGAATGTGGGCTTTTGGCCTTCTCTTTACCGACTATAGTTTTGGGCGAAATTGGCTTGGGGCCAGATTTACAAGTATGTGTAAAATCCAATTTGCACTTGATATGAAACTAGAAATTTTGAAATTTCAATGTGAATATTGAATGTTCAATGATGTGCATGTTTAAATCTTTAAAGTTTAAATCATAGATATTTTAGTTAGCTTGTTTAAAGTTGGAAAATATACAAATTCATATATATTCTAATTTATAAAATAATATATATATATATATATACCCCCAACGAACCCACGCACCCTGTTTCCAAAAATGACGTCCCCGTCCCCGTCCCATTCTCGTCCCCGTCTGCACGTTTCCTGGCAACATAGGAAATTACTAATTTTAGACATGAACCAGACAATTCCATATAAATAAAAGCATATTGTGTTTCCTTTTGCTTGTAATTTCTTGTGCAATAAAATGTAAAATCGTAGTTTATGGTCATTGTATTTTCTGCATTTCTGGGAACTGTAAGACCAAACTTAATACTTTCCGTGTTTGTTTTCTAGATTGGTGTCATGGTAATGATTCATGGGGATGACAAAGGTCTGGTGTTGCCTCCTCGTGTAGCACCACTGCAAATTATTGTGGTTCCAGTTCCCTTCAAAGATGCAGACACACATGCAATTTATAATGCATGCATTGAGACAGTGCAGACATTGCGGGCAGCAGGATTTCGTATAGAAGAAGATATCCGAGACAATTATTCCCCTGGCTGGAAATATTCTCACTGGGAGCTTAAGGGTGTTCCTCTTCGCATTGAAATTGGCCCCAGGGATATAGCCAATAAGCAGGTACTGGTTAAACTCAACTACCACAGGCTGTTTAAAGTATATACTAGATTTCATCTTAAAAATTTAAAATAAAAGTATGTGGACTAGAATATGTAGTGGGAGAAATTATATGTGCTAGATTTTATATTAAAAAAAATGTGAAACTAATGTCAATGTAGCCGGAAAAAAATTCAATCATTGAAATTCTATATGCATTTCTGGGCCCGCATTTAAATTTCATTCCATTGATTCAGGGGCCGAGGTTTTTTATGCCATACAGTGTCTAAACTATAGAGCTTGAACTGTGTTCTATTTTCTTCGTTGAATGTCAATTTCCCTTTATTTTTATTTCTTGTTCATTTGCTTTGAGCTTGTTTAATTCCACTCCAGTATACAACTGGTTGGTTCATAAATTTTACTGGACTGCAACCCATCAGCAGTTTTATGCCATTGCTATCTTTATGTGACATCTGCTTCTTTGTTTCACTAAGGCTAAAAATATTTAGACTTTCTAAGCCATGCTGAGTCCTGACCATTTCCTCATTACTTCTTATCTTCTGAAATTGTTCAGAATCTAATTTGTGATAAGAAGATTTGTCTTGTTTTGAGCCTTTTTTGGAAAGGCTTCTTTTGACTAGCTATAGCCAGAAAGCTATATTCATTGGAGTATGCACATTTGAATAATTTTAAGTTTGCTTCCAACAATTGCGTAGCAATTCAAAATTTATGTCTTCTGGTAATCTTTTTCTTAAATCCAGTTCCACTCAATATATCTGGCACATTTAGCAACAGTACTAACATTTGAACTATCTAGGAGATTAAAGAAATGTTGCAAGCATCATTTAGTGGAAAAAATCTTGCCAAGGTTCTGGGAACAAACTTGTCGGCAGCATCAGTGGAAACATAGCCAAAGTTACAAAATATAAAGATTTACATTTTTTTCCTCAATTTTTTAAACATATAAAGCAGCCGCCTCCCTCTAGCCTTTTTATCAGCAAATGTAATTTGTTCTCAATCTCCTGCTTTCCCTCTTCAAACTGAGCAAAATAATTGAAAACATTCCCTGTATTTGCTGACTCAGCTGATATTTCCTAATTTATGATGATATGTTGCCAATATGTCACAGTATTTCCAAAATATTGTGATATATTCAGCATCTGAAAAAATTGTGATTTTTCAGCAATAATATCACCGAGCTGATAGGATCATGATATATTGCAATGTTGGTGATATATAGCTGATATTTCCAACGTTGGAGTGAAGTCTCCAAATGCATTGCCATTATGTTCAAAAGCATCTTATGATGACAAATGTAGTTTCAAGTTTGGTAGCCTTGCCATTGAAGCTGGGTGAAAATCGTGATAAAAAAGTTTTATAAAAATATGCCACCTGTCCAATATCAGGGACAACCATTCATCACTCTTAACATTTAAACTATCTAGGAGAGTAAATTCGACAGCCATTCATCACTCTTAATATTTAAACCATCTAGGAGAGTAAAGTTGACAACCATTCATCACTCTTGAGTCTTAACATTTAAACTATCTAGGAGAGTAAAGTCTCAGATGCATTTTCATATGACTACAAATGTAATATCAGGTTTGGTAGCCTTACCATTGAAGTTGGGTTACAATCATGATTAAAATGTTTGATAAAAATTGTGCCACCTCTCCAATGTCAGGGACTACCATTCATCATTCTATTGCTGTTACAGAAATGAGAAATCATTAAGCCTTCCTCAAATTTGGTTGAGACTATCTGCATCGTGTTAACCAGAGATGAACATCTGGGCCAAAAACCATCTGAATATGAAAGCAATATTGAATGAAGCACCAAAAGTTTCATGAAGCGAAACTGATATTACATTAACTTTTTTATTGTCTGCTAATTTGTCTATGCAAAGATCCTGCGAAACTCTTTCTTGAGTAGAGTTATAGAGTCTTCACATTAAATTTGGTAGTAAGCCTGTTAACATTGGTGGGATCAAAGACTTGTTTTGCTTCTTTGAATGAAAAATTCACGCTATTGTCTCTGCGTTACTCTGCCCAGTTCACTCTTCTCTCACACACAAGGCTTTTTTCAAATTGGGAGGTTCCAAGTTCAAGACATTTTACTCAATGCCATTTATCTTTAGTAACTCTGGAATATCATTATCATCTCAAAACAAGTCCTTCCAGTTAGATACTGGGTCTGTATCCGTGGTTGATGCCATTCATGCAGAACTGCATTGTAGCTGGATGAGCATTCCACACTAAGGCTGCTACCTTCTCCTTTGTTCTGGTAGAACTAAAAGCATTTTTTCTAGCTGCATGGGAACTCTATTATTAGCATAATACTTACAAGTTAGAATAACATGATAAACTTGCATACACACAATGTATACCCAATATGCTGTATAGTTGTGGAGCACAGCTCTGAAAGTGATAATGATGATAAGTCAATAATATCCAAATCACAGGTCCACCTGTGAATAATGACTCTTTTGACCAGAATAAATACATATTCTCACTCTTTCTCCACGTAAGAGCACTACCAAGATGACCCACTATTACATATTCATGTAACCCCAATATGCCCTGTCAGGCTCATAACATAATTCCTTCCTTTGAAAGCTTTGCTCAGAGCTTTCTAATCAAGGAAGTAAGTAATAAGATTTCCTTCAATGTTGTCTTTGTTTACTGCCATTGATGATTATCCATCTATCCTAATCATTTCCTTTTGGTTTCAGTCCTTGATTAGTTGTTGTTCATTAGGGGAATTTTGAGCTCTAAAATGGGCCTCCTAAGAAAAATGTGCAACCAAAATAAAATTTATAATAATCAATGGGATTCAAGTTGATGATGTCAACCATTTTTCAAGTAAAAAGTTAAAAAGATTAAAAAATAATATTAAAACTATTTTTTTAACTCGTATTTTCAATTTATTTCTCAAAATTTTTACGTAAATTTCAAGTGAGAGTACTCGTTGGATGCAAAATTTAATTTCTCATCAAAGGAGTATCTATGTTGCATATTTTCGATGGACCTTGCTACACGAAAAATGAGAAATACATGAAATTTGAGTAAAAACTTTGGGAGATAAGTTGAAAAAGTAGTTTTTTTCTTTTTATCCCTCTAAACTTTGATGATGTAATCAAATCTATAATTTCCTTAGGAGGTCTATTTTAGACCTCAAAGTTCCCTTAATGTACAAGGCTTCTTTTCCTTTGATTCTATGCATTGTTTATTTGTAGTAGTTGTTGGTGTTTTATAGTTACCTTTGAAGCACAATGGTTCCTTGATGCCAACTTGCTTGAATGTGTCTGATTCTGCCCTCTCCTTCCTTGCTAGTGCTAATGTCAATATTCCTGACTTTCTTGCCAATATTGTGATTGAGAACAGCTCCCAAAGTGATAATAATGATGAGCTATACAACGACTCCTTATGCATTAGATGTGTTACAGAATAACTCTTTATACATTAGGAGAACTTAGAATAACTCTTAAAGAATTCATGTACATCCATATATCCAATCATCAATGTTATTTTTTCTCATACTAGATCTGATTTATTTTACTTCACAATTTATTTAAAATCCCAGAAAATATTTATCTCAAATATTTGTGAATTTGCTGAAAAATAAATACACTGTTGTATTAACTTAAAAAAGTCAGTTGAAATAAAATGAAGATATTAATCACACCACAGCTAGAATTTTTCACCCAATACAATTTTCCTTCATTAAATTTCTCAGGAAAATTCTGGGTTAGACCCACAGAGAATACATAGAAAAATACAATCGCTGGGCACCTGAAAACTTGGCCCCACTGGTAAAAAACGGTCTCAAGGAATTCAGCCTTTGGAAATCAAACCACCTGAAGCAAATCAACCCTGGAGAATTGACTTGTCTCACCAGCAAATCAGCCTCCCTATTTCCCTGTCTCATACAGCCCCTGCACACTAGAGAAATCAGCCTCCCTGGATAATTCAGCCTCCTCCACACTTTTGCCCTCTTTTTCAACAACTTGGCCTCCCTCTTTCTTGAAATCGGCCTCTTTTATTTTCTCCCAAAATTACCTATTGCACTTCTCCCCACTTCTTTCAATCTAGTTCAACCTCTTGTTCTAGAGAAAGTTGCTTCCTCCACAACTATGTGTCTTCACCTCTCCCTTAGGTTTATTTTATAATTTCATTAAGCCAAATTCTCTAATCTTAATCTCCTAAGTGATCAATGGCTAGGATTAAATCCTGAGTCTTACTTGAAATCAATGGTTGATATTGTATCCAAATCACTTAAATAATTTAATTTTTTCTCCTTACAACTTTGGCCTAATAGTCCAGACTCCACAATAACTAATTAGATAACTATTGTACTTTTGCTAAGTTAACCTAAGGAAAGAAATCATAAAATCACTTCTACATGATAAGACACTAAGCCTATGTAGAAGACCTTCTGAAGCTGCAAAAACCTCAACATCCAAATCACAAGTCAATCTGTATAATAATGACTTTACATTCCTTGATGCCACACTCCATGAATGTTGGTGATTTGGCCTCCTCCTTCTGTGGTAGTGCTAATACCAATCTTCATGTATTTCTTGCCAATGTCGTCTGTTGTGAACAACTCTCGAAGTAATGGCAGATGTTAATGATGATCTACACAATAACTCCCTATACATTAGATCAATTACACAATAACTCTTTATACATTACGAGAAGTTGAAATGACTCCCAAATAACTCAATTGCATCCACATATCCAAATTGTGCGTCAATGTGTACAATAATGATCTCTACCGACCTCTACATATACATATTTTGACTCAATGCCAAATTGGACCCACCTTAACTATTAAATAACTCAAGTACATCCATATATCGAAATCGTTAAGTCAATATGTACAATAACGACTCTACTTTCCTTGATTTCAGATTCCATGAATGTTGCTAATTCCGCCATCTTCTTCCTTGGTAGTGCTAATGTCAATCTTCATGTATTTCTTGCCAATGTTGTGCATCGAGAACAACTCTCAAAGTGATATTAGCGATGAGGTACACAATAAATCCTTATACATTAGATGAGTTATACAATAGCTCTTTATACATTAAGAGAAGTTAGAATGACTCCCAAAGAACTCAAGTGCATCCATATCTCCAGGGTCCAAATCATAAGCCAATAAGTACCATAATGATCTCTATTGACATCTACATATACATATTCTGACTCATTGCTTATATGGGCCCACCACTAGGATGACTGATTGCTACACTCAACATTTTTTATTCTCCAACCGTATGCTTTATTTTGACAATCAGTAACAATAATGAAAAGCAATGAAATCATGTATTCAACAACGTGTTTCCATCAACCAATTCAACAAAACATAACAGTTCAGATTCTCAGTCCTTCCATATAATAGAAATACACAACGATGGCTAATTACATCAATCAAACCCTACCAACTTAATACTCTAAATCTGACCTTGCTTCTATCTTCAGTGTACTGCTGCAAATCTAATATGTTCAGGCTTCCTGAACTTGTCTTGGGGTTGTTGGTGGGTCTTTGCTGCCTCCAACTACTTCGCTGCCACAGAGAATTGAAAACAAACCTTGCTGTTCAAGAGTTTGTCACTGTGCTGGACTACTGTTGTTGTCAGGGCTATGCCACTGCCGTAACATAGACTAGGAGGTTGCTTGCTGCCTACTAAAGGTGACCCACAGCCCTGATTTGGGCCACAGGAACTCTGCATATATGAATATACCACATATTAACCCTTGTAGCAATTCTGTTGTTTCAGGATAAAACCCCGTATGATTGTCTGCTCCAGCAAGAGTCTGAAGGATATGGTTACTTGTAGATGTTGCTCCTAGAAATGGCCTCCACCATTTTCCAGGAGGGTCTTCACTGGCCTGTGACAAGGTGATGTTGTTTATCCTGCTGCAAAGGTGCCTGACCACCTGCTGTTGCCCTGGATAAGTAACTCAATCTGCCCGCTTCCTAGGACATAGTGTTAGCCTCTCTCATAAAACAATAATAAATCAAAAAATAAAATAAATAAATTAAATATTAAAAGTTAGGAATTTATGCCTAACTCTTTAGTTTGGGTTGTTCCTCTAAGATAGGAGTTAGTTTAGGTAGCTTCTATATTGGTGTGTGTTTGGTTGAGAAATTATCTCAACAAGGTGTTTAAGATAGCACGTATTATCTTGAGACACTGTCTCCTCATCTATTTAATTGTAACACTACATTCTTTTAATAATGAGAAAATATGTGAGGAAGCCATGAGGCTGAAGCCTTTTCCGCCATTATTTGGTGTCTGGTTTTTTAAGTGTGTTTTTTGTATTTTCTGAGTTCATTTGATTTTCAATATGTGGTATCAGAGCCTAAGGATTGTTCAAGGTTTGAATAGTAGTATGGGTGTTTTCTGTTGAGTGTGGAGTTGTTCACAACTTGATCTGCCTGTGCGTGGAGCCAGTAAAGAGAGGCAGCATTGGTAAATAAGTGGGTGGAGCCAAAGAGCGTGTCAGCGGTAGCCTGCAATTCACACCCGCGTGTCAGCAGTAGCCTGCAATTCATGCCTCAAGTTTGGATCGCGTTGAACTGGTAATGGTGCCATTGGGGTGAATTAATGGTGGTTTGCGCTTGGACAAGAGCGAATTCACAGTGTTGAAGCCATTGCCAGCGTTGTAACATGCCAGAACCAACTATAACACAACAAGGTAGAATGCTTGTGTAAGTGTTAATGGTATTTGGTTGTCAACAGTAGTGGATTAAGGTTCATTTGCGTTGTAGAATATAAAACAATGTGGTTTTAAATGTAATGTTAATGGTATTATATAATCAATTGCCATCCCAAAGCCATGGTTGAATTTAAGTCTGCGTTGGAAAGGGGTGCATTGATATATGTGAACGCCACAGTGTGTGGGACGGTGTTAATGGCGTAGCCGGAGTCATAAGGAACCCACGGCCTTTGAATGCAAAATGCGTTGTTTGATATACGAATTCAAGGCCACGAAGGTTGAATGGAATCGCGTTGTTTGACACACCGAGCTCAAGACCACGACATCTGAGTGCATTCGCATTATTTGAACGCTCTGGATTCAAACCCATGATTAGAATTAACTCGCAGCCACGGTTGGAAGGGTTGTGAAGTTCTGTGGCATTTGAAGCCACGTCCATTTGTGTACTATGAAGGAACTTCGAAAGGCGTGCAGAAACCGGACCACAGCACATTAATACGCTAAACTCGCTTGCGGATGTAACGGTGGGTGGACTGTGGTGATTTGTGAACTATGGTGAGTCGTGAAGTATGGCCGCAACCACGTAGCATTCGGTTTAGAATTTATGGTATTCAATAGACTCAACGAGTTTCATTTGTTTTATGCTATATTTAAACAATGAAATCTTAAAGCCCACTTTGAGTTGTTAAATGGCATGTTGTTCAATGACATTTATATAATTTGTGCCCGAAAATAAGTGGCATTTGTATAGTGGCAGCAAAAGTATATTGGCATGTAAGCAAGGGGCGTGGTAAATTGACCTTGCATACTTAGACCAACGAGAGGCAAATTAATCTCGCCATGTATGGAGAAAAAGTCTCATGTTGAAGGAAAGGAGGCATTGATATATGTGAACGGCCATGTTGTGTGGATGGTGTTAATCGAGAGAGCCATCTCCATAAGGAACTGCCTACTTTGAATGCAAAACACAAGAGCTTGATATACGAATTGCATGTCACTTAAGGTTGAATGGAATCGCGTTGTTTACACACCGAGCTCAAGGCCACAACATCCGAGTGTAGTCGCATTATTTGAAATCGTCCTGATTCAAACCCATGATTAGACTGAATCCCTGCAGCCCACGGTTGGAAGGGGTTGTGGAAGTTCAGGCATTTGGGCTGCCGTCCCATTTTGTATTATGAAGGAACATCGGAAGTATGTTGCATAAACTGACCACAACAATAGATGATTAATATGGCTTAACATTGCCTCATGGATGCACTATGGTATGGACTGGTGATTTTGTGAACTATGGTGAGTCGTATATGCTACGTTAAACATGACAGTGCATTCTGTTTGAATTATATATTCAATAGACTCAACGGTTTTATTTGTTTTAGTTATTATTTTAACAATGAAGTCTTGGAAGTCTGATTTTGAATTTTGAGTTGTTAAATGGCATGTTGTTCAATGACATTTATATAATTTGTGCCCGAAAATAAGTGGCATTTGTATAGTGGCAGCAAAAGTATATTGGCATGTAAGCAAGGGGCGTGGTAAATTGACCTTGCATACTTAGACCAACGAGAGGCAAATTAATCTCGCCATGTATGGAGAAAAAGTCTAGGCCTTGGTAAAATTGCACATTTTACTATATTAATTTGATTAGTGGGAATTGTGTCTTGTTTTCCTACATCATTTGGTAGATGGAACAAGATCACACAGAGATCTTGAAGGTGAGCTGATATGTTTTATTTTAACTCTGGTTTGAAGATAATATTGCAGAATTTAGGTTGCAGATCTTAGCAAACAAAGATCACAATTTTAAAAGTACTGATGAAAGAGACTAGTAATAGTTCTGAATGAAAGCAAAGTGTGGAGCAAAACCTTGAAGAATTCCAACAGAGATTGGATAAAAAGGACAATTGTGTTCCTAAAAAGTGCAGATGAGTTGAAGCCTAGGAAGAGCAGAGAGGATGCTGAAAGAGGATCCAGAGAATAGAGAACCAGTGCTTGCCAAAGACCAAGTCCAGAAAACCAGTGCTCACTTGATGCTGATTTCAAAACATTATTTCACTTCTTTTTAAGTGACATAAGCAAATTGAAAAGAGAGTGCTCATATTATATGTTTTTCATGATTTTCATGGAACTATGTTTTGATGTTGGAGATGACTTTATGAAATGGATATAAATGTAAGTGTTCAAAAATTCTAAGAAAAGAAAAAGGAAATGCATGCCAAGGTAAGTTTTGCATTAAAATTTTTGTAATTCTTGGAGTGATAAGTTGAATGTTGGAAGTAATTTTGTGGAGTGATAAGGATTGATTTTTTGTAAATTTGGAGTGATTAGTTTTTCAAGGGAAAGCTCATTGTTGTAGGAGGTTGAGTCAGTGTTTTTTGAAGAAATTTTTTCCAAGAAGTTCTGGAACTTTGATTCCTTGAAGATGTTGTGACGCTGAACGATTATGTACTCCAAAGTTTAATAAAGCATATATTTTTTGTGGTGATTGTGCCCTAGATCCGCCCAAAATTGAATAAGGGGATCTTAGGTACACGAAGAATGTGTTGATGATGGTGCATGCTTCATATTGTTGTTTTTGATTTGTGTCTAGTTTTGACACATAAATGATTTTATTTAACGCATACATAAAGTTCAATAAAAACAAGCACAACACATGTAACGTAGTAGCTGCAAGGAAGGATAATTAAGCTCAACACATGCATTTGTGTCACTACAACAAATAATCAAAGTTTTCAACATCGACATTCTACCTCAACAAGCAAATTCACTCAATACAATCAAGTTCATGAATCTGGAAACTCTAGCGTTTCAAAGCAAAGTCTACATCAACATTCTTGCAAATACATTTAAGAACTTGTAATCAAATTCATTGTTTTAAGTGAATCATTAAAAATTCATTGTTAATGAATTTTTAAGAGGACAAGTGAACTCATTGTTTTAAGTGAATCATTAAAATCATTGTAAGCTTTCTTGGGTGCATTTTCGATAGTGTTCGACACCCTTTCTTGAAGCAAAATCAAGTGAGTGCACGAATTTTAACTCTAAAACAAACAAGCAACAAGTTCACATCTCCTGCAAGCGAGCGTAAGTATTCATTCAAGCAATTTGCATCAAGTCAGTGCAAAGTTGCAGCAAGCGTGCATGAGTTCCAATAAACTTGAAACAAGAGAAACAAGTTTCACTAAGCAAGAGATCCAGCAAATTCTGAAGCAAGCGAGCGTGATAAACTCAATCAAGTGAGCCAGTACAGGCCAACGTGCTATTCAAGCAACAAAGCAAGCGAGCGTGAGTATTCATTGAAGTGAGCGTGAAGTAATCAAGCAAGTCAAGTGAGCGTTCAAGCAAAGCGATCGTCATCAAGCGAGCGTGAATTCAAGAGTTCAAGCAAGAAAATTTTACAACTCTAGTAAGTGTTCCAAGCAAGCGCAATAAGCAACAAATCAAGCGAGCGTGCCATTCAAGCCACATAGCAAGCGAGCCTGTCATTCAAGTAACAAAATCAAGTGAAACAATTCAAAGCATGACATCTATGACAAGAGAGCCTGAATTCAAGAGAGCGAGTTCAGATGGCGCAACACATCCAGTTGTTAAAAATTCTTCAAAATTTGATCCTCTCAAGTGATGAAGACATGGTGCGAATCAGTAAAGAAACTCTTGCTAATCTTTCACGGCATCTACAAAAAACAAATGAAACCATTGAGTTTCTTCAAATAGAGTCGCAACTACAAAGAAATGAGTTGCAAGAGAAGAGTGATGCTTCCAAATCTTTGAACCATCCAGATGATAAGTCATTCATCCAAACAACTTCAAGTGTCGAAGTTGTTCCTGTTCAAATTTCTTCCAAGCCAATCATCAAGCCATGGGAAGAAATTCAAAGTAACAAGAATTGACGAGGCTTAGGATATGTCAACGATGACACCAATTTGCATATCCCAGATTATTTTAAGCCAATTAAGTTCGTCAGTGCAGGATTTCTTGCACAAATCACCTCAGCAAGTTTTGAGAAAGTTGCAGACAAACAGAAATGCACACAACCTGAAGTTGCAGTCAAACCGAAATGTCCTCATTGTCAAAGAACCGGTCATATGGAAGATCAGTGTTTTGATCTCCATCTTTGTCGCCATTGTGGCAAGTCCAATCATTCCTCAGAGAAATGTTGCAACCAACAACAATTAGCCAGATTGAAGATACATTATGAATGGATCGATCCTTTGAAATGGTCATCCACAGTCAACAGATTGTCTCAGTTCTACAACCGAATACAATCACACATAGTGCATTCGACAGTGAAAAGAAGATGGTATTCTCATGCAGTTGAACGGGGGAGTACACCAGAGTACCACTCCTACACCTAAAGGGGGGGAATTCAGGAATAATTCACAGAGAATTGTCTCTCCTTTCAGCTGACAAAGGGGGGGAATTCAGGAATAATTCACAGAGAATTGTCTCTCCTTTCAGCTGACAAAGGGGGGAAAATGTCAATGAAATTGACGGTGGTTGTCAGATTGAAAGTCTCGACAAAACCAACAAAAGTAGCCAATGGGCAACTTCCGTAGCCAGTGGGCATCTTCAACAGCCAGTGGGCATCAACAAATTCGCCAGTGAGCAATCGACAACAAAGAAGCAGTGAGAAGTTTTCAATACAACAAAAGCAACAAAGAGTTGTTTTTGACATCATCAACTACTGGGCGTTGAACAAATTTTGTCAGTGGACAAAGGATGTTGATTTCACGCAAAGGACAGATGGATCCTTTTGCAACTTGGCACGTGATGGAGTTGTCAAGCGAAATTCAGAGATGAATCAAACATGCAACTGACTCATGGTCTCTTCAAATTGCAGTTTTTCAGCATCTTGCTTTGGCGGTTTTCATGCAATGTTTTTGAGGATCAACATGAGAACTTGGAAGATGGTTCTTCATTCTTATTTTGGATTTATCATTGAAGGGGGGAATGTTAGCCTCTCTCATAAAACAATAATAAATCCAAAAATAAAATAAATAAATTAAATATTGAAAGTTAGGAATTTATGCCTAACTCTTAAGTTTGGGTTGTTCCTCTAAGATAGGAGTTAGTTTAGGTAGCTCCTATATTGGTGTGTGTTTGGTTGAGAGATTATCTCAACAAGCTGTTCAAGATAGCACGTACTGTCTTGAGACACTGTCTCCTCATCTATTTAATTGTAACACTACATTCTTTTAATAATGAGAAAATATGTGAGGAAGTCGTGACGCTGAAGCCTTTTCCACCATTATTTGGTATCTGGTTTTTTATGTGTGTTTTCTGTATTTTCTGAGTTCATTTGATTTTCAATACATAGGCCTCAGGCTACCTCACTGCTTTGGAATGACATCTGACTCTGTCTTACTGCCCTCGCTTATGGCCACTGAAACCTTAGAATGGATGGAAGTGACACCAATTATCTCACAGAAGACTCCATGCTTTCCAAAACTAGATAAAAGTGCCTCACAAGATTATGCTAGATAGTTGAGATAGAGAGGGGATTCGCTAGGGTGGGATCATCACCGCCGAAACCAATCAAGGGAAAAAGGAGTCTTAAGACTTTCAAAGCCTCATCTCACAAAACAGAAATATCCAATCAACAATGATGAGAATAATGATTCTCCTCTTTCTTATTCGTAGACTCTCTTTGGGGTCTCTTTTCCTTATTTTACTTTGAGGGGTTACAAGTTTCCCTGCACTTAGCCCCAATTATGGCTTCCTTCACAAGCTTTGCCCCAATTTACCCAATGTTGGTCCAAAAGCATTGGATAGTGGGTTTCCCCCTTTATCATTGACTATAGCCTATGGGGTTGGATAGGCTACTTCGTCCTCCTTTGGGCCGTTATTTAGTAGGGAACATTACACTTATATTGATTCTTGTTGTCACTGCTGGTGGAACTATTCCTTGAGTTCTCACATATTAGGCAACTTTGGTATTGATAAGGATCATTTCTGTTTGGCAGGGAACGATGTTGCATATGTTCCCAAAGTTTGCCACCCAGAATGTGCGTATTCTATGTATACTCTAGATGCCCCTAATCTCTTTTTGTATTATTGGGTACTCTCGTGGCCTGCTGGCGCCCATCAAGCACCAAAACTAGTAAAGAGTGGGCCTTCATGGGATTAGTTTTTCTAATAAACCCAAAAGCCAGTGAAATCAGTACAAAATGATTAAATCTAATCCTAAGGCATTTCCAGAACCGTTAGCCCTTGCTCGCTTATTTTGGAAACTCGTGCAACATGGAGTTCCTTAATCATATGTTTTGATTTCTGCAGGAGGGTATAGCCAATTCTAGAAGAACAAGCAATGCTCAAGGGACCTTCTCTCACAAACAGGTCTATCTGTTTGATAACACACTGCATGAATGGGAGAATACCCTGATTGATGTTGCCACACCATTTTGTCCTCCCTTTGACATTTAAATGTATTTTGTAGGAAATAACTTTTCAACATTGGAATTTCGTTTAATTGGAAATGTAGAGTCTAGACTGTTACCACTCAAACTAGCAAGGGACCTAAAAGGAATTCTAAAGGGGCAACTGATAGGTCAACGACAACGATGGAGACTTCGCTGACTGTCAGTTCAATTAAGGCTCCCTACCCTTTATGGACTTTCACCGATGGGAGGAGACCCGATATACAGAGAGTCACTTATGAAGGATGGATGAACATATGGCTATGAAGTGACCTCAATGATCCTTTCCTAGAAGAAAGTCAAGAATATGGCTTGTTTGCTCCTTAAGCAAGATACAAGGCTTTCTAGGAGGAGGTGGCGATTTAAGGGCTTGGTTAAGGGAGTGTGACTTGTAAAGGAGCCTCCCAATCCCTTAAATCCTTACAAAACTTGGATTCCCGAGTTGTCTTTGATAAGAAATGGGACCACACAAGGCCAAGTGGACCCAACCTAGGTTAAAGGGAGGGAATTTAGCAACCAATGACGATCTTAACCTAAACAAGGAAGGGAAAAGGATCAAAGAAAGAATTTCCACTTAAAGGTGCCAAAATGGTCCTATGAGGTACTAACTTAGGGAACACCGAGGCAAAGTTCGTCTCAGGGTTAGGGTTTAGGATATGGTTAATTTTGGGCAAATAGGTCCAAAATCCATGTTTCATTGCTCATATGATGGAGATGATATTTTTGTTGGATTCCTTTTTCGGAGAGGTGCGAGATTGATCTAAAGATCATCTTGTTTGGATGAGCAAATCTTATATTTTGAATTTATTTTCCACACGTGCAAATTGTCAAGGTCAGCCAGATTTGTAATGCAGGCTCACAAGCCCCAAAATATGTGTCACTCACCCCTAGTCATGGATATAAATTGGAGAGACATGATGCTCATTTCATCATCAAATCGTCTCACACATCTCTCCTTCATCTGATTGGTTCGTACAACCTTAAAGAGGTTTCTCTCTCCTCCACACGTGTGAAACATGACGCTGTTATTTTAGAACTGTTTTAGGGTTTTTCTGGCAGCGTTGACCAATGTTGACCTTGGGCCAACCCTCATTGTTTAACTGCGTTTTTTGCTCAGAAATTTCGATTAACGCTGCATTAGAGGGCACATAAATCGAGGTCAATCGTTGATCTTTGACCGCAGCTTTGAACACATCGTTGACTACATCGTTGATTGGTGCGTTGACTGTTTTGTGGACTGGTTTTTGGGGCGAGCTTGACCTTGAAGGAAGGCTGACTTTGACTGAGTTTGACTGAACCTATTTGGAGGTTGAAAGGGCTGGTTTGACCAACAAAGTCTCTGCTGGCTAGGGCATCCTGTTGACTATTGTAACAAACATTTTTCTCTATCTTTGCTGAATAAGAAAAATTACAAATTCTTGTACCTTGTATTGGCTTGTCTTCTGTTGATCTATTTTATTTTCTATCAGCATTTACTTTCAATGATTATGTGATTACTATTCTGAATTTGAATCGGGCTAATAATAAGAAAGATTGAAGTAAATTTCTCAAGTATAGAACATACCATGGTTATCTAAAATTAACATGGAATCAGAGCTAAGGTGAAGAAGCCCAAGCAAGTGTGAAAAGCAATCACCGAAGAAGTTGGACAATCAAGAATCGACATCAATGGCCTCTTCATCATACAAGGGTTTCAAATCTGATGATAAGCTCATTGACAAGTTTGATTATCATGCTTGGAAAATGTCTTTGGATTTGACATTGGAAGACCAAGATGTTATGGATTATGTGCAGGGGAAGATAAATGAGCCTCCATTAAATGCATCGGCTGCCACTAAGACAAAGTACAAGAAAGGGGAAGTTAAGGTGAAGAAGAATATCAAGGATTTTATTCATAAGCACTTGGTTGCTTATATCTTCGAGTTGGGCACATCTAAAGAGGTGTATGATAAGTTGGTTAGCATGTTCAAAGCTAGCATTGCTAATCAAATTCTATTTTTGAAGAACAAGTTGAAGGAGATCAAGAAGGGCAAAGGAGAATCCATTCAATCATATTTCATGAGGCTCACTGAAATCAAGAATGATCTCTTAGCTATTGGAGAAGCCATAGCTGACCGAGAGCTCACTCTCATTTCTCTTGGGGGACTCCCCCAAGAATGGTATGTATTCAATATTACTATTCTTAATAATAATGTGATTCCTAATTTTGATGAATTATTGACGAGATGCACTCAAGAGGAGACAAGGACGATGGAGAGAGACCATCCCTCTAATGGGAATGGAAGTGACCCTACTGCCTTCACCGCTCATGCAAAGAAGAGAAACAATGTTGGTCCGAGAAATCAAAATCATGGAAGAGCGGGTCCCAAAGGAAGAAAAGGAAGATGTTACACTTGTAACAAGTTTGGTCACTATGCAAGAGAGTGCCCTAATAGAAGGAACTCTTCCAGAGAAGATGACAACAACAACAACAACTTCAGCGGGAATGGAAATCAAAGGAACAACGGGTTCAAAGGAAAGATGAAGGCTTCCTCTGATTGAAGTGGAAATAGGCAACCTTTCAAGAGGTCAAGGAATTCCAGGTATGACAGATCTAATGTTGTTGATAGGAAAAATGAATATATTCTTGTATTTTTCCTCTCTGTCGCATCTCCTTCCGACACGCTGGTTGATTGATAGTGGTCCCTCAAGGCACTTCACTGGATATAGGGAAGCCCTCTCTAATTTGATTAAAAATGATACTAATTTGGAAATTTTCCTTGGAGACAATGCCACCTATCTCGTGAAAGGGACAAGGATTGTGACCCTTCATCTAAATCAAGGTCAAGTCCTTCGCTTGTAAGATGTTCTGTACGTACTTGACTTGAAAAAGAATCTAGTATCTATCTTGGCAATGGAAGACAAAGGAATCAAGGTGGCATTCATCTATGGAAAGGTACGCATTTGGAAGAGGAACTTCAAAGAAGCATTCACTCTTGGTTTTATAGTTGATACACTCTATCAAGTTGGAGGAAGTCCACTGGGGGCCATGACATGTGACACAACTCTTCAATCCCAGCTATGCCATCGAAGGTTTGCACACCTTTATTACAAAGCCCTTCCCGAAGCAAGGAAGGTGGTGATAGGGATGCCTGATTTCAAAGATGATCATGAAGGTGTATGTCAGGGTTGTGCCGAAGGAAAGCATACAAGGGGACCATTCCCCTCAAGTGTCACGAAGACATCTGATGTTTTGCAATTGATATATTTTGATCTATTTGGTATGTTGTTCGTAACATCCTTGGGAGGATGCTTATATTATATCACATTTATAGATGACTTCTCCCGCAAGACTTGGATATACTTTTTGAAGAAGAAGGACGAAGCATTCAAGTGGTTTTGTACCTTCAAAGCCTTGGTTGAAAATCAAAGAGGGAAGAAGATCAAAACTTTGAGGACCGATAATGGAATCGAGTATGAGTCGAATGAATTCAATGACTATTATAGGGAAGCTAGCATTAAGAGGGATACCACCATTGTGTATACTCCTGAACAAAATGGTGTTGCTGAAAGAAATAATAGAATCATTTTGAAAGCTGCCTGTGCCATGCTTTATGACCAAGGTCTTCCCAAGTTCCTATGGGGAGAAGCTGCCAACACCACTGTGTATGTTCAAAATAGATGCCCACATTGCGCATTGGACTCCAAAACTCCCAAAGAAATCTTCTCTGGTAAGAAGCCCTATGTCTCTCATTTTAAAGTTTTTGGAAGTCTCGTTTATTTTCATGTGCCGAAAGAAAAGAGGAGCAAGTTGGATGCTTTTGGGAAGAAGGGAACATTTGTGGGCTATAGTGAAACCTCGAAGGCGTATAGAATCTATGTGCTTGTTCAAAGAGAATTGGAGATATGCCATGATGTCACCTTCGACGAAGATGCTGCCCTCAGGAAAGTCAAGGATCTTCCAATCTCAAAGGAAGACAAAGAAGAAGAGGAAGTTGGAAGGCGGGAAGAACTGATGCCCGATGTTGGAGGTCCAATGGATCTTATAGATCCACCTTCTTCAAATAAAAGAAGACCTTCATGGCTAAGAGACACTCTCGAAGATGCTGAGGGACATGTTGCTCCTAGGGGAATATTCCGTGAAAGTAAGAAGCCAAATAGGTACCAAGGGTACCTAGCAGCGATGAGTACTATTGTACAATCTGAGCTTGGAACTTTTGAAGAAGTCGTAAAGCATCAAGTTTGGAAGGATAGTATGCACAAGGAATATGAGTCGATCATGAAGAATGATGTCTGGGATGTGGTCCCTAGACCGAAGGACAAATCTGTTGTCACCTCGAAATGGCTCTATAAGATCAAGCATTGAGCTGATGGAAAGTGCTGAAAAGTACAAGGCAAGATTTGTTGCCCGAGGCTTCTCTCAAAAGGAAGGTATAGATTATGATGATATATTTGCATCTGTTGCCCGCTATACCAACATCCGATCAATCATTGCCCTTGTTGCAATGCAAGGATGGAGTCTCCATCAGATGGATGTGAAGACTTCCTTTTTACATGGTTCAATCAAGGAAGAGGTCTATGTGGAACAACCTCTAGGGTTCGAAGTCCAAGATAGAGACACATATGTATGCAGGTTGAAGAAAGCCCTCTATGAGTTGAAGTAAGCTCCTAGGGCTTGGTATGAGAGGACTGATAACTACTTGATGAAGTTGGGCTTCACTTGAAGTGATGCTCATCCAAACCTTTATTTTAAAGTTGATAATGACAAGCCTCTCATTCTGGTTCTCTATGTGGACGATCTCTTCCTGACAGGTGCTGACCCTCTCATTCATTAGTGTAAGAGGGAGCTAGCTTTCGAGTTCGAGATGGACCTAGGGCTGATGCACTATTTCCTAGGCTTGGAGGTCTGGCAAAAGCCAAGTGAGATTTTCCTTTCTCAAGGAAAATATGTCGTGAAGCTGTTTGAGAGATTTGGGATGGTGGACTGCAAGTTCATGACTACTCCGATGGAACTCAACTTTAAGAAGTTGTGTGGAAGTGCTGCTGGGCCCGAGTTGGGAAATCCCACCGAGTATCGCCAACTCGTGGGGGCCTTGATGTTCTTAGTGAACTCACGTCCAGACATATGTTTTGCAGTGAACACATTGAGTCAATATATGGTCGAGCCTCATCACATTCACTAGATTGATGCCAAGAATCTCTTGAGATATCTTCGGGGCACAATCAACCATGGGTTGAGATACACTGCTGGAAGTATGAGGCTCCATGGATATACCGATGCCGATTGGGCATGCGGTGTGGTGGATAGTAAGAGCACATCTAGATGTTGCTTCACTCTAGGTTCTGCTTCGATATTTTGGATGAGCAGGAAGCATAAATCGGTTGCTTTGTCCATTGCCTGGTGTGAAGCTGTTTGGTTGAGAAAGCTCTTTAGTGAGATGTTTGGACATGTGCTCGATACCACGTTATTTTTTGCGATAACCAAAGTGGGATTCGTCTTTTTGAGAATTCCGTATTCCATGACTGATCTAAGCATATTGATATTAGGTACCACTTTGTCTGGGACATGGTACAACGAGGCGTCGTAAGGCTCCATCACATTGGGACTAATGAGCAGGTTGCAGATATTCTCACGAAGCCCTTGGGGAAGGTCAAATTATTAACCTTGCATGAGAAGCTTGGTATCATGAACATATCCTATCTTAAGGGTCTCGCTTGAGTTGGACTATGAGCTTTGGGAGCTCCAGGGGACTTGGGGGATAGCTTCTTGGAGCTATAAGCAACCACAGGGCGAGGTTCGCCTTACCTTGTTGGTGTGCTTCTTCCCCACCGTTATGATATTGAGTTGGTTCACCCTCTCTTTGATCTATGCCCCACATGCATCCTACCCATGGAGTCTGGGACTCATGGGAAGTACCTCTCATTTGGCCAATGAGTTGGGAAATGAGGATAGAGACCGATAGCATGACCGATGGATGCATTGGGGATTGCCGTACTCTCTATGTCTAGTATGGGATGTGTCCAACAACTTGATCTGGGATCAAGTCTGGATGAGGTTCTTACCTCTAAATTGACTTTTGGTCAGTATGTGGCTCACTCTTGAGTCCGATTGAGGTTCTTACCTCTAGGCTGAGTTCAGGTTAGTGGAAAGTGATGTCTTTGTGACTCACTCTCGTTTGTTTGCAAATAAGAGCAAGCAAAGCAGTTACAACATGATGACATAGGATTGCATGATGATATATTATAGTACATGATGGTATGATGGTACTGGATGACATGATTGCACAGGTGGACAGATGGAGTTCTCCCTAGTTGAGAGGGAGTGTTATTTTTGGGCAACTAGGTCCAAACTCCATGTTGCATTGCTCATATGATGGGGATGATATTTTTGTTGGATTCCTCTTTTGGAGAGGTGCAAGATTGATCTAAAGATCATCTGGTTTGGACGAGCAGAAGTTATATTTTGAATTTATTTTCCACACATGTGCAAATTGTCAAGGTCGACCAGATTTGTAATGTAGTCTCACAAACCCCAAAAGATGTGTCACTCACCCCCAGTCATGGATATAAATTGGAGAGACATGATGCTCATTTCATCATCAACTCATCTCACACATCTCTCCTTCATCTGATTGGTTCATACAACCTTAAAGAGGCTTCTCTTTCCTCCACAGGTGTGAAATAGGAATTTGCTATTTTTGGATTGTTTCAGGGTTTTTTTGGCAGCGTTGACCTTGGGTCAACCCTCATTGTTTGACTACGTTTTCTGCTCATAAATTTCGATTTTGGAAGGCTGCATTAGAGGTCCCAGAAATCGAGGTCAATCATCGACCTTTGACTGCAACGTTGACTGGTTTGACTGCAGATTTGACTGGTGCGTTGACTGTTTTGTGGACTGGTTTTTGGGGTGAGTTTGACCTTGAAGGAAGGCTGACTTTCACCGAGTTTGACTGAACCTATTTGGAGGTTGAAAGGGATGGTTTGACCAACAAAGTCTTTGCTGGCTATGGCATCCTTTTGACTGCTGTAACAAACATTTTTCTCTATCTTTGTTGAATAAGAAGAAATACAAATTCTTGTACCGTGTATTGGCTTGTCTTCTGTTGATCTATTTTATGTTCTATCAACATTTACTTTCAGTGATTATGTGATTGCTAATCTGAAATTGAATCGGGCTAATAAGAAGAAAGATTGAAGTAGATTTCTCTTGGCATAGAACATACCATGGTTATCAAAATTTTACAGATATCTCACAATCCGATCGTCGAAATTTCTTCAAATTTGGAGGAGTCCTTGAGGACACAATAGCGCAGGAGAGGCCAAAAGATCGAACTTTTTCTACGGCTATTTTGTCGGGAAAATGATGCCCTAGGTGACCCAGTGTGGCTAGATCTAGAGAGAAGGAGAAAAGGTGAAGAGAAAATGGTTTTAAGGTGATCACCTTATGGTGGATCAATGCGTAATTCCTTTGGGGATATGGAGTCAAGAAGAATGATGAGAATGGATTTCGTTTCTAGCTCAAGGAGGCTCTATGGACAACTTTGTTTGGCATTAGGGCAAAAGAGAGTGACCTTAAAGCGTTTATACTTCTTTTGCAAATCAAGATGTATTATCAAGATAACTTGGATCTTTAGGAAAATTCGTTCAACAAACATGGCCCATACATAGTGATATGCTACATTAGACCCTAAAATAAAATAATGTGAAAAGTAGCTAACATTTGGTGACAAGACCATCAAACTAGCTCTTAAATAAAATAAGAAGCCTCTCAAGAGGTCAAATGATGAATAATACATGTTGTTGGGCTCTCCAAGAGGCCTGATGTGGTCCATAAGTGCCATAATGATGAATAGGACTCTCAGAGTGATGGGCAAGGGGGTGGCCCCTTGTTCTCCAAACAATAAACCTGTGGTGCTCCCAGTGGGTGTTGGGTAACACAAATAACCTCATGGGTCTCCAAGTGAGTCAAAGTTGCCTGTAGACCATCTATAAGGGATCAAATGAAGGAATAAATGATGCCACATTAGTGTACAAGTCCTTGGGCACCTTCCAAGTGTATGGTGCAACTGTGGGGCTGAATGGGCATGCTGTACCAGGTGCATCTTCCTTGTCCAATAGGTGGATCTTGAGCAATCTCTAAACATCTCTAGGGATCCATGGAGTGGTGTCTACTGTTGTGGAGGTTGATGGCTCTATACACACACTCTACATGTGCCGATGTATCCCTCCAAAGTGTTGGGACCCCGTATAAGGAGACCAAACTCAGAATGGACACCATCTGCAATCTTGCATAAGATCCATTGCGTCCCCTAGCCCTCCAACTTAACAAGTCATTAAAGCAATAAATGAATGAGCTTACAAACCATGGACAACATCTGGACACTTCATAATGGCATGCCCTTTCATATTAGGCTTTAGCATGTGCCAATGTCTCCAAAATCCAAAGGGTGTTAGCCAAGTACCTTATTAGGTGGTTTTTGCCTTTAGAGGGGATAGTATGTCGAAGGTACACCTTTCAAATGGTAGGTGGCATGTGATAAAGAAGTGGATGGAATAGGGAATGAAAGGGGCAATCCTGGGCCACACATCGAGGTACAAGGGTAGCTAGAATAAGGGAAGCCCACACCTAGGTTTATAATGTATAGGAGAGAGCAATTGTGGTACATGAGGTGCCTCGACCTTGATTTTTCCACCGTTCTTTATGTCTTTTTCCTTTTATGATTTTTTCTTTGATTAACTGCTTGAGGCTCAAAGGATAAGAACATGATGTGTAAGATATAGTAGTGGATACCCCCTTTAAGGTAGGGCGATTTATTGCCCACCAGGGGTTGGGACAATCATGGGTTCTTGAATGATAAAGGAGGCTCATCTAGGGCCTATGGAATTAGGCTGATGACCATGGGTATGGGGTAGTGCTCATGTATTGGCTTTTGCCCACTTGCTAATTATGTTTGTCCTGACCATCTTTTGTATCTTGTGGTACATTTTCCAGTTGAATGTGGCCATTTATTGTTTTACTTTTTCTTTTCAGCTACTTCAACCTTTGGGGCATCTTTCCATGCCTGACCAAAGGTGGGGGCTGTTGAAAACTGTAACTGGGTTTGATCTTCATATTGACTTGTAATTATGAATTTATATAATGAAGAAGACAAATATAATAAAATGTATTTTGTAATACTTGCATCATGGGTTTCATGAGCAAGGAGTTTTTATTATAGGTCAAAGACTTCTTCTTGATGTCTTTAGGGGTTTGTCATCTTGTCATAAATGTATAATTTAGAGTCATGTATATGAAGTGTTGTTACACTTGTAAAGGACAATTATTGATGTATCTGTATGCTCCAAGACCTTGTCTATATGCTCCTTGAAGTCGGCTCAAATTATGGTTAAGAAATGCTCCTTGTCAAGTCGGCTTCTTAGCAAAAGGTCATGTCGGCCTAGAGGAAGAAAGACAGTCCCTATACATAGGATTGCGGCCTCATAGGACTACAGCCTCATTGTTGAGACAAGTATTCAGACAAGTCTGAGATTAGCATTCGAAGGTAAGTCTGCGGTTTAGTGAAGGTAGTACAACGGAGAGAGGGATCTGCCTAGCGAAGGAAGAGAGGTCCTCTCGAATATCTGTTTTGGGTTAGTAATCTCTAGGTCAAGGTCTGCCACAGTGATTCGTAACAACAATGCTTAGGAAGGAGATATATAGAAGAAGATTGCCTAGTCTGCATAGTATGCGAGGAAGGAAATTGAGATCAATGCGGAGGAGAGGCAGTGCTAGCCTCCGTCATTGATCTCACACTCTCGCATAGGTTTAGTAATATATACTTACAGCGTAAAGAAGGCAACAAGTAAGACGATCATAATAGTGAAAGGAGATCTATTCATGGAGGACAAAGCTTATCACAAGAAGGCTATCATAGCAAGAGGTCGAGGTCGAATCAAGGGAAGGAGATCGCAGATTAGGGCTAGGAACTGAGCTTTCCTAGTGTTGGTGCAGCATGGTGCAGAAAAGCAAGATCAACATAAGGAGCCTAGAAGAGCAAGTGACAAGTGTCTTGGAGGCATATTTGTGAAATTTTTTGAATCTTATACTTATGCAAAAATCTTACTATTAAATCTGGTTATGCTCCTCATACTTAAATAAGTTATTAATTGAATAAATTCAGATTAAAATCGAAGCAAAACACATAACAGACCTTCACCAATCTAGATCTAGAAAAAGTACATGCACAAATAGACAATGTGACACAATGATTTTCTGGACAAATAGTCCCTGAAAAAACCCTATGCGGGAAAATCGGTCTATTGGCTGCTTGAGGGTTTTATTATTAAGAATTTTCTGAATACAACAAATCTGTGTTCTAGATATGGAAAACCCGACAGGGAAATAATAGATCTATAGCTCACTGGCTGTTCCGAAGCCAAAATAATGACTGATCCACACCCTCAAACGAGATTTAGAGGACTCGGCCAAAATTAGGCCCTAGAAACCCCAACGCTGTCCCTGAAGCCCCTGCGTCAGCCTCTGAAGCCCCTGTGTCCCTCAACGCTGGCCTGGAAACGACTGTGTTACCCTAGACTGGGTGACGCAGTCCTTGCGCTGCCCCTCAATGTCTCTGCGTAACCCCTGACGGTTTCCAGCTGAATCACGCTGCACTGGGAGGGACTGTGCAACACCTGCGTAGCACAGTTGTTGCCCTCTCTGTTGCTGTTCTGCTGCTTCTCTGCGCTGCCTCTCCGAGCTGATCTTTGTCTCTTGCTGATTCTAGACACTGGGATTAGATCATCCCCTTTGTCTAAATTCCCCTCTCTGCAGCTGAAACACTTTTGAGAATTCTTAGCAAACCTGCTGTAGAATCTCAGCTTAGCTTCAGTGCTCTGCCTCTGTGTCTTTACAAATGACCCCAAGCCTTTCCTTTATACTTTTCTCATTGGGAAACCAACGACCATGATCAGATCTTGAATCAATGGCTAAGATTAAAAGAAAGCTTGATCCGTGTGACTTACGACAATTTCATCACATTTTAATTTAATTAACTTTAATTATTTCATTTTCCTAAGTTTAGACTTAGGAAATACATTAAAATAATTAATTAATTAAATATCTCCCAAACTAGATGAGATTTCCCAAATCCCTTTCTGGGCCTTGTAGATCAAGTGTACTCTAGTCCCTCCACAAAATTTGGGAGTTAGAGCACAACTGATGCTACCCCAAATACACAAAATCTCAACAATATTGGTGTCAAGGGTCTTCGTCATGGTCTTGGTGCTCGTCAATTGATGGTCTATAAGAAGAATGATTATCGGGTTTTCCTCTTTAAGAGGGTGGAAAGCCTAAATATTGTGTCTCTTGTGCATTTGATAATTGACTTGATGAAGAATGTAATAATCTAATGAAGATAAGATCTTAGTAAAGAAGCATAATGAAATCACAAGTAATGATCATGAAAGAGAAATTTTAATCAAAATCCTAACCCTATGTGGACCCAGGTGGGAAAGATAACAAATGGGGTTATAATAGATGGAAGGGGAGTGATAAATGCAGATGAAGGAGCAGGGCCACAACCAAAATCAGGGTTTCACATGTAGTACCACCCTAAAACCAAATGTTTAGTAAAGGAGATCCCATGACTCTAAGATCCAAGGGTAAGATCCAAGGGTAAGATCCAAAAGAGGTCAAGGGAACATAAGCACAAACTAAGCCGACTCTTTCTACTGAATCCCCGCATCAATCCATGCCAAAAAGTGTGCATGAGAAGCAAACTCAATACTCAATTACCAAATGACAAAAAATGCCTTCAGGTTTTGGAGGCCCACTTCAAACATACGATCATGACAGATGGGTGAGGGACCACATGGCTAGCTCAGGTGGTGGAGAAATGACACAACGAGCTAGTTGGTGGCTGCAAGGGGCTATCGGCTGAGGACCATCTTGGAGAATTTTTTTTACTAGGGATATCACCCACAAAGTGGTGGGTAACATAGACTATTAATAGATTTATTGACACAAATTGGTTATTTCTTAATCTTACTTTTAGTACATGTTGTATGCAGGATAGTGATAACTATAAATTTCAATCAAGTTGTAATTAGTTAGATCACTTTTGGCCAATGAGGTTTATATAGTTTTCATTTTCTTATAACTTTCTTAATGGACTGATTGGTAGTATTAATTTCTAGTGTTTTTGATTAATATTTGTTAATTTTTGGTAGCTTAGTGGTGTTTCGACATTAGTATTGCTTAGCATACAAAAGTGATCGAGCACATTTCTCTCTCTAGGTACATTACTTTATAAAAGTTCAAAACTATACTTTTTATATTTAATAACTAAAAAATGACTTTTTTGTAAAGCGAGTTTAACTTCATAAAATTTGGGTCACTTGAGTAATTTAAGTGGGTCCAATGTGAAATTAAGCCATCACCATTGATATTGAGATGGCTAGATTGAATTTCAACCATTGAGATCTAGGGTTAGGGATTTTAGTCATTAATGAGAAATAAAAAGAGAGAAGGGAGAGGAAGAGGCACATTCTTTGAGGAGAAAGGAGGAAGAGAGGAGCCGAAGAGGGCACATATCCCAAGGCATCTTGCACCCAGATTGGGCATGCAGTTCAAGGAAATTTTCAACCATTATTTGTAGGGCCATACAACTGGGCTATACAACAACAATTGGCATGGTTTTTGCGGGTTGTTTAGAATGTCTTTGGCACGAAAATTGAGGGACATACAACGCATTTATTGCTTGGTTCTTTGGCATGACTTTAGAGGGACCATACAATAGGGTGTTGTTCTACCATATAGTACGAATTTCAAGGGTCGTACAACTAAGAGAAGGGTGGCGATACCGCAGGAAAATCGAGGGTGAAAGTGGCTCAGTTTCAAGATAAGTATTGACCATTAATTGCCGGAAATTGTATTTGATATAAACTTGGAAATTTTCTATGAGGTCTTTAATAAAATTCCTCTTCTCTACCGGTTTTCCCTTTGGGGTTTTTACAGAGGCTTTGCCCAAAATCCCGTGTCAAATGTGTGGTGTTGACTGTTCATTTTCAACTTAAAGATCAAATTTAGTCATGTGTATTTCTGCTCATAAAAATCAGATTGAATATGCTTTAGTTTAAAATGCATTATTTGTGAAGTTTTTTATTGGAGATAGAAATGAGAGCATTGGCTAAGTGTTTGACGAAAGCCCTGTAGGTGAAATTTCAACATGGTATTAGAGCGAGGTTGCTGAAGTTTAATGGATAGATTGTGATACAGTGGTATTGCAGGGAATGCAAGGGGTTGTGTTAGGAAAAAATGAAGGGAAAGTTACTATTGGTCAGTTGGGTTAGTGACAACTAATGAGTTGCGTTATGAGGATAGGTTGAACAGGGCAGGAAATTTCAGCCCATGGAAGGAGAGGATTGTTTTGTTGTTTGAGGAGCAAGAGTTGTGGATATTGTAGAGAAGGCTATTACTATTCCTACGAATGCTACTCAATTGGTTGAGTTTAATAAAAAGAATGTGAAGGCCAAGATAATAGTCCTAGATTCCATTACAGACCATATTATACCTCATGTGTCAGGGAACAAGAATGCTTATGAGATGTGGGCACCCTTAACTAAGTTATATTAGAGTACAAACCAAAACAAAGAGATGGTGTTGAGAGAGAAACTAAGAAATACCAAGATGTCTAAAATTGACACAGTGGCATCATACTTGACCAAGATGACACAGATTAGAGATGAGTTGTCAGTAGTGGGGGAAACTATTGATAGTGAAAATTTGGTTGGGTCAACCTTGAGTGGTTTTCCCACAAAATGGAATGTCTTTATTGATGGGATTGTTGCACGAGAAAATTGACCCGATTGGGATAGATTGTGGGATGGTTTCATATAGGAAGAGGCAAGGAGAGGTTCCAAAAATGCAGGCCAACATGATGGTGCAGATGATGAGAAAAGTGTTGCTCTTATTGTACTACAAAGAGAAAAGGTAAAGTAAAGGGAAGTGGGGGATATGCTTATATAAAGGATATGAGCAAAGTGAAATGCTTTGCATGTCACAAGATTGGTCACTATGCAAGTTAGTGTCCATACAAGAAGAAGAGGAAGGAATAAATTCAGGTGGCTCCAAGAACATTAATTGAGATTGATGACTTTACGAAGAAATTTCAAAGATTTTTCTCTTTTCACTTGTATTTCAAGTAGTCGTACTGTTTTGTATGAGGAAATTGCGTTATGGCTATTGGATAGTAGAGCTTCCAGTCACATGACGTAGATGAGGTTAGAGTTCTGCAGTATTTTAGAGATAGGCTTACATTGCCATGTGAGTTGTGGAGCTAACACCACATGCAGTAAAGGGGGTTGGATGTGCTAGATTATAGCTAGAGTCAGGTGGATTTCTAGAGGTGACAGGGATGTGATTTGTTCTAGGGGGCTGATGGTACACGTGCTTTTAGTATCAGTGTAACTAACAAAGTTTGTATATGTAGCAGAATATTCAGAATATCTAGAATATAAGAATGTCCATCATGGGACAAATAATATATTTATATAGGAATGTTTGAATACAAGTGATATGATATATAAAATGTGTGAATGAAAATATGATTTTTGTTACAACTGAGGGTCCCATGTATGTACCTAGGTGGGTACCCCTTCATGAACAATCATGTCTTTTGAGACTGTTGAACCCTTAGTTAAACTGAGGGGGGGGGGTGAATCAGTTTCATGCATTCATGGACTTTTAAACTTTCTTTTATACTTATTTACACTTTCATTTCATTATCAGTTTAATGTACAATGGAACAACAATCTTAATAAGTGAGCCGCAGATATAAAGCAGATTAAATACAGAATATCAACACATAATCATCATGCACATAGACAATAAATATAAGTGGAAACCCATAAGGGAGACAACCACATCTTATTATTGTTGTGATTCAAGGGCAAGCTCCAAATCCCTCTCACCACTGATTTTCTGTAGGCTCCAACCTAGATGAGGCTACTACCTCAATTTTGCAAGCTACAACTTGAAAGGAAGCTCCAACTCCCATCTATTTTCTGCAAGCTACAACCCACAGGAGGCTCCTACCTCAGCCAGCTACAATTGGACATCTATCAAGCTACAACTTGATATGGAAGCACCAACTTCCTCACACTACAATGAAAACACATGCTGATTTACCTAGATATCAACTCTGTTCTATTCCTTCTTCACTCTTGTCCTCCAGCCTTCATATCTGCCTTATATCATCTCTGGATTTATATAGCTTCTCTACCTGCTCTTTCTTCTTCTTATTCTTCCACTCTCTAACATCTTTATGCATATGACAGTAACATCATTTATAGGGATCACCTCATAACATTTTGCATTCCATATGGTAATATGAAATGAACAGGTATGACTCTTTGCCTTCCACCTTCTCATTTTCTTGCCCAACACATTCAGAATAATATAACAGTATGTACACATTTCAATATTACTTTGGAGTTTTGCTTTGTCTACTGAGACTTGCCTTTGCATCACAAACAATATAAAATAAATAAAACATTTACAGTTACAATCAATTATTTCACTCAGCCCTTTCAGTTTCTAAGCTTTGCTGAGCATTTGTCCTCTTCTGCTTGCCGTCCTCTTGTCTTTTCTGTTTCTGCCGTTATATTTTAATTGTGCTGCATAACCGCCTTTTTGCTCGACTTGACCCATGCTGTTGCATTTCCAATAGTGCTACTATATCTCCTTCTATTTCCCGACTCTGCCTATTATATTTAACCACAACGTTCACCTTCTCTGCACGTACTATCCAGTCTCTCTACCCGAGTCCATTCTCTTGCGTTCAACGTTTCGTTTGACTTACTGCCGCAATACTATTCTGCACTTAGAGTCGGGTCTTACCCGAGTCTACTCCCGTTCAAAATTTCCTTTATATATCTGAGTCTTTTGCGAGCATTTAGTCTTTTCTTCGTAAACCAAGTCGTCCTCTACTTCCAACGTTTTCTTCATAAAATCACATTGTCTCGGACTTGAAATGCATCAGATCTTAACTTCAAACTTTATCGCATCTGGTTTCATATCACATTTCGGTGTATCAAAGGTCTTACGTTATAATTCCCTTTTCCACCTCCGATGCGATTTAACAAAGAGAAGGCTCTACACACACGCTTAACTTTGGTTGTAGGTTCCCACAACATGGTGACCAATCACAGTGCATCACATTTCGCTTGCCCTCAAGTTTTAACGTTTTGCAATAAACGTATCTCCTATTTTTTGCGATATGCAATCGCATTGCATCCTGCTTACCGTGCGAACTCTGAGGTACAAACCATAAAATTTGCAGTGTGCGCTCATGCGCAATGCCGACACGTGGTCTCCCTTCGTCGCATCGCATATTCCAATCTTTATCGCATCGCAAACAATTTAACTTATCGCGCGATGCCTCAGCTCTATCCGCTATAATTTGCGATGTGCGCTTTTGCGATTTTCCGTCTGTCGTTGATCTGCACCCAGATCTAACAGTCCTCATCTGATCGCACTTCACACTTTATAAGATTTACTTTGTGGTTACCCTCTATTTCTTGCGATCTGTGATATTGCGCAGTGCTGACATGTGCCCATCTCCACTTCGCATCGCATACATTTTAACTTACCTTGCGACAACCTTAACACTATCCGCTAATATTTGTGATGTGCGAACTCGCGATTCAATCTCATCCATCCATCTCTCGCCTTTACATTTGTGATCTAATCCTGACCGTCCATTCATCTCCCTTGGACTTCTTCAAAGAATTCACTGCCTGAGTCGATTTTTCATTTGTTTACACTGTCCCACTTTGTAACTCCAGCTCTCGCTGCTCTCGCCTCTTCCTCTCGGCTCTCTCGACTCTCGCCTCTTCCTCTCGGCTCACTTAGCTCTCGCCTCTTCCTCTCAGCTCTCGCCTCTTCCTGCTTCTGATATGTGCAGGATCCCTAGTCTTTGCTGTGTCTAGCAAATCCGATTTCCTTCAGCTGTCTCTGCCTCTTTGCTGTTTTTTCTTCATTCGCTGCCTCTGCTACATTCACTGCCTCTGCTGTCTCTCGTTTGCCTTAACTGCATCTCTCTTCTAACTATTGTTTCTTTGCCTTTGCTGCATCTACTTCTTTGTTGCTTCTGCGAATCTTTCCTTTTCTGCCTTAACTACTTCCTACTGCCTCTGCTTCTCTGCTTCTCTGCTGCACAATGCCTGATCTACGCCTTTACCTTATAGCCGATGATTCTGGTGTTGCCCCTATCTGTATCTTTGCCATCAATAACAATATTTCCAACAGTCTCCCCCTTTGGCATTGATAGCAATACTCCAATACTTCCTCCAGGATTTCCTCCCCTTTTCATTCTGAGAGGTGTCTTTTTTTCCTCTGCTTGATTTGCATCCCCCTTTGACATCAATGGCAAAGGGTTGCACATTTCCCAATGTGGTTTCTATCTTTTCATAATACTATGATCTTGAGGACCTGTTCCATGCACTGCTCCATTGCTCTGGCTCTTTTATGACAACTTTTATTGACTGCTCTCCCCCTGGAACGATGCCTTTTTGTCTGATACTGACTATCACTTGTCTACTGCACTGATCCTGTTCCTTGTATGCAGCCTTTGCTAGTGTATTTCCAACAATCTCCCCCTGAAACCATTATATATATATATATATATATATTGTTGATTTCTGATCATATCATAAAGTAACATCTGCAGACACTACCCCTAGTTTGTCTCTTGGATATTCGAATGGTTCTTTAGCAAGAGGTTTTGTGAATATGTCTGCTGTTTGTTCCTTTGTTGGTACCTATTCCAACTTCACTATTTTCTTTGCTACTTGTTCTCTGAGGAAGTGATACTTTATTGGGATGTGCTTTGTTTTTGAATGAAGTACACGATTTTTTGATATACTTATTGCACTATTATTTCACATTTGATAGAAATTGGTTCATCAATGCTTAACTTCATGTCTTGGAGGGTTTGTTTCATCCACATTACTTGTGTGCAACAAGCTGCTGCTGCTATGTATTCTTCTTCTGTTGTAGATAGAGAGATAGAAGTTTGCTTCTTGCTTAGCCATGCCACCAGACTTTCTCCCAAATAAAATGCACCTCCACTTGTGCTTTTCCTGTCATCCACACAGATGGCCCAATTTGCATCTGTGTATGTTGTCAATGTGAAGTTTTTGCCTTTTGGATACCATAGGCGATAATGTGCAGTTCCTTGCAGATATCTGAATATTCTCTTGTTTGCTAGCAAGTGATTTTGTTTTGGTGCTGCTTGATATCTTGCCACAAGTCCTACTACCAACATAATGTCCGGTCTAGAGGCAGTTAGGTATAACAGACTTCCTATCATGGATCTGTAAAGTCTTTGATCTACATCTGCAGATCCATCATCAGCACATAGTTTGCATCCAGTGATCATGGGAGTTGACACATGTTTGCAGTCTTCCCTTTGGAACCTTTTCAACATCTCTCTTAAGTATTTTTCTTGTGAAATGAATATTCTCGTGTTCTTTTGTAGAATTTGAAGTCCTAAATAGAAGGCGAGCTCTCTAATCATAGGCATCTCAAATTCTGATTTCATCTCTTCTACAAATCCTTTTGCTAACTCATTTTTGTTGCTACCAAATATGATGTCATCTACATATACTACTACAATTAAGAGTTCATTTTCATCACCCTTTATGTACAAATTGCTGTCTACTCCTCCTTTCTTGAACCCTTGTTTTTGTAAGTATTTGTCTAGCCTTGAATACCATGCACGAGGAGCTTGTTTCAGACCATATAAGGCTTTCTTTAATCTGCACACATAGTCATGTTTATCTGTTAAGGAGAATCCTTCAGGTTGTTCCATGTAGACTTCTTCCTCTAAATCTCCATTCAAAAAGGTAGACTTCACATCCATTTGATATCCCCTGAAATCATGATAGCATGCAAAGGCCAAAAACATTCTGATTGCTTCCATTCTGGCTACAGGGGCAAAGGTTTCATCATAATCAAGTCCTTCAATTTGAGAATATCCCTTGCATACAAGTCTGGCTTTATTTTTGATTACCTACCCTTGTTCATTCATCTTATTCTTGAATATCCATTTTGTGCGAATGACATTTTTCCTAGTGGGCCTTGGCATTAACTCCCAGGTATTGTTCTTCTCAATTTGGTCTAGTTCTTCATTCATAGAATTTACCTAGTTTTTGTCTTTGCTGGCTTCTTCGAACTTCTTTGGTTCTATTTGTGATAGCATGGCTAGGTATACTTCTTCTGTCTGTTCAACTAGTTGTCTTCTAGTTTGGACTCCTGCACTCTTGTCCCCAATGATTTGATCTTCTGGATGGTTCTTCTGAGTGTGTCTTGAGGGACCTTTTGAGTTTAATTTAGTATCTTTTGTTGTCTTGCTCTGTTCATCATTATCTTGGTTTTCAACTTCATGATCATCTGGAGGATTGGCGCAACTTGTGCTTTTTGTTCTGTTTGGTAGATCTTCGTCGAATCTCCCATCAATGCTTTCCACAATTTTGTGCAGTCTTTTGTTGTAGCACCTATAACTCTTACTCTTGGATGCATATCCCAAAAATATTCCTTCATCAGCTCTTGCATCAAACTTCCCCAGTTTTTCATCATTATTCTTTATGAAACACTTGCTACCAAAGACTCTAAAGTGCTTGATTGATGCTGGTTTCCCATGCCATAATTCGTAAGGAGTCTTGTCACAATTTGGTCTTAGATGAGCTTTGTTAAGAATGTGAACAGCTGTGTGTACTGCTTCTGCCTAGTAGGTTTGGGGAATGTTACTTTCTTGCATCATGGCTCTGGCAATCTGCTGTACTGACTTGTTTTGCCTCTCTGCCACTCCATTCTGTTGAGGTGTACTGCAATTGTAAACTGTTGTTTTATCCCATATTCATTGCACAGGTCTGCAAAATCATAGTCTGTGAATTCACCTCCTCTGTCTGATCTGATGCATTTTAGCTTGCATCCTGTTTGATTTTATGCCAGTGCCTTGAAGATCTTGAATTTATCTAACGCTTCGGATTTATATTTGAGAAATGCCACCCACGTCAATCTGGTAAAATCATCTATTATCAGCATGAAATAAGATTCTCCACCTGGTGAATTAGTTCTTGAAGGTCCGCACAGGTCCATGTGTACAAGTGGAAGTGGCCTACTTGTAGATAGTTTATCTTTGGCCTTGAATGATGTGCGGGTTTGCTTGCCTAGTTGGCAGGATTTACATATGGTATTTGGAAGCTTCTTTATTGTAGGCATATCTCTGACAGCGTTCTTCTTGCTCAGACTGATGATGTGGTCAAAGTTTAGGTGTCCCAATCTTCTATGCCATAACCATGATTCGTCAAGTTTGCTTATGTGGCACGTTTCATTCTCTTCTTCTACTATATAGACATTACTTTTTGTTTGAACACCTCTGATCAAGGTCTTTCCTGTGGTGATAGACCTTACTTCACAATCTTGGGCTCTGAAAAGGACCTCACAACCTTTATCACACATTTGATTGACGCTTAGCAGATTTTCTTTTTGCTTGTCCACAAATAGTACATCTTGAGCCTCTCTTCTTCCATTATTTAGACTGATTGAGCCTTTTCCTTTGATTTTTCCTGCTTTGTCATTGCCGAATGTTACATTTCCTGATTTCTTTTCATCAAAGGTTATAAACTTGCTTCGGTCTCCAGTCATATGCTTTGAGCATCCACTGTCCATATACCATTTGATTTTCTGATCTTGAGCTATTAGAACCATATCACACTTATCAACTTCTTTTTCCATTGCATGCGGCTATTTGTTTGGTAACTTTCTTGAGGAGATGGACCACAGTCTTTGAGAGGACATTTGTGAGACTTGTGCCTGATTTGATGGCAGCCAAAGCATTTGATTATATTTCTGAATGGATCATGTATACGAGTGAATTCTCCCTTGTTCATAATTCTCCTTGAGTTTTCATACACCAGTGTTTGTCCATACGTTCTGCACTCCATGGATTTATGACTGAACCCCTTACAATAAAAACAATACCCATGGAAGTAGTATCTGTCTCTAGCAGAGAGAGTTGTTTGAGGTAATCATTTCGGTTGTTGCATATTTTGCTAGTTGGACTGGATTTGCTTTATCTTACAGTATGCTGCGATGTGTCCAGGTCTGTGGTAGGCGAAGCAAGTGAAACTCCTCATAGGAAGAAGAAACCTCCTTTGACATCTTCCACATTTGTTCAATTCATCCTTTGGAGCATATGAGTATTTTGCAGTTCGCTGTATCTTCATTTCTTTTGTTGTTACTTGGGGTTGTTGTTTGTTTCTGTTTGATTCGTTATATATCACGGTCTTTTCGGTTTCTAATTTTGTGGATTCCCTCTTTGCTGCTTCACTAGTTTTTACAAAGATGATACTCTTGTTATTTTCTATCTTGGATTTGCTGGTTTCTCCTTCATAACCTATCCCAACCTTTATGAGAGGAGATCTTTGAGCATGTAGTAATTTATCCAACTGTTCAGATCTTGTCATTCGTGGAATGTTCATTGATAATTCGCTTTGAGCGTTTTCTAATTTCTTTCTCAGGCATATTACTTCTTCTTCCAATTTCTCTCGCTCCTGAATTTTATCTTTAATTTCTTTTGGTAGAATGTCTTCCACATTCTTAGCTTTTTCAAGTTCTACTTTCAACTTAATGAGGTTTTCCAAATTTGGTTTTTCTTTTACATATTTCAGGAGAATGCCTTTCTTTTTTCTGTACTTGAGTTTAAGTCTTTCTATTTCCTTTAGGGCACTAATTAGCTCCCCCTCAAGATCTACCTCACCTTCATCTTCAAATTCCAAGAGATCTTCCTCAAGCATTTCCTTGGCCATCAGAATGAATTCTGATGTTCCCTCTTCATTGGGGGAGTCGTCTAGCTCTCAAATGCACTGCTGTCTTGTTGAACATAGAAAGATCTTCGATTAAATCTGTTCCCTTTCGGCCTGTCGCTGAAATTGGTTTTCTATTTCCCTCTTGACTAATTCTCCATTTTCTTATGACGACATTTAGATGCATAGTGCCCCACTCTTCCAGAGTTAAAGCATTTAAATGGAAGTTTACCTTTATACTTGCTTGTGCCTCTATCTAATCTTCTGACAAATTTGGCCTCTTCTTCATCAGAGCAGGAGCAAGTATCTTCCTTTTCTCCTTTGCACTTATCTGCCTTAAAGGCTGCCTCCCTCACATTTGACTTCCCTTTTGGAAGTCTCATCTCATAGGCCGTCAGGTTTCCAAGCAATTGGTTCATGGTCAATGTTTCCGAGTTCGTTGTTTCTTCTATGGAAAAAACCTTAGGGTTAAACGTGGATGGTAAAGATCTCAATATCTTTTGTACAATTACACATTCTTTAATGGTTTCTCCTAGAGCTTTCATGTTATTCACAATTTCTGCAACCTTTAAGAAGAAGCTGGCTACATCTTCTTCTTCATTCATTTTTATATTTTCAAACTGAGCTCTATAGGCTTGCAGTTTGGCCGCCTTCACCTTTTTATCTCCCTCATGGATACTTTCCAATGTATCCCAAATTTCTTTGGCAGTCACACTGTGCATTACCTTGATAAATTCAGACTCACATAGACTGCTCAAAAGTGCATTCATGGCTTTTGCATTGGCTATGAATTTTTGTCTGGCATCTTTTTCTGTGTTGGTATCCTTTGGAGCATATCCTTCTTCCACAACAGCCCAAACTTCTATTCCTAGAGACATTGTGTATGTCCCCATTCTTATTTTCCAGAAAGCATAGTTTGTGCCAGTAAAAAATGGGGCTTTATTTGTTGAGCATCCTTCTAGACTAGCCATCTTGGGGACTTAGGATCTCCTTCCAGTTGTTAAACTGAAGGAACTGGCTCTGATACCAATTGTTGAACTCTTAGTTAAACTGAGAGGGGGGGTGAAGCAGTTTAATGCATTCATGGACTTTTAAACTTTCTTTTATACTTATTTACACTTTCATTTCATTATCAACTTAATGTACAATGGGACAACAATCTTAATAAGTGAGCAGTAGGTATAAAGCAGATTAAATACAGAATATCAACACATAATCATCATGCACATAGACAATAGATATAAGTGGAAATCCATACGGGAGAAAACCACATCTTAATATTGTTGTGATGCAAAGGCAAGCTCCAACTCCCTCTCACCAATGATTTTCTGTAGGCTCCAACCTACAGGAGGCTACTAACTTAATTCTGCAAGCTACAACTTGCAAGGAAGCTCCAACTCCCATATATTTTTTGTAGGCTACAACCCACAGGAGGCTCCTACCTTAGCCAACTACAACTGGACATCTATAAGCTACAACTTGACATGGAAGCACCAACTTCCTCATACTACAATGAAAACACATGCTGATTTACCTAGATATCAGCTCTGTTCTATTCCTTCTTCACTGCTGTCCTCCAACCTTCATATCTGCCTTATATCATCTCTGGATCTACACAACTTCTCTTTCTGCATTTTCTTCTTCTTATTCTTCCACTCTCTAACATCTCTATGCATATGACAGTAACATCATTTATAAAGATCACCTCATAACTATTTGCATTCCATATGGGAATATGAAATGAACAGGTATGACTCTTTGCCTTTCACCTTCTCATTTTCTTGCCCAACACATTTAGAATAATATAACAGTATGTACACATTTTAGTATTACATTGGAGTTTTGCTTTGCCTACGGAGATTTGCCTTTGCATCACAAACAATATAAAATAAATAAAACATTTACAGTTACAATCAATTATTTCACTCAGCCCTTTCAGCTTATAGGCTTTGCTGAGCGTTTGTCCTCTTCTGCTTGCTGTCCTCTTGTCTTTTTTGTTTCTGCCGTTATATTTTAACTGTGCTGCATAACTGCCTTTTTGCCCGACTTGACCCATGCTATTGCGTTTCAAATAGTGCTACTATATATCCTTCTATTTCCCGACTCTGCCTATTATATTTAACCACAACATTCAACTTCTTTGCACGCACTGTCCAGTCTCTCTACCCGAGTCCATTCTCTTGCGTTCAACTTTTCATTTGACTTACTGCCGCAACACTGTTCTGCACTTAGAGTCGGGTCTTACCCGAGTCTACTCCCGTTCAAAATTTCCTTTATATATTTGAGTCTTTTGCCAGCATTCAGTCCTTTCTTAGTAAACCAAGTCGTCCTCTGCTTCCAACGTTTTCTTCATAAAACCACATTGTCTCAGACTAGAAATGCATCAGATCTCAACTTCGAACTTTATCGCGTTCGGTCTCATATCGCATTTCGGTGTATCAAAGGTCTTACGTTATAATTCCCTTTTGCACCTCCGATGCGATTTAACAAAGGGAGGGCTCTGCATACACGCTTAACTTTGGTTGTAGGGTCCCACAACACGGTGACCAATCATAGCGCATCGCATTTTGCTTGCCCGCAAGTTTTAACGTTTTGCAATAAACGTATCTCCTATTTTCTGCGATATGCAATCACATCGCATCACATCCAACTTACCGTGCGAACTCTTAAGTACAAACCATAAAATCTGTGGTATGCGCTCATGCGCAATGCCGACACGTGGTCTCCCCTCGTCGCATCGCATATTCCAATATTTACCGCATCGCAAACAATTTAACTTATCGCGCGATGCCTTAGCTCTATCCGCTATAATTTGTGATGTGCGCTTTTGCGATTTTCTGGCCGCCGTTGATCTGCACCCAGATCTAACGGTCCTCATCTGATCGCACTTTGCACTTTATAAGATTTACTTTGTGGTTACCCTCTATTTCTTGCGATCTGCGATATTGCGCAGTGTTGACACATGCCCTTCTCCACTTCGCATCGCATACAGTTTAACTTTTGAGTATGTTGCTGCGTATATGAACTTGGTTCATAACATTGGTTTAGAGCCGTTCGATCCTCTCGTCGCTCAACCGCTGCACAGAGCCAATAGGATCTCGACCTTTGGCCATCAACCCATCCATCAACTTTGTTGTCATCGCGATTCAAGCATTTCGCTATACAAGTTTTGGGAGATTCTCCATTTTGCAATCAAGCCTTTGGCTGTTAGGAAAAAAGAGAGAGAATAATTAAAGAAAATTATAAAAAAAGTATATATATATATATATATATATATATATATATATATATATAAAATAAAAATGAAAATATGAATATATATATATATATATATATATATATATATATATTTTTTTTTTTTTTTTTTTCTTCTTTAATTTTTGACTATATATATATATATATATATAACAAAAAATTACATATAAAAAAGTGGTTTAAAAAAAAGTATATAACAAAAGAATATGTATATATATAACAAAAAAAATATGGTCAACCGACCGACCTGTTGACCATGTACATGTCAATAGTGGAATAATTTTTTTGTGTCAATTTCATCATTGTAATCCCAAATTCTACTTTTATAATGTAAACATGATTCTTGTATGAATATTAAACCATGTAACAACACCTAGGTAAGCCTATGATTCTTCTCAAAGGGTTTCACTCTAGGGAGGTTTTTAACCTCACCAAATTATCTCTTTGTAAACATAGATAATTGGCAGAGTTTTTCTCCTAGATACACCCTAAAGCTAGGGTGGAGCTCATTGACAAGGTCTTAGGTGAGAAGAAGAAGGATTCATCTAATTCTAAAAGAATTGAGAAGAATGATTCATCTAGATGGCACATCTAATTAAAATTAACCAAGATCCCACATCACACATTAGATCTAGGTTTTGCACTTCATTTAGGATAGAATTTGCATCCCACAACTACTGTTCATCCGGTAACTTGGAATATTAATCTATATTGTGTAAGTAATTAATTTAAGGCACTGATATCTCATTCATAATCTTGAAGAATCTAATCACATTGTGCTTAATAATCCCACTTGCCATTTAATTTTGACCCAAGTTTCTAGGCCATTTAGTTGTGTCTCCTTGACTTGTTGGTTCCCAACAAGTTTCTCATCATCTCATCCATAGGGACTACCCCCCTTACCCTACATTTAGGAGACAACTTGAATGGAGAGCGCAAGGATCAGAGTGCAACACCTACCCTGAGTGTTGTCATAATTCAATTTGAGCGACCACACAACCAATCCTGCGGTGTCGTTGACAGACCACTGTTCATAGCCCCCGCAGTTCGTTACTGACACCATTGACGACCCGTAGTAGTCGCCACGCTGCCATTCTGCCATTTCTTTTCCAAGCCGCGATTACCTTCCCTGCCACAAATCCTTCTAGCTGTGTTCCTGTTGCCAACTTGTCGCTGCATCTGTACTCTGTCCAACCTCTACTAGTTTGAAAAAAAAAACTACAGAAGAATTAACAACAACCACAATTTCATTACACCACCATTTCCGCATCCTCAAAGAAGTTGCGTCGAGAAGCCTAGCTTACAGTGGCTGCAACTCTTTTGGCTTTGGCCCGCTGGTTCCCCATTAAGCGGCGCTTCCACCCATCATTGTCAGGTACCACGTCTTGTTTTTCTCTGCAATAAGATGCGTTCGTATAGTTACAAATCTCTGCAAATAGATGCGCTCATACAATTGTTGTCGACATTTCATGTTTCATTGTTATGAGGAAGAAATCACTAAATGAGGGTGACATAACCATAAATTAAACATTAAAAGTAATTACTAAAAAGGTATAGTTTATTAAAATACATTAAAAGGAAAATTTAAGTATTTTAAAGGAAAATGTTGTATACATATTTGAATTGTCCAGGAAGCAAAAGTATAAGAGAAAATTCGTAAGGGATTCGATGCTAAGGTTTGAAGGAATAATAATTTTTGAAGGCTTATAAAAAAACAATAATAAATTTTATTATAAAGATTAGAAAGAATTATCTTTAAAACCCTAAGCGCGTTGCGACAAAAAAAAATTGTGTCAATTAATGACGAAGAGGAATGAGTTATAATTCTTCGTTTTGGACTAGATGTCTGTCTTGTAAAATAGAGTATCTGTAGGTATTTAAAAATCGCACAATCTTTTGTCCATTATGTTGGAAATTGTTTACTTTGGAAGGATATCAAGGTAATGCACATACACAAATTAAAAGATTGAAAGAGGAACTCGAAGAATTTTAGAAAAAAAACGAGGCATCAAAAAAGAAATATAAAGATCTCGAAAATCATTGTTACGAAGCATCAATGCAAAATAACAAAGAAATTTTGTGTCTAAGGGACCATAGTAAAAAATTATTTACAAAGATCAAGAAGGCCAAGGCTACAAAGCAAAAATTAAAACAAGCAATGGAATGTCTCGAGAAAAGATTCAATAGCAATCTATCAGAGAAGGAAGAAGAAAATTTGCGCTTAAAATACATTAATCAAAGATTATTTAGATCAAATCCAAGTTTTAAAAGATGAGGAAAATGATACTAAGGATAAAGTCAACAATTTAGAAAGCGAAGAACTTTCACGTCTAAGGAATCATAATCAAAACCTTCTTACACAAATAACGAAGCTTAAAAGTTACTAGTAGTCGCTAAAAGACAAGTTAGAACAACCTATTCAAAAAGAAGCATCAAAGTCTTCAGAGGTGTTATCACTCAGAAGTTTTTCTTTGCTGTGGAAAGAAACTCATTGAGGTAACCTTCAAACCGCTTTAGGATTGAAAGTTGGCCCTTCAATCTTGAGAGTGATTTCTCCTTAACTCTACCACTCAAGGTCACTTTAGCAGTAGGTCACTAAGATCATTGGCCAAATTTAATTGGTAACGCATGAAATTGGTTTGGAATGGACATAAAGGGACTATTGGGCATGGAGTCTTTGTTCGAAAAAGATGCTAGCCACAAGTTATATGAAGAAATTTAGCAAAGGCAAGATAGATTATGGTTTTCTAGACAAATCATCATTGAGGTATGTAGAAGAAAGTAGAAAATAAATACCAAAAGACAAAGCAGTATGATTTCTGCTAATGATATCTAAGTTGAAAAGCACATAAGTAATTTGAAAAACATGAACTTGAGCATTCAGTAAGAATTCCAATTCATATAGCTTTTTGCAAATACTGAAGACTTAATGATCAAAGTTTTGGCTAAGGAGAAAAGAAACACAATAGAAAAATTGATAGAAAACCATTCACACATGAATCTTTGAAAATTTGCACATGTAATCCTACTTATAGCAAATTATATTAATATCAAAGGTAGATACAAGGTTTGTTTTCTCAAAAAATTCCAAACCTTTGTTCTTTCTTTTGGAATAACTTTATAGAAACTATTCACAATCCGAAACCATGATTCTAGGAAAAATTAATTACAAATTGTCTTTTAGGAAATATATCCTTTCTCTTATGCTAAAACCTAATATGCATTTACAAAGATAAATACTTGATGTGCTTTCTCTTGACTTGATGATACATGATAAAATGTTGGCAATAAAAAGTGGAGCTGTAGCCGATAAACTATTGAAGAAAAGGAACGAAAACAATAAACTGAGCTTTTGCCATAAAATCTAGTAATCTCATGTTTTGTGCCCCAGAATCCTACTCAAATATTCTTTATTATGCTCGAAATATCCCATCTCCTTAGACCTTTGATTTGATCCTCAAGAATGATATCAACTGTGTAAACATATCCTCTAGATAACTTTAACAAAATTGATCTTTTTATCGTTGCCAAAATTCTGCAAAATATTTGGGCGTTGACAAAATAATTGGCAATATATATCGGGAGGCATGTTGAGAATTTGGGAGGACGGTGATTAATTCAAATTCTCTACTTGATAATCACTTGTGAACTTACTTCTTTTACTTATGTCTTCTCTTCTTAGCTTATTAAGTCTTTCATCAAGTAAATTACCAAAAATACAAGAGACACAAAATTAGGCTCTTCGAGCCAGGGCAAAACCTCTCCCTCTTGGAGAGGAAAACCCATGGGAAATTCTTCTTATAGACTCTTAGATGACAAGTACCATAACCATGACACAGACCCTAGACCTTTATATGCCTTCAAGACCTTGTCACTTCGTCTTCAAAGACTCCTTGAGCTTATCCTTCTTTCTTGCACCTTCTTGCACCGACTAGCACTGTTCAACACTAGCCTTAGAGAGCTTGGTCTCTAATCTTCAATTTCTCCTTCACCTTGGATCCTTCTTGGCTTCTTCTTGTCCAACTCTTATGTCCAAGACAAAGGTACATATTTCTGTACCTATTCTTTTACATGCAACCCTTAACACAGTTGAACGCGACCCTTAATTCACACCTTGACACAGTTGAACGCAACCCTTAATCTGCACCTTAACACAACTCCTTAATCCGCACCTTAGCACAATTGAATGCAACCCTTACTTCGCACTTACCTCAGACTTCTTCTCGCTGTAATGTCACAAAGATATTCACACTTCTTACTTCAAACTAATTCGCACTTTAACATTGTCTGAACAACACTTCAATTTTGTTGAACACAACCCTGAAACTCACACTTTTTCAGTCCTAAAGCTCACATTTAATCATAGGAAAACTTGTCTGAATTCTATCTTTTCTGTGCAGTACCTATAGGGTATATATAGTTGTTGCCACCTGTAATTTAGCCAACCTGTCCGTAGGTTATGAAGTCGACTTGTTATATGGTTATAGAGTCTACTTGTAAGGCTTATATTCCAGCGTGAAGGAGGTTGACTTGAGAGCTGGCTTGAGCCATTTCTCCATGATTGAATGACAAGGTCTTGAGGCATATTTATTTGACTAGACTCTTCATATACATGACTCCTAATTACATTTATAACCAGAAGACAAATCCTAATATACATCAAGAAGAAGTCTATTGACCTATAATAAAACCATGCTCATGAAACCCATGAAGCAAGCATAACAAAAAATACATTTTATTATCTTTGACTTCTTCTTTACATAAATACATAATTACATAGTCAATATGAAGACTAATCTTAGTTACACTTTTAAACACTCCCTCTAAACTAGGGAGGTATTCATACAGTTACATGGTCACTTTCAAACTGAAGAATCTCATAAGAAGAATCAGATTAGTAATCGCATCTGTATAGTATCATGTCAACCAACATTGTCCTAGTGCAAGGCCTTGACTAACAACCCCATCGCTAAACGAGATAATGGGCTACAATGTTGGCGAGACACATGACTTATAAACACCATAGTCATTGTCTCTCCAAGGTACATACTCCACCCAGGTGTTTCCAGAGTATGACCTTCTTGGACTATTCTTCTCTTGGGTAGCTAGCCCTTGAATGCCCTATTACATTCTCAAAGAGTATCGAATGCCAAATGATTACCCAATCCTCCATTCTGTCTTCCAGATGAAGACCAGAATGATGTGTCTATCCATTCTCTCCACATGGCCTTCACTGAGACTTACAGCTGCTAGTCCTGGTCTAGTGCATGACACATGTATTCGAGAATCATATACGTCAACTCCCTCTTAACTTAGAAGGACATACTTCAAGTTTCTTCCAAGCAAGAGACTTATCACCAGGCTCCCTCTCAACCAGGGACTTGCAGCAGCAATGGTGAGACAGCCAACTGCTCATGAAGAATTCCTTCCCTCGATGTCATGGATTTTGATATTGAGGAATCTTCAACTTTTCGCTTCATAGGGCACATATCATCCATCACTTTCATCCATGAGTCATGTCAACTATCAGAAAGTGATTCATCAGACTTCCTTATCTGGTCCACCTTTATGCCATGCTGCTTTCCTTCGAACCATCTCCCAAGGATCTTACATCCTTCCACATGATTGGCAGTCCTGCATTAAACATATACATATGAACTTTTAAATCAAAAGTTACCTTTGTGATGATCTTTCACCATGACATCTTCCTGTAGGCATCGACATCCTCTATTTAGATTGACACATCTTCTAACGACATGTTTTGTCAAGGGTCTTCTTCTTTACCAGACTTCGATTAGAGTCTACAAATCCTCCCAGGAGATCTCCTAGTCACATCTTCTTGGCTTCCGGATGATAACCGCCTATTTACATGGTTGCACTTCATGATCTCTTCAATTCTTTCTACGCATAAATTCATACCCATGAACTTCCATTATCTAGTTCCTTGTTTGTATACAACTTCCTCATATTCCATATGAGGACATTTAATTTCATCTGTTAGTGGCAACCTGTGCACCGTAAGAGATCTCCTTCATAGGAATATGAGGACATTTAATTTCATCTGTTAGTGGCAACCTGTGCACCGTAAGAGATCTCCTTCATAGGTCATACTTTTAAAGATAGAAGTCCATTTCCTGCATCCATATGACATGACTTCACAACATCCAATGCCAACATATAAATATATGTACCTCATACCTTTCCCCTTTGAGTCATCCTGTAGCAATTTTACTAGAATGAAGAACTTCATTCCCTTGACCTGCTTTATCAATATGTCATCATATCCTAATCCTAGAATTATGTAGTATAGAATTCTTGATGAAACCTTTCTGCTTTCTTTCTAACCAGTGAATCCATAGAGAACTCCATTAGAAAATGTCATCATCTGTTTCCATATTGATTATTGAATGATGACCCTTGATCTTGATGACTGTGTTCCATCAATGTTGTTTATCAGTGAGGTTTCCAGGAGCTCCTTCTTGAAGTGCTCCTCCCATGTTTCTATCATGATGCTTTTATTATACATTGCTTCCTATTATACTATCTTACAACCATCATAAATCACTTAAAGAGAAAGATGATCTCAATCATAATATAGATATTTCGCTTCATCTTTTTTAGATTTCTTTGCATCAAGTTCTTCCCTTTCATCTGTAACATGGGCTTCTTCCTTTTTCCTCTTGTCCTTTTCGGAGTTAGGACAATCCCTTTTATAATGCCCAAGTTCATTACATCCAAAGCATCGTACTTTGTCCATATTTCTTCTTTTATTCGGAGGACCAACTTTTCCTCTTTCTTTCTTCCTGGACATCGTTGCAAAGGCTTGACTCCCTTCACTTGATCCTATATCAGCTTTGGCTTTCAATCTTGTTTCCTCTATTTTACATAGAGACCATAGATTGTGGAATGTTGTTGCTTCTTTCTTCCTGTATAAGCTTGAAGTGAAATTTCCCCATTCTTCTGGTAGAGCATTCAACCCCACCGTAGTCGTTTCATTATCAGACATTACTTCTTTCAATTCTTGCAATTGATCTCTTATTTCAGAAACCCTCATAAAATATGAAGGGATTCCTTCCTCTCTTGACAATTTTATTTTGTATAGTTCTTGTTTCAAAGAGATTGCTTCTCTTGCAGTACTCACAGAGAATAGCTCCACCAGTTTCTCATATATTTCTTTTGCAGTTTTTCAGTTTTGATACGTAGGGTATGAGTGAGTCCTTAATGGATTCTATGAGAATCCTCTGGTCTCTGATTTCTCCTTTCATGTACTTGGCATGAGTTGCAACATCTTCTTTTGAGGTCGAATTGTAGATCCTTCGATGTAGCTCATAACTTCGTCTTCAATTATATTCAAATCTGTCCTTTTCTTCCATGCACTAAAGTTTGATGACCCAACCAATTTGTTGCTCTCTTTGCAATAAGTCACTTTGACAGATTTAGATAAGGTCATAGATACTTAGTTGAGTAGAGTGATTTCTTTCTTCTAGCAGCGTCCTTGATTAAGATGAAATCAAGTACTTCCTCTTAGGTTGAATTCTCGAATGTAGGAGTTCTTGGATCCTTGATGATAAAGGATGTCTCCAAACAAAAGATGATGACTCTCCCAACAATGTCTTGAATATAAATCTTTGATGGCAAAGATTATTTTTCTTGAAGAGTGGATCCTTTGAATGAGGTTGAAGATATTTCTTGAAATAGCTTGAGAATCTTCCTTTCAAACTGATTTGATTTTTCAACAAAAACTTTGACCTTGACTTTGATTCTTGCTTCCTTGAGTGCCTCCTAGCCCTTGACTTTAGCACCTTAGCTTTGATACCATGTTGAGAATTTGGGAGGACGGTGATTAATTCAAATTCTGTACTTGATAATCACTTGTGAACTTACTTCCTTTACTTATGTTTTCTCATCTTAGCTTATTAAGTCTTTCATCAAGTCAATTACCAAAAATACAAGAGACACAAAATTAGGCTCTTCGAGCTAGGGTAAAACCTCTCCCTCTTTGAGAGGAAAAGTCACAAGAAATTTTTCTTATAGACTTTCAGATGACAAGTACCATAACCATGACATGGACCCTAGACCTTTATATGCCTTCAAGACCTTGTCACTTCGTCTTCAACGACTCCTTGAGCTTATCCTTCTTTCTTGCACCCTCCTGCACCGACTAGCATTGTTCAGCACCAACCTTAGAGAGTTTGATCTCTAATCTTCAATTCCTCCTTCACCTTGGATCCTTCTTGGCTTCTTCTTTTCTGACTCTTATGTCCAAGACAGAGATGCATATTTCTGTACCTATTCTTTTACATGCAAGCCTTAACACAGTTGAACGCAACCCTTAATTCGCACCTTGATACAACTGAACGCAACCCTTAATTCATACCTTAACACAACTCCTTAATCTGCACATTAGCACAGTTGAATGCAACCCTAACTTTGCATTTACCTCAAACTTCTTCTTTCTGTAATGTCATTGAGATATTCACACTTCTTACTTCAGACTAATCCGCACTTTAACACTGTCTGAACAACACTTTAATTCTATTGAACACAACCCTGAAACTCACACTTTTTCAGTCCTGAAGCTCGCATTTAATCACATGAAAAATTGTTCAAATTCTATCTTTTCTGTGCAGAAGCTACAGGGTATATATAGTCGTTGCCAATTGTAATTTAGTCGACTTGTCCATAGGTTATGAAGCCGACTTGTTATATGGTTGGTTATAGAGCCGACTTGTAGGGCTTATATTCTAGCGTGAAGGAGATTGACTTGAGGGTTGTCTTGAGCCATTTCTCCATGGTTGAATGACAAGGTCTTGAGGCATATTTATCTAACTAGACTCTTCATATACATGACTCCTAATTACATTTATAACTAGAAGACAAATCCTAATAGACATCAAGAAGAAGTCTATTGACCTATAATAAAACCTTGCTCATTAAACCCATGAAGCAAGCATAACAAAAAATACCTTTTATTATCTTTGACTTCTTTACATAAATACATAATTACATAGTCAATATGAAGACCGATCTTAGTTACACTTTTCAACAAGGAAATCCTGTAATGCTCTGCCAAAATAGAACAAAACTGGTGTGTCAAAATAATTGTCAGCGTGAAACAAGAGAAACTAGCACTAACAAAATAATTGCCAGCGCTTTGTGTAAAAACTGTCAAAAGGAATGTCGACAAAATAATTGGCAACATGGTTTAGAAAATCTCATTTGAGCTGCTCTACTGTCTATTGACCATTGAAGTGCACCTAAAATTTTTGAAGACTCCATGCCCGAGGACATGTCAGAGGCTTCATGTACCATCAAAGTTTCTATATCATCAATCTTTTTGAAGTTTAATTTCTTCTTCTTATCTTTTTCTCATGTTGTACTCGGATTCCACAACCCCTGCGGGGATGATATAAAGTGATGCTAGTGTGATGAATTGAGTCATGTAATAGACCTAAGTAACTTGGGACATTGTGATCAAGTGAGTTTACTCTGGCGTTTTTTTATTACTTGGTTAATATTAGGTGTTTTTGAGGACTTAATAATCGAGTTGTCTCTAGTGAGACTTTTTGGAAGCTTTTCCGGTGGATTTTTTTGGTCTAATTTCTCTAAAATCCGGCAGAAATTTATTGAAATCACAAGCTTGATGGGTAACCCCAACACAATTGAAGTGCCCTAGGGGTTTTTCAAGGTGTTGAATCCATATATACAGTCAAAAAACCACTTTAAATAACACAATACAAGATTTCACCTCAAAATTTTCCATTAGATTTCGACATCGAAAAGTCTAAAAAGTCGCACTAAAGACATCTCCCTTAATAATTAATTGAGTTTCATCCTCCAGGCATAACCCCAAAGTCAGAGTGCATCTTGATGGCAAGGCCTTCGGTGAGTCCTAGTGTCTAGAGTCATTGTATATTACCTAGATCACTCAAAAAATTTCCTGGAATTTGAATAGGTCTAGGGGTAATTTCCCATAGGATGGAAATTTAAGTAAATTCTAAATGTAAAATGTAATAAGTAATGTCTAGATAAGTTGTATGGGGTATGTGTGCTCAAAATTAGACCTCTCACCCTCAAACTTCTACTATGACATACTTTGAGGGGTAAAAAATAAGCTCTAGACCCTCAAAACTCACTTTTCCTAAGTTTAGTGGAAAATGTGGGAATAAATTAGCCCAAAAATTAAATAAATGGAGAGAAATAAATAACTATATGTGAGAAAATGACATGGAAATGACTTGGAGGGTGATTTGGCACATGTAGTGTTATCGGACCCAGTACAAACTAGAATGCGGCCGTCGGTTCAATACTAGTCTGATTGGGAGGCCAGAGTTTCACGATTCACAAGCCTAGGCATTCATTCAAGTCTCTTGCAATTCTTGAGCTGAGTTTGGTGAGGAGAATTCAGAGAGTTTTTTGTAGGGTTGTTCTAAGGGGAGATGTTTTGCAGATTTGAAGAGTTGATTGGAGTCTTGGAGAGTTGTTGGGTTGGCATATTTTCGAGTTACTTCAAAGATTTTTTTTCCCCAAAGATCTTTGGGTTTTCTTAAGTGGTTTTTGCAACTGATGGAAGATTTTTTTTAAAAATTTTGTTGGGCCTGCTACATAGTTGATTTCAAAGGATTTTGGAGTTGATTTTCTCCAAAATTTTAAAGGGTAAATCAAGGGCCATGGGAATCAAGCCATAATCCCATGGCAGACTTGCATGCTACTCATTCTTCAGATAAGGATAAGGAGGATGATCAGGATGATGATTTTGATGATGATTGATGATTTGATCATTGATTTGTTGTAGCTGTAGCTTGTAGTATTGTAGGTTGTAGTATAATACTATGATCTATGATGTTATTTTGGATTATAAAGGCCTTGTAGAGCTTGCTTCTTGATGTTTGTAACAATTTTGGTTCAACGATGTTTTGCACTAAGTGCTATTTTGGTTGTATGCACTATTACTTGCTATATAAATGAGAACTTTTGCATATTTGTGTATAAATGGTTTGGATTCATATGGATGCACATGAATATATCTGTTTTTTCTTTAAAACATGAATATTTTATGTGTTTTTGGTAAACCGGTTTTTTATTTTTATTTTTATTTTTGTATATTGTATTTCGGTTTTTTTCCAGTTTTGGTCTGGTTCTGACCGGTTCCCGGTCCACAAGGTTTTCCGGTTCGATGACCGGTTCGGTTCCGATAACATTGGGCACATGACATCATCAAAGCATTGATCACAAGGGGAAATCAATTTCTTTGCTACAAAAGAGGAATTCGATTTGGTGACTTGGCAAATCGAATTTTTTGGAGGTAAATGCACATGGGGGAATGTCTTGATGGAATATTTGATTGAGAGTCACATACACATGGCAACTACACTCAAGAAGAGTATCTATGCATTCCCCAAGGAGGCCCACACATTCCTTGATTGGAGGTTCAACGCATGGCATGAGGAGATGTGGCATCGTTTGGCTTGATGGTTGAGATCACATGAGAGTTAACTCTCTCTTATCGGATGCAAAAGTGTTGCGAAATCACAGTTGGCTAGATATGGAGCAGAAGGTTCAACTAATAACATGGAGATGTGGTCTTGATTGGTTTGCTGATGAGGCAGTATGGGAGTTCTAGTGGATTGGTGGAGAACTCAGTGCACAATGGTATGTTCAATGGCGGGTTGCCAACACCATTGATGGACTTCCATTGACTTGTCAAAGTATGTTGAGATAGTTCAGGTGCCTTGGTAGGGAGTGCTATGGCATGGATGAAGTTGCTCTGTGTGGATGGTAGGTTGATTGTGAGATAGTATCTTGATTGGGTTGCAAAGTTGCAAATCTGGCAGTGGAGACATGTGCTATGAGGTATTTGACGCAGTTTGGGCAGGACACGTGCAGAGTTGAGTTGTGGTGGTATAGAGTGCACTAGGCCCAGTGCTCAACCGCAGCTCGAGATTGACCTTGAAAGGACACAAGTTCAGTTGCTGCACTTTCCGCGAGGGAAAGCATATGTGAGCCAAGAGAAGGTTGTGTAGGCTTTGAGGGAGTTTGGCTTTAGAGGGACTTTGTGAAGGAGAGTCAGCGACCTAATGGAAGTCTAACCTTCAGAGTTAAAGTGATAGAGTGGAGTCTTCTAGGCCATGTTGGACAATCATAAACCATGTGAGGACATTCATGGTGGTGCAAAAAAAGTTGTAGCCCCTACGAGGATAGTTATGGTGCACGCAAGGAAAGTCATGGTACAGAAAAGGATAGTCATGAACCATGCAAGGCAAGTCATGATTATGCAAAAGAAGACGTGGCACATGCGAGGAGAGTCACAACCATGCAAGGAAAAATCATGGAGTTGGAGATTTCTACAAGGAGGTAGGGCCACTTCCAACTAGTGGTGGAAGTACCTTCCTCACTAAGGAGTGTTGAAATTTGGGTAGCTTAGAAGGTATTTCCGAGTGGAGAAAACCCACAAAAAGTGTTTGTGGACAAATTACCCAAGGTTTGTGGTTTTGACCCAAAGGAATGGGCGTAGAACCCAAGTAAGTGAATTTTATATTCCAATTAATTGTCAAGTGGTTGAGTGGGAAACACCGTAAAGGACCATGGGGTTCCCAAAGTGACCAATGGAAAAGTATAAATAGGAGGCCAAAGTATAGGCTAATTGAACAGGTGAGAAGGACTTCATTTGTGGTGTAGATCTGCTCTAGGAGATGACACAGCCAAGACTAGGAGGCCAAGTAAGAGCTTGAAGGACAAAGTTCTGTGAGGTCGAGTTTGATCTGTGGAGAGGAAGGGCTAGTTTTCCCTAGCCACAGCCTAGAGGAGTTGCAGTCTGTGCTAGAGAGGCTGAGAAAGTAGCCACAGCTGCCAGGAGGAGGGCTGAGTTCTATGGAGAGTTTTCTGTGCTTAAGAGGCCGAGTAGGACCTTGTGGGAGGTCTGTCATAGGCTGAGATTTAGCTGGAAAGAGACTACAGTGCCTAGGGATTAGGCTGCCCGTGGATCTGCTGACTGCTGTTAGGGCTGGCTGTAGTCACTAGAAGGTATCCGAGGGGCTGCTATAGCAGCACATGTGGAACAGAAGGTAGGCTGAGGGGATAAAAGGGAGGCCACAGGCTGTAGGTTGATGTGCAGGAGGGCCAAGCTATGTAAAATGCTGGACAGAGGTCTTCATGGTGGGGAAGGGAGGACAGCAGAAAGTTGAAGTCTGCTAGGTGCCAAAGAGGATAGGATGAGCCCTACACAGTGCTGGCAGGGCCTAGTGGAGGGCAGAATATGTAGACTGAGGGTTGCTGAAGAAGATCAGGGCTGATAGCAAGTGGACAGTGGTTTAAAGGAGCTGACCCTGTGAACAAAGAAGTCTGTAGCAGCGAAGTAAGGAGTGTACAGCAAGGACAGCAACTGGTGTTGAAGTCTGTGGGTTAAAGGAACAAGCCCAGGTGAGTAACTTGCTGGTTGTGTTTTGTAGGTGAAGGAGAGCTGATTGTATTTATAATTGGCAGAGGAGGACCTAAAGTAATTGGCCTGAGCTCTGAGTTATTGGTTAAAGAACTGACTCTGTAGATTAGCTTTGTACTGGGGCTTGTAAAGGGCCATGATCCCTGATGCAGGAGCCCTAAGGATTTCTTATTGATGGACTAATAAGGAATGTGATTTGGGCCAAATATCTTGTTTACTTTTATTGATCTCTTGCTGTTATATTCCTCTGTGCAAAGTTGTTTTTTGGTTGGGCATCTCTAGTGTGTTTGTGTTCCTAGCTAGGGCATAGACCAGATCTAGGGTGCATCGAAATTCCAACCACATGAGCCCCCAGGGGATGTCACTCAAAATAATCTCTTGGATGGGCGGTGTGTTTCCATCCTTGATTTGTTTCTCACGTGGCATGGGACATGAAATCTGGCCTCCTTGGTTGGCTCGGAGCATACAGATTACTCAGATACATAGAAATGCTGACATAAAATTGTAATATGGCAAAGGTGTGTAACATATTACAATAATAATGAATAATAAATATATAAATAATATCCACAATAACTAAAATAATAATTAATTAATATGCTAGTCACCTATGTACAAAAGGTCATGAGTTTTCATGCATGTAATGTATACTTTTACGGATGTCTTATGCTATAGTAAAGTATCACGTTATTCAATGCAGTATTCAAATATATCTCCGCACAAATTATTTGCAGGTTGCAGGTCTGTCACAATTGGTATCTGGGTTTCGCTTAATCCAGACCATTCTTTTGTGTAGTAGGAGAATATTGTCTTTCACCCCTCTAGAACACCAAAATGCTTTAGCTGGTGGCCATATTTTTTTGACAGGAGGTCAATATAATTTGACACATGATGAAAGGAAAGAAATGAAAGTATCCCATGGTACCTACAAGTACCTGCAACTAGATTATGACCAGTGTTTGTTTAGAAAAATCCTGAAGACCATAGGCACATCTAACGGATGAGAGAAAGTAAACATACATTCAGCAGGAAGTGCCATTCCACACCATAGTTGCATAAAATTTATGCAACAATGTTCTACCCCTTTAGCTCCTCTGGCTCTATCTAAATTCTCCTCCAGATTGTAACTGCCAACAAATTGTGTACTAGAATTTGGTAATTTACATGTCTGCGGCCAAAATATTTCCGGATTGCAGAGCTGAAGCCATAGGAGTCACAGTATGAAGATTGGATCCTAACTTTTAAGTGTCATAAATCATGGGTCAAAATAACTGTCTGTACTATACCAGTCTCCAATATGCCTTTATTGCAGAACCATATCCACCATCTCTAACACCCTTCACTTCTACAAAAGTTGGAACCATCTGCACTGCCTTTACATGATAGTATGTGTATATTTTCTACATGTTTGTGAGAAGAATGCTGTCTCGCTAGAAAAAGCATAATTTTGTATTGTTGCTACTTCTGAACATTGCATGCTGTATGTATATTTTGTTGACACTTTCATCCCTTTATTGTATAGTTCTCCCTTTATTGTATAGTTCTACTAAGCTCATTCTCTTTTTTAATCATTCTTTACTATTTTGATAGATTCATTCACTGTCTGTGTCAGGTAACTTGGCACATGTTGTCAAAACCCTACTTATGTTTTGTAAACTATTTAAGATCTTTTCAAATAAATTTAGCAATTGTGCTGGTTTACATTAAATTATGCATTTGTCTGACTGCTTGAATTTTTCATCTAAGTTTAATGGTTATGTGAAACAGGTTGTAGTTGTTCGTCGAGATAATTTTGTAAAACAGAATGTGCCTTTGGATTGCTTGAGCAATCATATTGGAGAACTCTTAGAAGAAATTCAAAAGGATATGTTTGAAAGGGCAAAGGTTAAAAGAGATTCGTGCATTGTGAAGGCTGAGAATTGGGATGAATTTATGCGTGCCCTCAATAGCAAAATGATGGTTCTTGCCCCTTGGTGTGATGAAGTGGTATGAAACTTAGTTTCATTTACATCCTTTGTTTGTGAAATGTGATCTTAGCTTAGTTACTAGTTGTTCTTCTACTATTTATTTCTCTGTTGACGACTCTTTTTCTTTTGGATTTGTAAAGTGTTTAGAATCTAGATTGTAGCAAACTTGACCAGATGATTTTCAATTTTTTTACCTAATTCTAGACATTAGTCATAATTATTGTTGGCCATTTAGTGGGAAAGACATATGCTCAATAATTCACAGACTCTTAGTGTTTTGGAGGTTTTGTTTGTTTGGTGTTCTCTTCCATATTTTCTTTATAGAGGATGGTTCTGTAGCTTTTATTGCTTCTTTGTCCTTGATCGAGCTTTGCTTTCCATGTGTGTGGATATACATAGATATATATGTATGTATTTATATATTTATCTGTTTTATTACTTATAGTATCTGCTTAAGCTGGAGTGGCATTAGGCACACCCTTTGCTTAGTTTATATTGGGTCTTTGTACAATCCCATTCACCTATTTTCGTTGCTTATTTTTAATTATTATTTTTTCTACCATGGAAAAAGATCATAATTTTATGACTAAGTTGCAAGAAAGGGGAAACAGAAAAGAGTTTCCGAAATGGGGTATGATACGAAACGTGACCTCCCCAAATTTTGAAAATGGAGAAATACGATATATATATATATATATATATATATAGATATATTAGGATTTAGGACATTTAAGAAATGTTATGTGAAATCATAAAACATACATGATAAATTATAATTTATTACATTCAAAGCATAAACTATTATATCAAATTTACTCATGAATGGTAACGGACACAATGAAAATAGCAATATCGGAATATCGAAGACCAACCTTTATTATATATCAAAATCTCAAAATCAGCATTTATTATATATATGAGGCTGCAAGTACAATAAAGACTATGAGGCTGCAAGTACTATAAAGTCAAAAGACTAATACTCATTATCAGAATTGTCATAAAAAATAACAGCAGAAACATGTTCAACAGTGGATGGTGTAGCTGAAGAATATGTTTGACCAGTTCCACTTCTATGCTCCTGGCCCTCAATATTCATGGCAGCAAGAGAGAGCTCCAAATCAGAATTTCTGGATCCACATCCCATTCTTTAGAAGGACCATTGCCATATTTTGGACCCCTACGAGATGTAGAGTGAAGGTTGGAGTGCACATAAACAAGATCCTCTGCCCTCTGTGAGCCCAACTTGTTGCGCTTCACAGAATGAATAAAACCATAGGTGCTCCAATTCCTTTTTGCTGATGGAGAGCTTGCCACTTGTGAAAGGAGGCGAATGGCAAGGTTTTGCAAATGTACACCAATTTCTCTATGACAAATCCACCACCTAACTGAATTCATGGTGCTTCTCTCCTCCAAAGATGATATATCTGAATAATCATCTATTTCTGCAGCAAAACTGGCAAATTCTTCCTTCACCTCCCTGTGTAGATGAGTTGGAAAAATTCTCATAAGGGCTTTTTTCACCCCATTAGCCACCTCTCTATCCTTATGGGGTGCCTTCCTCTTCCCATTGCTTTGAGCAATAAGCTCCTCATCATAAAATTTGGGGTTTAAGGCATGTGCTAAAGTATGCAATGGAGTGTTGAAATTGTTGCACCTATCAACAATGATTTTCTTGATTAATTCAGCAAAATGATCATCTACAAACAAAATCTGTGGAGACTCTTGTGAAATGATTTCCATAGTTTTCTCAACCATGGAATCCATGCCATCATATACTTCTCCTAAGAAAGGTTAGTTAGTGTCAACATTCTGAAGAAACTCAAATGCAGGGGTTGTGAACATTAGCAAGAAACTTATCTTGCTCCACCAATCCTCATCAAGGCACAATCTACGCATTGTATATCCCCGCTCTGAATCTGCTTGTCTCTACTCAACCCAAAGTTGACTCACCATCATAGACACTAATGCTTGCTTAACCTCAACAAGGGAGCACAACATTATGAAGTTTGAGGCATATCTTGTCTCAACAACTTCTAACAACTCCAATTTGGAGTACTCTTGAAATATTGCTTGAGATTGGTGGTAGTTGGAGATGAATTTAACAATCTCCCTTGCTTCCCCTATGAGTTCTTTTATCCATGGGACTTTATTTTCGAACTCCTCTAAGATCATATTCAGATTATGGACAATGCAGGGTGTCCAAAAGAAGTGGTGATACCTCACCTCAATAGTTAAACCTGCAACTTTGCATACTGGTGCATTATCCGTGATAACTTGCACCACCCTGTTAGGACCTACTTGTTCAATAGATTTTATAATAACATCAACAATGAATTGTGCATCTTTTACCTCTCCCGAGCAGTCTTCCGCCTTTAAAAACATTGCTCCTTTTGGTGAAGTGGCAATGATATTTATCAATGGTCTACACCTTGTATCTGTCCATCCATCTGAGACTATGGTAACCCCAGAGCTACTCCAAGAAGAACGAATTGGTGATAAGACATCCTCCACATGATCCTTCTCATTTTTGAGAAGCTGAGTTCTAACTTTCTCATAGTTGGGCCCCTTGTACCCTTGAGGAGCTTTCTTAACTGCCCTTATCAAATCTTGCCAGTAATGAGAGCGAACAACATTGAATGGGATACCACATGCATAGATGCACCTAGCCACTTTGGAATCAACTTCTTCTCTTGCTTGCACATTCACCAATTTAACAATTCTGCTATCTTGAACTATACCAGATGGCCCTCTAGATGGTGGTTGTTCTAGTTGTTGAGTGGCTCTCCTCTTCCTTGCTTCAGCTACAATACTTGGCTCAATGTTTGCTGAAGTTTTAGTAGTAGCTTGACTAAGATCATTATGTCTTCTTTTAATTTCATCCTTCTGATCTTGCTCTCTTTGATATTCCCTTCTCACCACACGGTCTAATGTTTTTGTGCAACTCGCAATCCCCTGTCCTCCATGCAAAAGATATGCCTTCACTCTTAGGTAAGAGCCCTTGTAAGAATTACTGCAAAGATTACATTGCCATTCTCATGAGCCACCACCTCCACATCTTTGAAGCTTCTGAACATGCTCCCAAAGAGGATAATATTCAGTCCTTGGGTTGGACTTGGGGTTTGAACTTGAACCTTGGATGGAAGCCATTGCTGCAAAAAAAATAAAAATAAAAAAACAAATCTGTAAATAAAAAACGTTTTTCATAATTTTGGTAGAATAAACCCTCGAAAAATAGAAGAAACAATGGGAAAAAACCAAGAAATTGAAAGCTTCTTACCCAAATTAATTTTGTGTAGCTGAAGCTACCCCAAAATGGCACAACAAACAAGAGAAATATGGCTGTAGCTGAGCCAAAAACCAAGAATGCCTTAACTGGAAACTTCACACTCCAAATCTTCTTTTGAAATCTCTTTCTCTTGCTGCTGAAATCTCCTTTTCTCACTAGTGACAACGCCCTAGTTGAAGCACTACTCTCTTCCTCTTTTCTCCTTTGCTAAACTCGCCCTTCTCCAAGTGAAAGAACTTGCTCAATTCGTGTGATGGGAGAATGAGGCCAAAGTCTTTTTATCAGTTGAGATAGCTATCTAGAAGCATCCAAAAGACACTTTCAATAATTAAAAAATATTAAAACGCACGCAAACCGAAAAAAAACACAAGTTAAGTCGACAGAAACGTGACCGTACAGCATGGAAATGCATTTCCGTCCGAACTAGGCACATTTCCCCAATGAGAAACGTACCAGTATGGCCGGAAACGCATTTCCAGGCCATACAGTATGATGAAACACGTTTATGTTTTGCTTCTTTGCTGAAACGAGGGTGGGACACACATTTCCTGCAACATAGTTTTATGACCTTGCCCATTGGCAATCGTACACTTTTTTTGTATATGGAGATGTATTATTAAATCTCTCCATCTCAAAAAAAAGTCATTAGCTCTTAGTTCCATCTAATCTAAACAATATTTGAAAAAGGTTGTTCACACTCAGAGTTTTTATCTCAAAAGGAACTATGTTCATACTGAGAGCTTTTATCTCAAAAAGAATTCTGTTCACACTAAGAGCTCTCAGCTGTCGCAAAATTTTGTATTGTCTGATAAGAATCTATATTTTTGTTTTCCATCGTATGTACAAAAATTAACATCTAAAAACCTTCAACTAAAAACCTGTAATGTGTCTCTAAAACTATTTAAAACAATATGATAGAAAAATATCATCATTGACTGATAGAGACAAAAGAGTAGATTCAGATAAGAAGGGCTTGGATCATTTTCAGGGAGACAATCCTGACTTCTCCTGATGCTCCCATAGATGATATGTGCGACGAACCTAGAGCTAATTGTAAGCCATGTTTGGACAAAGAGTCAACCATTATATTTTGTTCCTTTTAAACATGTATAAAGGATATTTCATTCATGGCTACCTTTAAATTCATGACATGGATAGGTCACATCATAAAATTCTCCAAAGAATACACCCATCTCAACCAGTTAATAAATGTTGATGTGAGTAGCATCGAAAGGTCTTATACAATTCTTTGGTGTCTTAGCATGTGGAAGACATTATTTTCCTTTTATAGTGATTCATGCCTTCTTTCCTATGTTGAAATTAGGAAAAGTACACTAATTAAAGTCAATTAATTATTGTGGACTATTGGGTTATTTTCTAAGGATAAATAATTTAATTATTTAAATGACTTTGAAATAATCTCAACCGTTGATTTTCAAGATGTTTGTAGAGGGGAGATTAAGGTTAGGGATTTGAACTCAATGAAGATTATAAATGGAGGCTAGCAATGAAGGTGAAGATACAACGAAGAGCACAAGTGTGATCAAGTCATCATAAGAGAGAGAGATTTTCTCTGTAGTGCGAGTGGCTCAGTGATTGATGCGACGAGGAGAAGTGTGAGTAGGCTTGAGCGAATCTAGGAGGGCCAAGTTGGAGGTGATTGTAGGGCCGAGTTGCCAGAAGGAGATTGAGTTTGTTTGGAGGAGGTTGAGTCGCTGGAGTGTTGGGGTTTTTCCAGTGTGCATTAGTGGCAAGGCACCGATTGAGTTGTTGGAGGGCACAAATGTGATTGTTAGAGGCCGATTTCTTCAGAGGGATTTCCTTTGGAGGTAGATTTCCTTGAGCGATTTAACTAGGTGTCAAACTCATTCTGAGAGAGCCACGTTGTAGGTTCTAGATTTTATTTTTCGTTGTATCTTTGTGGGTCAAAAAACCCTTTTTTTCTAGATAATGGAATGACGAAGAATTGTATGTGGGTTAATTAATTTTTGAAATGTGTGATTGATCTCTTTGGTTTATTTTCGTTGCATATTTTTAATTTTAGAAGTTGAAGATGCTGGTGATTTTTCGGTGATTCAGTTATTGTTATTGTAAATAAATAGTAAACTGGGGATAAATTAAATTGTCATGAGAAAATAAATCTAGCTGGTATTACAAATTTAACATGGTATCAAAGCTATCTAAAAGACTTTGAAATAAATATTTGAGATCACGAGGGTTTGCGATAACAAAATTATTTCTAAAAATTTGCAGCTGTGCTTTGTGGCCGTGGTTGATCTACGAAGATGGCATCATTAAATAGTTTGAGATATGAAGACAGGTTAGATGGGCTATCAAAATTTCAGCCCTTGGAAGGAGCGAATTACCTGGATTCTGAAGATGAATGATCTTTGGGATTTAGTAAGCAGAGATGTGTAGGTTCCTTCAGATCTGGTACAAGCAACATAACATAGAACCAAGGATATGAAAGTGAGTTGCATAATTTTGGATGGTGTGAGGGATCATATAATTCCTGACATATCAGGGAATGACATTGGTAGACCAATGTGGGTAGCTCTTACCAGGCTTTATCAGAGTACAAGCGATAACAAAAAAATGGTGTTGTGGGAAAAGTTGAACAACATCAAAATTGGAAGATTAGGGACTGTGACTTCCTATCTCACGAAGGTCGAGTAGGCTCATGATGAGCTTGTAGCTGGGGGGAAGCTGTGCATGATTCAGAGCTTGTCAAAGTTGCTCTAAAGGGGTGCGTGAAACGCTGGCATACCTTTATGGATGAGATTATTGCTCGCCAACAACTTCTTGATTGGAGCTGGCTATGGGGTGATTTCACCCAGAATGAGATCTAGGAAAATTCATTGACTGGAGGATATCAAAAGGGCAGTGATTTAGAAGGATGAAATTGTTGTTGTTGCACGAAAATGGCAAAGCAAAGGCCAAGCAGAAGCAGGGTGGAGGAGCATCTTCACAAAGCAAGAAGGAAAAGGACATGAGCAGAATTAATTGCTTTGCTTGTCATAAGTTCGAACATTTTTCTAGTCAGTGTCCTAACAAATAGAAGGGCAAAGGTAAGACTGTTATGACAACTATTGCTTAGATGGAGGAGATGGTAGAGAAGTTCGAGAAACACTTCGCCTGAGTAGCTTGCCTTTTTGGAACCGTCATGAGTGGTGTCTGGTTTGTGGACAATGGAGCATCTCGTCACATGACAGGATCGCGGGACTTCTTCACTAGCATGACCAGGGGGCCCAAAGATGTAAATGTGGAGCTTGGTGACAAGGCCAATTATGCAGTCGAGGGCATTAAGAGTATTGAGTTCTAGATGGTCTTAGGTGGCATCATGTTGGTGAACGAAGTGCTATATGTATCAGGTTTGAAGAAGAATCTCCTTTTAGTTTCGGCCATTGAAGCCATAGGACTGGAGGTCATTTTTACGGGAGGTGAAGTGGCTGTTGGGCCGAAGGGTATCGATTTCAGCAAGAAGAGGGTGATTGATAGGAGGGAGAGAGATCTTTTTCTGTTGAGAGGACAATTGGTGAAGGATCTCATCCATGAGAGTGGCAACCAAAGCGTGATTTGGCATAGGAGGATTGGGCAACTACACTACAAAGCTTTTCCAATGATGTAAAGGATGGTTACTGGCTTTCTAGAGATCCGGGTGCTGTTATCAGATAATGGGGGCAAGTCCCTCCAACGAGTTCTTGGACTTTTACAAGAAGGTAGGAATCAAGAAGGAGCTCATAGTACCTTACAACCCTCATCATAATGGGGTTGTCGAGAGGAAAAATAGGACCATCATGGAGGCAGCAAGGGTAATGGTCTTTGATCAAAAGTTGCGTATGTTTTTGAAGGTAGAGGCCTGCAATACATTTGTATATGTGGAAAACATGAGTCATCACAGGGTGTTGGAGGATGTGACTCATGAGGAGCTATTTACAGGAGTGAAACCAAATGTGAGTCACTTGCGTAGAATCTGTAGTCTAGTTTATATCCATTAGCCCACAGAAAAGATGACTAAGCTGGATCCCTTATATGAGAGGGTGTATTTGTTGGCTAACATGAGGTCTTGAAGGCCTACCAAGTATACATTCTAGGACAGAGGAAGGTGATATTGAGTCGGGATGTTAGATTTGATGAGTATAGGATCCTCATGAGATAGAGCTAGCAATGGTAGAGGAGGAGCAAGAGTCTCCTAAGGCTCAGCACGGACCAACAACACCAGCAAGGAGGAGACAAAGATGGGTTGAACAAACGTTGAGGGATGATGTTGAGGAGCATGTGCGGGCTCTTAGCAACACTTTCAGGTAGAGCAGACCACCGACCAAATATTCCAGTTATTTGCAACTATTTAGCAACATTTGCGAGTCCAAGCCATCCACTTTTGAGGAGGTTATAAGCGAGCAGGTTTGGAGAGGTGCCATGATAGAGGAGTATATAACTCCATCATGAGCAATGATGTTTGGGATATAGTTCCTAGACCGAAGGGGAAGTCTGCGGTCACCTCTTGGTGGATCTACAAGATCAAACACGCAGTAGATGGAAATATCGAGAAGTATAAAGCGAGGTTCGTGGCAAGAGGATTCTCGGAGAGGGAGGGAGTGGATTACAAGGAGACATTCACACCCTTCACCATATATGCATATATTCGAGCAATTATGTCCATTACTTCAGAGATGGGGTGGAGGATATATCAGTTGGATGTGAAGACTGCTTTCCTCAATGGAGTGATTGAGGAAGGGGTGTATCTTGAGCAGCCTTAAGGTTTTGAGGTGCATGAGAGACATTCCTATGTATGCAGGTTGAAGAAGGCCCTTTAGGCGATGAAGTAGGCTTTGCGCACATGGTATGCCAAGATCGATGGATATCTTCTTGGTTTGGGCTTCACCAAGAGTGAGGTAAATCCCTACTTGTACTTTGTGCTTGTTGAGGGTGAATCGCTCACCTTGGTATTATATTTAGATCTCTTCCTGACATGATCGGAGAAGCTCATAAAGACGTGCAAGGGGGACCTTTTTCAGAGTTTGACATGAAGGACATTGACTTGATGCATTACTTTTTGGGATTGGAGGTGTGGTAATAGCCAGGAGATATTTTCCTTGGACAGGGCAAGTATGCAATGGAGATCTTGAGGAGAATCAAGATGGAGGATTGCATGACTTTGTCTACACATGTGATCACTAACCTGAAGAAGTTGAGCACTTTAAATGGTGGACTACTAGATCCCACACCGTATAGGCATTTGATTGGTTCCTTGACATATCTGATCAACATTACGCCAGATATATGTTTTGCTGTGAATACACTTAGCCAGTTCATGGTGGAGTCGAGATAGGTTCATTAGGTGGCAACGAAGCATGTGTTGAGATACCTGCATGGGACAATAGACTTTGGACTGGGATATGTCAGAGTTGGAGGAGTGGAGTTGCAAGGTTACACAAATTCTGATTGGGTACAGAGTGTGGTGGATAGAAAGTCCACATCTGGATGTTGTTTTAACTTGGAATCGATTATGATCTCATGGTTCATCAAGAAGCAACAGACGGTGGCACTCAGTTTAACAGAGGCAGAGTACGTGGCAACGTGTTTGGCGAGTTGTGAGGCAGTGTGGCTTTGCAAGATGTTTGCAGGATTATTTGATCTGCAGATGGGGCCAATGGTGATACACTGTGGTATTCATAGTTGCATTAAGCTTTATGAGAATCCTGTGTTTCGTGATCAGTCCAAGCATATCGAGATTATATATCACTTCATCAGAGATAGGGTTGAGAGGGGTGCTGTGAGATTGCTGTACGTTTCTATAGAGGAGTAGCTGGAAGATGTTCTCACGAAGCCTTTAATAAAGGGAAAGTTTGTGAAGTACCAGGATAAGATGGGGGTGGTGGAGAATCCCTTCCTTGCTAGGAGGGAGCGTTGATAAGAGTAGCTTCAAAAGGTTTGCTACAATTGCTTGGTCACTGGTGTCTTAACATGTGGAAGAAATTATTTGCCTCTTCTAGCGAGTTGTCTTCTTTCTTAAGTTTAACTTAGGAAAAGTACCATAATTAAAGTCAATCAATTATTGTGGACTATTGCGTTATTTTCTAAGGATAAATAATTTAATTATTTAAGTGACTTAGAAATAATCTCCACTATTGATCTTCAATATGTTTCTAGAAGGAAGATTCAAGATGTTTCTAGAGGAGAGATTAAGGTTAGGGATTTGGTGTTATGAATATTTTATTAATTATTAGTGAGATATAGTTATATTAGGTTTTATTAACTGAAAGGGCATGATCAAAGATCATGCCTCTTCGCCAAGGGACACCTTGAGGCTATATTTAAAGCCTAGGCGATCCCTCATTGTAATCATCTTTCATCTTCATCATTAATAATATATATTTATCAAGTTTACCAGAGTTTTTACACTCCATTGGTATCGGAGCCATCGCTCTTCGGGATCTGTGTGATCACCCAAGAATTACAGAATTCCAGAATTGCAATTCCAGAATTGCAGATTTTTTCAAGATCGTGTACTGAAGAAAACCGAGGAAGAGAAATTTAAAGGTTAATCTGTTTTGGTGATCTGTGTCAAGGATTCGGATCTTCTGGAACAGAACCTAACCGCAGGAAAGAACAATCATTCATCCGCTGCCTTTATATTTACGCCCTCCCCCTCACATATTTAAAGGAGTTATTTAAATTCCTACACTACATCTGCAGCTGATCCGCCTCAAATTTTACCTCCGACGCCTGAAAGTTCTGGTCTTTATTGTGATTATTCTCGCTACAGTCACGAGATTCTGTTGTTCTGATAATTTGCTGTAAACGTTGAATTATGCTTTCAACATATGGGCTGGTAATCTCATAAAACTGTTTATCACTCAAAACTTTTATCTCTGCATCAGAAACGACGGACAGTTCTTTTGCCTTCCATGCCCTTGGGTTTTCTATGCTCTTGATATCTGTCTTTCACTCGATCCATTACTGCAACAAGTAATAGAAAAAACAGCCCTATCAATCTTGAACTCCTTTGCTACCTGTTGTGGCCCTTCTTACCATCTTTTGAGCTCTCTCACTTTACCTGTGACAGAAATAACAAAAATTCGAATTTATAACTCACGAAGCCGGGGTGACTTCTGATTGCATGCAATAACGTACCTTTACATTACATTACGGTGGATACAGTTTTTAAAAATTAACCAATTTTAAAATATACGTGGACGGCTTGTTGCTCAAATAGTCTGCGATCGTTGCAATTCGTCCTTGCTGCTGTTCGACCTTCCGACTGAGCCGCCTCTAGCGCTGCAACTGGGCTTCTAGCTATTGCATACCACAATCACCGCAGCACATTTCCCTGTCACTAAAATAAAAGTCAGCAAAAATAACGTTTTTTCATCGAACAGTGTGACGGCTGGCAAAACCGTTTTTGGCTGCTGCAATCCCGCTAGCGGATATATATTAAAAAAAAAAACTCGACTTGTTTAATCATAAAAACAGTGGTCAAACGGATGGCAATTCGAAACAGGGTATCGTTAAACGACATCATTTAATAAACAATCGATTTGTTGAAATGGGGCATAGTTCAAACCAATGTTTTAAAAAACGGAATCGGTCAGCTACTAGGTCGAGGTAATGACTCGGTAATGACTCAGAATCGGTAATGACTCGGTCGACCAGGTTTCAATGACTCGGTTTTTGTAAAAAATACATTAAATATTAATTTTTTTGTACAAAAACATAAATTTAAAGATTTTTATTCATGTTTCCAAACACAAAGCATTACAATATAGATAAGTCACAAAAAACAACATATGATCAAAGTAGGCTCATGAATATATCCATTATATCAAAATTGCACCTAGTGCACTATCCAATACAGGATGATGATATAGAGATCAAAACAAAAAACATAACCAATGTCACAGGTGACTCCTTTCAACAAGACATCAACCCTCTAGAAGGCCTGTGGTAATTCAAAGCATGTAAAGAACCGTGGATTAAACCTATAGTGTTAAGTTCTGTGACCTGATTGAAGAGGGTTTCATTGTGTTTTTCTTCAAATAAGAAAGCATTTGCAATTGAGCCACAATAGCCTTCAGATCGAGTTATTAAGTTCCCTATCTACGTTGAGAATTTAACGTGGATCACTTCACGGCATCTTTGTACATTACTTTGAAGGCTTGATTCTAAGTATAAACAAGGTATTTTTGCCCCTCGTTTGAAGCAATTATGGAGGACTTCTTTGCTCAAGTAGAATTGAAGGGTATTTTTCTTATGTTTCTCTTGACAGTGCATCCTTGTTATGAATTTGTTATTCTCATTGTTCCGAAGAAAGTTAAATCCCCTAATCTAAAGAAAAATTCGGCATTTGACATTGTGGTCACTGGACTATGAGGACTTAAAAGGTGACTTCATTTACAACTAGAAGGGTGGTATCCTATCAATGATCATGAGGAGGACTTGTCCTAGAATTAGAGGCACATCATTATAAAGGACAGTTCTAAGGCCCTCCATAATTTAAGGAAGCCGAGATCTTGTATACATACGTTTGCAAGGTATGAATTGTAGCCTTAAAAAGACAATTAGCGGGCATCCTTTGTCATCTATATCAGTAAAATCAAGGAACCCTATTTTGTGTATAGAAGAAGAGGTTGAGTCCTTATCATTGTTACAATCTCTCACACACACACACACACAAGTATTATAAGCTAGTTCCATCGAAGCCGACTTGTAAATCAATAATTAATATATATTCATGTCTTTGAAGCATTCATAAAAGGTGCCTTGAAGTCAATGAAAATACAAAATGCACTTATGAGAAGGGATGGTCTCTTTAGACATCAATTTGAAAATGATTTTTGAAGAATAGTAAAAGCCCTCCATGATGTCATATTGTTGACTAAGCTGCTCATTATCTAGCAGTTGATGTGATTTTAAGAAGGTTTAGTGGCAACCCTTCATGTGATTCTATTTTTTTCTAGCAGCTGAAGCAAAGGAAGTTCATCTAAGAAAAGTATGTAGCTCCTCTATGTTGGCACCTTTGGATAAAGATGATAGTGCCCTTGAAAGTCTGACAAACAGAAGAAGTGCAAGGCACTTTGAAGCAAATCCCTGTAGCAACTTGTATGAACGTAAAATCAGAGGTATGGTCTCTCTCATAGATGATAGTATGTGTAATGCATTTATTTATTTTTATTTGTTTTAAGGCTCTTTTGATGGAGGGTTTAATTTGAATAAGAACCCTAGATGGCTCATGAAAAACCCTAGCTCACATATGAAACCCTAATTTTTAGGGTTTGTGGATTCTAGGGTATTTAGATGAGGATGATGTTTTGAATTCCATCCTCCATTAGTGTATTAAAACCCTATATTGTATCTCATGCTTTTATGATCACATATTGTTCTTGGTCATTGTCACTAACATCATGTCATCAAGGTACATAGAGGGATTGGTGCTCTTGATTAAATACGAGTTCCATACCCTAATACATGACAAAATTCGATGGAGACATTGCAATAACCCAATCCTGAAATCCTGAAAAACTGATAAGTCTGTTGGATTTTGAATGAGATCTAAAATTCTACTTTCTCCATATGAAATCCAATGAGGTTGGAACCACTCTCAAACATCCTGAGTCATTTCATGGTAATGTTAAAAATTTAAGACTTCATGAAAATGAAGATTAAGGAGAATGTCACTTTTACTTTAAGAATTTAACATTACCATGAAGTTGTTCCAAAAACCAACTCCACAACTCTTCAGAAAATCTAAAAAAACCCTAACAGCGAATTAAAATCGAGTTTGAAGTCCACAAAATCGTGTTTTTTGGGCCCACCGGCCGGCTGTTTTGGCTCGGCCTGGTTGACTCGGGCTCGGCCTGGTTGACCAGCTTGTTACCGAGCCGTTACAAAAACCAGCCGGCTCGGTAACAAACCGGCCAACACATGCAGTTTCTACGGTCGGACGCGACCGGCCCTGTGCTCGGTCGACCCGGGCACAGTCGGAGTTGAGGCGGCCAGATTTTTTTTAAAGCAGAGGTTTAAACGAACGGCAATCATTTAAATAATCGATTCATTTAAGCTATATAAAAACATATGAGACAGCAACGAGCACACTTTAAAAAAAAAAATACGATTTTTTATTATTATATAAAATATATAATATATAATTCAATTGATAATAATTATATATATATAATAATTATATAATTAAATTATATATATTATATAATTTTTAATTAAAAAATTATATATATATAATAATTATATAATTTAAAAAAAAAAATAATAATAATAATTAATTAATTAAATATTAATTAATTAATTTTAAAGAAAAAAGAGGAGAAACTGGCAGAAAGATATTCCCCACCTCATACACGCTCGATGTCTTCGTCAATGTCGATGGCGGAATTCCAGAAGAAATTGGGAGATCTTGAGAAACAAATTAATAATAACTCCGAAGAATTTGGAAGGCGATTAGTCGATCTGGAAGGTACAGTTGCAAGGCATTCCAACGACATCAAAAAGGTTCATGATACGACAAATCGCATAGAAAGACAAATGTGGCTAAATCATCACGAGACCACAGAAGCAATGAACAATATGACAGAACTCTTCAATAAGCTAAATGATAAAATAGATAAGTTAAGTCAGATACAATCCCCAATATCTCCTAACAGGGAACAAAATCAACAAAACAATTTCGCAGATTCAGGGAACTCAGAAGAGCATCAGGAAAAAGCTGATTCCCCACATCACCATGAAGATACAGATGTTTGTAAACAACAAAATGTTCCATCCCCAGAATTGAACGAAACATGTGAAGCGACCAACACATCCGAAGCCACTGATATAACACCAGAAGCTGTTGAGGCCTTCGGTGATGAAGCACATATGGTGGTTAAGAACGAAGCGTTTGATGATGAGAAGAAGTTGCATCAAACGATAATTGTTGGTAACTTACCCCTAAATCTAAAAAGGAATCACAAAAAATCACCAGAAGAACAAGGGATAGTTGGGAAACATGAAAAAGTATTCCAAGATCTACCCATAAAAGTGTCTTCCAATAGGAAAATCAAACGTCCAATAGAAGTCAAGACAGTATCCAACTCTGTCGATATCAGATCTTTTCACTATCCACATCACCAATAGATGGAGCTCGAGAAGAGGCTTCACGATCTTTTTAAAATGTGGGACGCAAGAGCTCATCGCTTGAGAAAACCAGACGTTCGTCAACGTTGTCCATCATTACGTATGCTTTGAGGACAAAGCATCTTAAGAGAGGGGCAATGTTATGAATATTTTATTAATTATTAGTTAGATATAGTTATATTAGGTTTTATTAACTGGAAGGGCATGATCAAAGATCATGCCTCTTCGCCAAGGGACACCTTGAGGCTATATTTAAAGCCTAGGCGATCCCTCATTGTAATCATCTTTCATCTTCATCATTAATAATATATATTTATCAAGTTTACCAGAGTTTTTACACTCCAATTTGAATGCAATGAATATTATAAATGGAGGCTAGCAATGGAGGTGAACACGAAGACACGATGAGGAGCACAAGTGCATGTCGAGTCATCACGAAGAGAACTATTTTCTCGACAATCTAGGTTTTAATTTGATTGGTGTGCGGAAGGAGAAGTGCAAGTGGGTTTTGACGAATCTAGGAGGCGAGTTGGAGGAGATTGCGGGTCGAGTTGCGATGTCTTGTGGTTTTTCATGCGCATTAGTTGTCGAAGTGTGAATCAGTTGTTGGAGAGGCCCAAATATGATTGTTGGAGGTCGATTTCTTCGAAGTGATTTCATACGAAGGAAAATTTCCTTGAGGCCAATTTCAATGAGGTGAAATCATTACGAGAAGCAAGTTGCAAGTTCTAGATTATATTTTTCCTTGTATCTCAATGGGTCGGAAAACCCAGCTTTTCTAGATAATGAAATCTTTGGAGAATTCTTTTGTTATGAATAAAATAATATAAATAATGTAACCAATAAATAATGATTAGTTAATTAGTAATTAGGTTGAAGAGGCATGTCTAATGGGACATGACCTTCTGTGAAGAGGCACATGCCTAGCTATATAAGCATGCCTCATTTGTAACATTCAATCATTCATATCATTCATTCCTCATACATTTTAATATAATATTTGTATCCACAATGGATATTCTGATATTCCAAGTCTTCTGGAGTATTTAAATTGAGAAGGAACTTTGTTCACTTCATTTGGTATCAGAGCAGTTCGATCTTCTGGCTGCTCACTGCTGCATAGAGCCATGCTCTCTGATCCAGGTCCTTGACCGTCAAATTTGTCAACGTTGTATATATATATATATATATATATATATATATATATATCTATATATATATATATAAGTGAATAATTGTAGAAACTTCTTGTTTCCCACCCCGTTTTTCAGTTTCACCTTATTTCTCCAAATAGTTAAATGTCCTTTCCCATATCCTTACATTCAAAAAACTGGAAAATTATTTTTTTCTGAAAACACAGATTCTGGAAAATTTACGGAATGCTGGAAAATGCAGAAATAAAAATCAGCAGATACAAACAGCCATTCAACACATTTTAACACAGATATTTTTGGTCAACATGACCCTGGAAAAACCCCTACAATTCTTGGGGAAAACCAGTTTGAGAGCTCCTTATTTCTGGAAAATGCTTTAACAGAGAGGTGAAATATACAGGAAAAAATTCCAGCAAATTAATTACAGACTTATCTGGTTTTCCGTGCTTGCCTCCGCCTTGGAAAACGTGCCAAAACAACAAAATACTCAAAACATAAATTTATTACAGCAAACTGCCTTTCCCAAAAACTGTGCTGGCTGCCTTGAAAAACGTTCCCAACAACCTTGGAAATCGAGCCCTTTGTTGCTGTACTTTTCCTCAAAAACCGTGTTGCCTTTCTCCTCAAAAAACGTGCCACAAAACAGTTGTACGGACTGCTGTCTCGGTTTTTGTGCTGCTGTACGACCTTGCTGCCTCGATATTCGTGCAGCCTCTTGCTGCCTCGAAAACCATGCCCTCCTTGCTACTGTACGGATTTGCTGAGTTTGCCTCTCCTTCACCTTCTCAAGCTCTCTTCAGAAAAAAGTCTCCAGCTCTCCTGCTCCTCCTCTCTCAATCTGCTCATGAAAGAATGAATGACCTTTTCCTCCTTTTCCTCCTTTAACCTAACCCTAAGTGACTTTTGGGGAATCCCTAAATCCAATGGCTGAAATAGATTGAGATCTAGGGCTGAGATTAAATGCTCATTTAAATCTCACTTTCCATTTTTTAATTCACCCCACTTTAATAAAGACCCACTTAGTCATTTATTTCCAAAGTCACTTTTCCTTTCTAATTTTACATTGACTTTATTAAGTCACTTTAAAATTAGACTTTAGTAACTTTATCACTTAAAGTCACTTTTAAATTAGATTTGACTTTATAACTTTATAAAGTCACTTTAGAAGAAAAATTAAATTCTTTTGGACACTTTTCGCTAGGCCAAAGATCAAAGCCTTACTTCTCCACGTCCTCCAGAGTAACCTCCTTTCAACAATATAAATAAATAAAAAAACAATATATAAAAAAATTGTTAAAAAAAATAAAAATAAAAATAAAAAAAGCAGTATTGAGAAAAAAAGATTTTATCATGGCCCTTCAAAAGCTTAGTCGCCACTTGCGATCGTTTATACTGCTGCCTATTCGAGCTTGCAACGCACATAAATCGTTGCTAACCACCTCGGACCAAAATATCCACCATGCATGCAGTATCCCGATTGACCATAGTAGCATCCAACGCCCACATCGCACACCGGCATCAATAGAATCGGGAACCACCATGGCTGCGATAATCGAAATACGAGTCTGCCATAGTTGAACGCCATATTTATAGGTCATTTTCTCCCATGCAGTTTTGTGGGTAAACCAGCGGATTTGCCCAATGGTATCTACAAGCAAGACAGAGGTACAACCTTGCATTCGAAATTGTGTAAGTGTATATATATATAAAATTGAATCGAATCTCTCTGGTCGCCAGCCAAGTAGTGAAGAATCGTCTAAAAAACAAATTGGGTTCAGTTGTTATGTATAGAGAACGAACTACTCTTTCTCATTATTAAAGTCAACGTTAAGAAATACCAAACGTCACGACCAGAAACCCTTTCGGTTGACAATTAATGTGTTTTTTTTTTTGGTTATCAACATTGACTCTTACACTAAGGAATTAGCACAAGAGATCTCAAGGGTTGTGACTCTAAGTTTTACTGGTTACAATTAATGGGTAAAATAATTTAAGAAGAAAAAGAAAAGGAAATAAAAGGTTGACGTAAAAGCATACAAGGAAGTCGTAACATTATACTTAAAAGAGAGAGAGAGAGAGAGAGAGAAATCATATAGTTAATGTTAACTTTTAGTAAATTTTGAAGTAAAAGATAAAAAAAAATTATCATATATATATATATATATATATATATAGGAGATATTTAAAAATAATAATAAAAATAAATTAAAAAAAAGGGAGATTTATTATATTTTGAAGCAGAAAAAAAAAAACAAAGCATAAGGATTGAGATTTCAATAAAAAGAAAATAATTTTAAAAACTCATAAGTGCATCGATGAACATAGAGAGTTAATTTTTGGAGGAATTTGAAAATAATGAAAGAAGAAAAAATGGAGACTAGTCATGAAAGGTTTCCTAAAACCTTTAGTAAATGTGTTGATACACTATTTAAAATCAAAGGATCACTCGCAGGAAGAGATATTATAATCTCTATTAGTATTATTGAAGGGAGTAATTATGTTAGTCCTAAATGTGCTAACCAATTGAAACAAACTTTGTTGACACAAGTGACAAACAATTAATGTGTTTTTTTTTTGGTTATCAACATTGACTCTTACACTGAGGAATTAGCGCAAGAGATCTCAAGGGTTGTGACTCTAAGTTTTACTGGTTACAATTAATGGTTAAAAGAATTTAAGAAGAAAAAGAAAAGGAAATAAAAGGTTGACGTAAAAGCATACAAGGAAGTTGTAACATTATACTTAAAAGAGAGAGAGAGAGAGAGAGAGAGAGAGAAAACATAAAGTTAATATTAACTTTTAGTAAATTTTGAAGTAAAAGATAAAAAAGAATTATGTTATATATATATATATAGAGGAGATATTTTAAAATAATAATAAAAATAAATTAAAAAAAAGGAAGGAGATTTATTATATTTTGAACACTGTTTTAAAAACCGGTTGTCTAGGCTCGGAACCCGCCGAGTCGACCGAGCCAAAGGGATGGCCGGTCCGACTCGGCGGTTAAACCGGTCAGGTGGCTAGTTTGTGACCGAGCCGTACATCGACTCGGCCGGCTTGGCCGATCAGCTCCAGCCGGCCGCGGGCCCCAAAAATCGCCTAAAAACGGACTTCAAATTCGTTTTTTTTTGTTGTTAGGTTTTGTTTCCCTTATCTAACCCCTCCCAATCCTATTTAATCTACCCAACCCCTCTCAATACCTCACATTTATCTCATTGAATTTTCTTGAGCATTTGTGAGGATTTTGTGAAGAGTTGTGGAGTTGGTTTTGGAGTAGCTTTGAGGAGTCTTTTGGGCAAGCTTTGGAGCAGCAGTGAGGAGCTTATTGGGCAAGCTTTGGAGCAGCATTGAGAAGTTGGTTTGTTGGAGCTGCATTGAGGAGGCTAGAGGCTAGAGGTATTTATTTTTTCTCTTCTAAAAACTGTCTTTGCTTGTTTTATTTATTTTGCAAATCTGAAAATGGTAAACATAGTTTTTGGTGAAAGAAATGAACATAGAATGAATAGTCTTTTTTGTTTTCATTTTCAGATTTAAACCTTTTCTTTCCAAGTCAAAAACTCAGTCCAAAATGGCCCCTAGAGCGAAAGATGTTGCTTGGGCATATGCTGAAATGGTTGATGATCAAATGTATTGCAAATTTTTTAAGAAAAAAATTAAGGGGGGTGGAGGGGGCATTCATAGACTGAAACTACATTTGGTTGGTCTTAGAGGCCAAATTACTCCATGTGAAGCACAAAACATTGGGGAAATTAGGAAGGAGTTGAAAGAACAATTTCAGAAGTTTGAGGAAGAGAAAATTAGGCAAAAAGAAATACAGGCTGAAATTGGGAGGAAGAGAAATCTACAACATATGATGGCTGCCAACCCAAGTTTTGATTATGAGGGTTCTTCATCTATCCCTTGCAATAATGCATCAAACCCCTTTCGCTATGTTCCTCCCTCTATGGAGTCTATTTCTGAAAAGGGTAAGGGTGCAATGAGAAATAGGGGTACTATCAAAAGTTTTTTCGTGCCCTCTTCTCCCTCTGATAGTGCAACTGCACATGGTCCTAGTCCTCCAACTGTGCAGCCCACTTTAGATGCTCATTGGAGAAAAGAATTGAAAGATGCTGCTTGTGATTACATTGCTAGATGGTGGTATGATTATGATATTCCCTTCAATGCTACTCGTTCACCATATTATGAACCTATTTTTGATGCCATATATGCTGCTGGAAAGGGCTTCAAAGGCCCTACTATGCATGAGTTAAGAGGATCTCTTTTGCAAAAAGAGATTATGTCCATTGATGATTATTTGAAAGAGTTCAAAAACTCATGGGCACATATAGGATGTACCATCATGTCAGATGGATGGACTGATCAGAGGAACCGTACCATCATAAACTTTCTTGTCTTTTGCCCACGGGGAACCATGTTTCTAAAATCAGTTGATGCATCTGATAGGGTGAAAGATGCACATTTGTTGTTTCATCTTTTGGATGAGGTTGTTGAAGAGGTGGGGGTGGCAAATGTTGTTCAAATCATCACAGACAATGCCTCTAACTATGTTCTTGCTGGTAAATTGTGAGAGGAAAAACACCCAACCATCTTTTGGACCCCATGTGCTGCACATTGCATAGACCTCATGCTTGAGGATATTGGCAAAATAGACTGGATCAAGAACACTATAGAGCATACCAAATGCATCACAAAATATATTTACAATCACTCATGGATTCTGAGTCTGATGAGGAAATACACAGGGGGCAAGGAACTTATTAGGCCTGCCATCACTAGATTTGCAACACATTTTTTGACATTGCAATCTATGCTTGCCCAACATAGAAACTTGCAAAAGTTGTTTTCTAGTGATGAATGGAATGAATGTCAGTGGGCTCGCAAACAGGATGGCAAAGATGTGAAAAGGAAAGTCAATGAAGAAATATTTTGGAAAAAGGCAACAGAGATTGTGAAACTTGCTGAGCCACTGGTTAAGGTGTTGCGCTTGGTGGATGGGGAAAGATTGGCTATGGGCTTCATTTATGAGGCTATGGATCAAGCAAAGGAGCAAATAAGGGCAACATACAAGGACAGAGTGGGTAAGTATGGGCCCATTTGGGCAATCATTGATCAGAGATGGAACAATCAACTCCATCGCCCTATACATGCAGCTGGGTATTTTTTGAACCCAAGGTATCATTATAAAGCTTAGGAAGCAAGAGCTTTGAATGGGGAGGTTAGAGATGGATTGATTGACTGCATTGATCGCATGATCCCCACAGAGAGTGAGCAGTTGAAGATACACAATCAGATCACTGTGTTCAGCCAAGCCACAGGTACCTTTAGCAAGAACCTTGCAAGGATTGCAAGGGAATCAGATGAGCCAGGTAAACAAATAATTTCAATTTTCAAATTCATATTTTATTATTTTGTATAATTGTTTATAATTTCAATTTCAAAGTTGGATATAAATTGTTGAGCTAACTGAAACTCATTTTTTGCAGCACAATGGTGGGAGGCATTTGGTAGCCATTGTCCTGAATTGCAGAAGTTTGCAATCCGCATTTTGAGTCAAACTTGCAATGCTTCTGGGTGTGAGCGCAATTGGTCTGTCTTTGAAAGGATTCACACAAAGAAGAGAAACCGTTTGGAGCAAAAACGGTTAAATGATCTAGTGTATGTCCAGTACAACCTCCGACTAAGACGCAACCAATTGTTGAACAAAAGACCTGTTTCAGATCCCAATGTGTTGGAGGATATTGATCCAACATCAGACTGGGTAGTGGAGACTTGTCCACCAAAGTTTGACTCTGATGAGGATATTGGTGTGGGGATTGACTTCGATACACAGGTAGAGGCTATGCTCAATGCAGATCCACTAGTAGCAGACCTAGTCCCAACTCCTCTAGTTGCAGGCACAGGCACTTCCTCTAGTCAGCCACGACATAGGCGCATAACTCATCTATCTCAGAGTGGTAAGGGCAAGGGTAAAGTTCCAGTTGAGGATGTTGATTCAGAGGACAAGCGAGCGGTTTCCCCCTCTGGTTCAGAGTCAGAGTTTGAGGAAGAGCCAGAGGACATTGGCTTGTCAGATGTCTAGCAGGCTGCAGTAGTGATTATTCATGTTTTGTTGTGGAGGCCATTTAGAACCTCCTTGTTTATGTTTTTTGTTTTGATCTCTAGAATCTATCTCATCATCATGTATTGGACAGTGCATTGGGTGCAATTTTGATATTATCATATTACTATATTGGATATATTCATGTCACATGAGCCTACTTTGATCATATGTTGTTTTTTGTCTATATTGTAATGCTTTGTGTTTGGAAACATGAATAAAAATCTTTAAAATTATGTTTTTTTTACAAAAAAAATAATATTTAATGTATTTTTTACAAAAACCGAGTCATTGAAACCGAATCGGCCGAGTCGATACCGAGTCGGAGTCCGAGTCGGAGCCGACCCTCGGCCGAATCGGAACCCGATTCCGATTTTTAAAACTATGATTTTGAAGCAAAAAAACAAAACAAAGCATAAGGATTGAGATTTCAATAAAAAGAAAATATTTTTAAAACCTCATAAGTGCATTGATGAACACAAAGAGAGTTAATTTTCGGAGGAATTTGAAAATAATGAAAGAAGAAAAAATGGAGACTAGTCATGAAAGGTTTCCTAAAACCTTTAGTAAATGTGTTGATACACTATTTAAAATCAAAGGATCACTCGCAGGAAGAGATGATATTATAATCTCTATTAGTATTATTGAAGGGAGTAATTATGTTAGTCCTAAATGTGCTAACCAATTAGTGATTCCTGAATTGAATATAATTGAAACAAACTTTGTTGACACAAGTGACAAACAATATGACATAAATAATCTACAACTAAGTGTTGGGGATTATACTTTTCTCTCGCAATTTGCTGTGAAATCCTTAGTTTTTGACGACAATGACATTGTTTTGGGCTCACCTTGGATGAAAACTCTAGGCTCCTTTATCCTAAATACGAAAAATAAGTTTTTGACATCCTCTCACAAAAAGAAAAAAATAATGCTACAGGACATTACGTTGAAGCCAAATTCATTGATGCCTGAAGACACAAGAAATATCAAATGTAATTCTTTGAGAAAATAAAAAGGCGATACAAAATATGCAAAGAGAAGTTGACAAAATCATTATTGAAAAACATGAAGTTTTGCGACTAAAATACCATAGCGAAAAACTACTAACTCAAATAAAGAAGCTTAAGAAGGACAAGAAGTCATTAGAAAAGAAGGTACAACAACTTATCGCGAAGAAAACATCAAATGTAGAAATTCAAGTTGATGAAAATACATCAAATAACGATCCAGTTAATAACACAATTCAAGAAGAGGACAAATTAGTTGAAGTAAAGAGGTACTTAGAAATTTCGAGTGATGATCCAGAAATTAATTGTTCAACATCCATAGCTAAAGGAAATCAGGTACTTAAAATAAATCCAGAAAACAACACAAACAAGATAAGGGAAAATCAAATCACTAGAATTCCTTATCGACATTCGAATCACGAGAGTAGACAACAAGATCAAGCTACATATTCAAAACAAAAACGACAAACTGATGTTTCGAACAATACTATTGTCAGTGCAATCCACTCATGTGATAATTCATCACAAGTTTCAAGTCACCACAAGACTCCACAGAAGATTGATCTAGGATGCTCTGATCCCTCATCCGTGCGACAATTTTATATATCACTCCAAGGATCATATCGTCTAGTATCAACAAAGATTCTGAGACGAGAATCAAGCCTTTTTCATTAACAAGATTTGAGGACAAAGCTTTTTGAGGAAGGCAATGTTAGGAATAAAATAATATAAAAAATGTAACCAATAAATAATGATTAGTTAATTAGTAATTAGGTTGAATAGGCATGTCTAATGGGACATGACATTCTGTGAAGGTGCACCTGCGTAGTTAGATAAGCATGCTTCATTTGTAACATCAATCAGTGATTCTTCATACATTGTAATATATATTCTTGTATCCTCAATGAATATTCTTACATTCCAAGTCTTCTGGAGTATTTAACTTGAGTAGGAACTTTGTTCACTTCATGTTTGTGGGTTAATTAATTTTTGCAATTTGTGATTGATCTCTCTGGTTTATTTCCGCTAGATATTTTTAATTTGAGAAGTTAAAGATACCAATGATTTTATTTTTCGTTTATTCAATTATTGTGTGGGTAAATAAATAATAAATTGGGGATAAATTAAATTGGCATGAGAAAATAAATTTGGTTGGTATTAGAAATTTAACGATAAACATCTGGGAATCTGCCATCAATTTTAGTTTCAAGACATTTTTTTTCGACAACAAGCACTAAAACCAATTTGAGAGCAATGAACTCGACCATATTAATTGTATTTCTACCTATACCTACTTTGAACTTAAAACGTGATTATCTGATAAATAGGGAGATCACCATCATGCCCTTTTGGAGGGTCACCATGAGATGTGCTATCATAATAAGGCCTTACACCAGATTTCTCTATGGATTTAACCACCACTATCCTACGTTTTATGCAATGTTTTGAAAATCGCGATCGGAATTAAATCGGCGAGGGGAAAAAATCAGAAAAAATCGTAAAAATCGGTAAAAATCGGGAAAAAATCAGCACATACAAAAATATTCATTTTTTTTCAATTTTTTTAATATCTAAAGCATCCACATCATAAAATAAATGCATTGACACAAATATGAAAAAAAAACTAATATATAAGATGTGTAATATCATGTCTAGTGCTACATCACACATAAAACTGAATTCGGTCCTGAATACTAAGTCCTGAGTCTCAAGAGTCAACTCAGCCTCAAAATATCAACAAAAAATATAATAATGTATCTCATATCATGAGTCATAGTGTCATATACAAAGGAATGTCAATGCACCATATAACTTATGGTCCTATACTACTGATTTCCTCTGCCTCTCTTGCGAGAAAATACAACAGCTTTGCCTTTCCCTCTAGATGAAGACGCTGGCGGCACTGGCAATGGACTCTGTTGTGCTCTAGAAGTAGAAACTGAAGCACCAGAACGGAAACCTGAAGCACTAGGAGCTAAATGAGGCAGACCACGCCCTCTACTGGTAGCAGTGGTAGGTGGTGTCACATCCTCCTCCTGCTCCTCCTGCTCCTGCTGCTACTGCTCCTCCTCCTCGTCCTCCTCCCCCTCCACTACCTCCTGCTCTATCCAATCAGGGGCTGACTCTATGACAGGCCTCTCAGCCTCAACCTTCCATTTAGCAGTGGTGTCAATCGCATCTAAAGAGATGGCCTCCATATCAGGTGTCCTCTCAAGTTGTCTCACCCACAATCTAAGATTGTAGTAGACGTAAAGCATGTCATTGAGGCGCTGGGCCTCCAACCTGTACAAGGGTCATAAATTAATAAATTAAATATTTAAAAAAAAAATATTTAATGAATTCAAAAAATCAGTTGGAATATTTTAAGTTTTTTACCTGTTGCGCCTTTTGGTGTGTATTTTTTCAAATACACTCTAGTTGCGCTCGCATCCTGAAGCGCTACATGTTTGGCTGAGTATTCTAATGGCAAGTTTTTGGAGTTTTGGTAATCTGCCATCGTAGCTCCTCCACCATGCATCTACAAGTTACAAGTTACAACAAATAAGATAAACTTATAAAGTTACAAACATAAGAAAAATTTTAAAATAATGAAAATCTTACCTGGCATTTTAGCAGTCCTATCCTGGATAGCTGTGTCGAAGCTCAAGGTGCCACCTGCCATTCTGTATACCTCCATTTCTTTGGATATCTCTGCACGTTCTGATGGATTTGGCACCATCTTTTGAACACAACTGAAAAAGCCATCCATGACCTCAACATCAAATAGGAAACTACATGAGTAAGCAAATCCGGGGTTCAGGAAGATCCCTGCAGCATGAATGGGACGATAGAGTGTGTTGTTCCATTGGTCATCAATCACTTCCCATAAAAGAAGTTGTTTCTAAAACCCCTCATCACCCTTATCATCATAGTAGCTGCGAACAACTTCTTTGGCCCTATCCATGGCCTCATACAAGTAGCCCATTGCGGGCTTCTCTCCATCCACCAATCTAAGAACCTTTACCAAAGGTTCAGTAACGCTGCACACCTCTTCCACTCCAGCCCAGAAACTTTCCTGATATGACACCAACCTGCAGATGGCTTCTCCCTCTACTTTGCGGCTGATAGTCAAAGCACGCCACTCATCTGAAAGAAACATTCTCTTCAAATCCCACTTAGAATTCAAGAGGGATTGAAGAGATATAAAACTAGTGGCAAATCGTGTAATAGCAGGCCGCACCAACTCCTTGTTGGTGAATGTCCTCATCAAATGAAGCACAGATGCATGATTATATATAAATTTTGTGATGCTCTTTGATGATTCTACAATATCTTTGACAAAATCAATCTTTCCGATGTCCTCCAACATCAAATCAAGGCAATGTGCAACACAAGGTGTCCAAAATATGCTCGGATGCCTCTCCATAAGCATCTTGCCAGCAGAAACATAGTTTGCAGCGTTGTCCGTTATGATTTGGACAACATTTTGGGGCCCAACCTCCAGAATGAACACATCCAATAAATCACATAATAATCTTGCATCTTTGACATGTGCAGATGCATCAACAGATTTCATAAACATTGTCCCCTTGGGACAATTGACCAAGAAGTTAATAAGGGTCCTACCCCTTTGATCAGTCCAACCATCTGACATCAGAGTGCATCTTGTGACTTCCCATGATGCCCTTAACTCCTCCAATCTCTTGGTGCAGTCAACTTTCTCATTTTGCAGAATGCACCCTCTAAAGTCATCATATGAAGGGGCTTTGTATCCTGGGCCAACAACAGCGATAACATCAATCGTAGCCTGATAAAATGGATTGTTCCTGGCAACAGTGAAAGGAATATCACTCCAAAGAAACAGTTTGCCCAACAACCTATCAACTTCTTCCTTCTCCTTTTTTTTAATAAGGGAGGAGATAGATGGTTGTGCCCCGTGAGTGGTTCTAGGAGCAAAAAATGAGGAGGCAGCTACGGGGCTGCCTGTAGAAGAGGCTGATGCTGAAGAGCCACTACCACTCTCACGGTCAACTCTAAACCCTGATATTTGACTCTTCAGAGCTGCTTTGCTGAGTTTAGTGGTTTCTATTTCTCCCAATGAGTTCATGGCTCTTCTGATTATTTCTGGATTGGTGTTTGTGCAAGGGCCTACTTCATGCCTAGGAATTTGTGCCAAGTGGTATTTCAACCTGTATACCCCCCTGTCATGTGATGACCACATAATTTGCAAGTCAAGTTTGATCGGTCAAACCCCTGATCAGATTCACCAAATTCCCATAAAGGATCTAATTTCCTTGGCATGTTGGAAACTTTGAACTTTGAACGTTGAAATTTGAACCTAGGGCACAAGAAAAATTGCAAGTTAAAAAATAAAATAAAAAAATTACAATTTTACATACAACATTTTGATTTTTTTCACAAAAAAAAACTCTCAACTCAATGCAAAAATAATGGGAAAAAATACATGTTGAAACACAAGCAAAAATAATAGAAAGAAACTAAGAGCACAAGAAGAAATATAAAAAAAAAAATTTAACAAACAATTTTTTGCATTTTTGACCAAAATAAACAACCAAATGCAATCACAAATGATGAAAAATACATGGGTGATAGAAACCCATGGAAGAACAAGAAAAAAACAAAAAAAAAAGGGTCAAATTTGATGCCCATACCTGGAAAAAACGTTTTGCCGGAGACATTTGGTCCAAATTCGATTTTTGTTCGCTTGGCTTGCTAAAATCCTTCACTTTTGTCCACTCTTGCCCTTGTAGATCACTTATCTTCTTCCTTAGCTCTCCTAACAAAACCTGTCAATGCAAAAATGAGAAACAAAAACATCAATATCGCACTTAAAAGCTGCTGTTTTGGAAGCCCACGATTTTTTCCGTACGGATCGCGATTTTTTCCCGATTGGCGATTTTTTCAAAAAATCATGCAAAAAATTGCCGATTTAATCGTTTTCTTGAAAAAATAGCGATTTTATCGCGATGTTCAAACCACTGGTTTTATGTCTTTGATCTATTTGAAACTCCTTAGTATCTGAAACCTTGTGATGCACACTGAATGGTGGGAAGGTGTGTTAGGGGAGGTAGTGGGTGGTGTAATGTGGTGTTGGTTGTGCTTTATGTTTAAAATAGGCTGAGTTTCCAGCCCAACATATTCCCCGACGTAAAATAGTTGGTAAAGCATTGTATGTTTTAAAAACAATTATTAATATAATTTATAGAAAATAAAATAAAATATTGTAAACAATAGTAATCATAATTAATGATTAATTAACTAATAGTTAGTATTGAAGAGGCATGTTCTAAGGACATGACCGTTTGTGAAGGGGTACCTACGTAGCTATATAAGTTGGTCCTCACCCTCATTTGTAATAATCTCATCAATTTTTTATATACTCTTCAATATATATTTTTATCCTCAATGGATGTCTTCAAGTACCAAGTGTTTTGAAGATTATTGCAAAATACGAACTTTGTTTGTAACAACTATGATTGCCACACTACTTCTTAAGACATTCTTCCATAAAATGACCTCCCCATACGTTCCTTAGATCAATCAAATATTCAATTTTCTTCTATACAAAAAATATATATATTCACATGAAATAAGTAAATGATGAAGAGTCTCTTCACCAACCTTACAATGAGAATATCTGCTAGGACCTTGCCAAATTGTTTTTGGCATGTAGTCCTAAGCAGGAACCTTATATATGGGCACCGACCACATAAAGATGTTGGGTTCCATGGGATTTCAAGGCTTCCCAACAGCTTTAAATTACCACTCCAATTCAACCCTTTTCTTCTCACTAAGAACCTGATAACCAAATTTTGGAGTATAAGATTCCCCAGGAAGGTTTTTGAACCACATACATTCATCGTCTGATTCTTTAATCCTAACATGACTAGCCCTTAAAGAAAAATTATAACCTTCCTAGATCGTAGTTTCTTTGTTGATGAGCTCCAATTTGTTTGAAGTGAGCCATCTCTTCCGATGCCCAAATCAAATATTTTTCCGTGTTAGTTACATGGTATAAAATGTAGAAACATGTATCTCTTAGACAAAATCCATTGAATCTCAATGGCATCTCGGCTTCTCTAGTTGATTACTATCTCCCCAGAGTGCCTTACCCCATTCTGATTTTTCCTTGATGTGCTTGGCCATCTCTTGCCGACTAGATATGTACTAAATTAGGTTATCAGAGAAGACATCCACAAATTGTAAATCCACGTCCCCTAGACCTCACCTTCAACGAGCCTAGGCTTGAAGATGTCCTTCTATCTAGAGATCTTTTAAGAGCTGCGAGATAGCATCATCGAATCTTGTCCTTACATGCTCAGGTATTGGATGCACTCACTTAGGATCTCTTTGGGACAACTCTGGGTTGGTGGCCATTGACTTCAAAGGGAGACAAATCACCATATGCCACGATCTAATAATATTTTCTAAGTGCGTTGGAGATGGAGATGAACCTTTTTTTCGATGTCCTCTATACTATGAGATCAATGATGTCCTCTATACTATGAGATCAGAGGACTATAACACTACATCTTTAGGGACTTGAGGGGCTCCCTCTATACTTTCTTCCATTGCGGGGACCATAAATGGTTAGCCCACTTCATTAGGGAGATCTTTTTCTGCAGATCTCAGCTCCTAAATGGCGTGACCCACCCTGGGATGGCTAGGCCAATCAACTCATATTTCCTTGTTGATATGTCAGATTGGAGCAACAAAGGGTAGGCAGAGTTCTAGAGTGCACCATATTGTAGAATGCTGAGCCCTTGGGTTTCTCCTCTACCTCCCCCTTTGGGAGGCCAACAAATATTATTGAGAAGCACTAGTTTGTACATTAGGCCGCATGTTCTCAGAGAGTTAGAGAGATCAACTTGGTATAATTTCCCGAACCCTGCACCTAGTCTTTGGTTCACACTAATTATTAATTGAACTAATACACGACTAAGTTCCTAACCAAAAAATATTTAGCGGAATCAAAACTACTCGATCCGAATTACATCAACATAAATTGATTTCTACGCAATCTATAGTTCTTCATTAATAAATTAATCACAAAACTTATTTAGGCTCTTGCCTTAGGATAATGGTCCAACTGAGAAAATACAAATTACAAAATTGATCACCAACCTCATTGCACTCCCTTGAAACTAGCACGCTCATTGAGAAACCTCTCTCAATCTTGTGTTGTTGATTCTTAGCCTCAAGACTTAAGCTCAATTTATAACTTTCATAAGCTAAGATTGACAATGAAAATTAGATCGTAAACTTAACTGACGATAAATGACATTACTTTAGTTAACTATCCTATCTTTAGCTTTCTCTACTTTTACTCGTGTACAAGTCATAAATTTAGCTTGCTTTACATGCATATCTCATGCATGTCACATGCAACACATCAAAATGCATGCAACTCAATTGCACACTTTGGATGTCGCATGCAAGCACCTAAAGAGGAAAATCAAGGTCCTTCTAGTCAAGACACAAGACTAGAAGTACCTTCCGAGCTACAAAACTCAACACAACTACAAACGAATTTAGAGTAGAGAACCTCCTGCTCTTCAAACTATTTCCCAGACCTAGAGGAGTAGCCAAAGATACATTTGGAGTTCTTTCTTTCCACCTCGGATGCTAGGAGTATATCTCTAACATACATCCCCACTAAGATCATATAGTTGGACTCCCTGACAGCTCCGATGGACTTCGACAATGAACCAATGCCCTGGTTGGCCTCCTCACCACAGGCCATGATATTCAGGAGATTTTGGCAATTTCTTGAGTTGTCCACCTTTCTAGTCTTGGACAAACTCACATAGTGTTTTCTATCACAATCCCTTTTTTATGGTTTTATACATATCTTCTGATGTTATACTTATGTAGGTTTCTTTCTTTATATTACCTTCTGCATTTTCTAGGAGTTGTGCTTGCATTCCCACATTGTATTCATATCAGTCATAATTTTTAGTCTCATTGACCTACTTTTGCAGCCATCAATTGGACATTAATATAATTATCTTATCTTATCTTATCAGCTAGCTTGACTCTATTTCCAGCCCCATCTTTCTAAACCAACTAATTTCTCATTAACCAGAAAGGCAATACCATAGGTCCACAGGTTTCCATATGACAGAAGAGTTATAAAAAGTTTTAGTAGGGTATGTAACATGTTTCTTTGTAAAATGAGCACTGAAATTTCTTGGTTTAATGGTTTCTTTCAGTGAAGAATTTCGTCAAACATTTTATGAACATACTGTTGACGTAGTTTTCATACATTATTTGAGAGAGTAACATTAATTCAGACTAGATATCCACATGAGACACTTCAGCCCAACAATAAGTTTTTCATTAAAATCCAGAAAATGGATTAAAGTACACCCAACACTGATACACAGAGATTTCCAAATCTGAAACTGTATAAGTATATTGTAATATTCTAACTAGAAAATTTACAGTGAAATACTGAAACATGGTCTAGCTACAACACAACCATAACATGAAAAAATTGAACACAATGCATGAAGTAACAAATTAGAACTCCATAGGGCAGAAATAATGAATCTGAGCCATTTTATTAATAATAATGGGAATCTGAGTACAAGTGGAGATGGAAAGTGTGCACTTGGGCTTGCTATAGTAAGCAAGCAAATACCCTGGTGAAAATAACTGGAAGACTCCACCCAAAATGGCTTCTCCAAGCTGTGCGTTCAACCCAAAAATTTCTGCAATTGCTGCTGTAGGTGAACTGAGGTTTGGGGCCTCGAAACTCCTTCAAAACCTCTGCAAAATTAGGAGCAGGCTCCTTGATGCTAGTCCAACAAAACCCAAAAATACTTTGGGCTAATTCCAACTTCCTGGAATTACCCAATTTTGGTGCTATGCCCTCTTTCACTGGTTCTACGTCCTTTTTCACTGGTTCTATGTCCCCCACAAATCACTGCTGCTGTTTTAGCCTCAATTCCCCCCTCAATTGGCTGTAGAAGCCCCCTGCAAATTCTCCCGGAAGATAAGAGCGAAATTAAGATAAGAGTGAAATTCCTCCCTCAACTCCAACATAAACCAAGCTAGAATCTTCCCCACGAATTCTGCCCAGTAGAGCCCCTGCACAAGCCCTAGAAAAGAGGAGTTTGGTTCTCACGAAAGCAACAATCTTCAGCCCTGTAACTCTCCATAAAATTTGGTCCACGCTCCAGGGATTTTCTCCTAAATTCTCTGACTGGAATTCCCCTTGAAGGCCCCTCAACTCAATAGAACGACTTTTGTCACTGCGTCCTCCTGGAAGATCGAACTGGCTGAAGCAATAACTGAAAAGATCCACGAACGCCAGCATTCTCCTCCCCACTAAGCTCTGTAATTCTCTCCTAGGGTGGTACTCTAAGTCCACTGAAAGAGAGTTGGGAATTTCTCCTTGGAAACCCCTGTGCTCAATGCACAAGTTGACTTGGCTAAACAATGCAAGCAAACTCTCAAGTTAGATGCACAAACAAAGACCCACAAAAATGAGTTTGCTCTTGCCTTTTATAGCTTCTTCCATTTCTCATCCTTGTGGTCCCCACTAGTTTGAACCAATGTTGCACGACTCGTACGTGTATAAGACTCGTCTAGCTACTGAGTCAGTGACTCGTATAAGAGTCGGGAACGACCCATATAAGACTCGTCTAGCTATTAACTCAGTTAACCGTATAAGAATCGGGAACGACCCATATAAGACTCGTATACGACTCGACAAAATATAGAATTTAAAAAAAAAAAATATGATCTCCAAAAAAAAAAAAAAAAAAAAAAATATGAATTTTGAGTGGGTCCACGGGTCTTATGCGGGTCCTATGTGGGACACATGCAGGTCATCACGGGTTCAATACAAGTAGACGGGTTCTATGCAAGTTTGGACAAGTACGGGTAGAGACCGCGGGTCCTATGTGAGTGGCCTGTCTCGCCATAGAACCGCTCAAGACCTGCAAGTACTCGTGGGTCTCTTATAACACTGGTTCGAACTCCCTTGCGCGTTTTCTTCCTTGTGGGTCGAATTTCTTCCATGGGGTTCGAATTCCTTTTCGTGTTGCCCCCACAACCCACCAACTCTTTAATTTATCCAATTCTCCTAAGTTGGCTCCCTTTTTCCTTAGTAAAAATTAATTCCAAATCTCCTAACCCATTCTCCTAAGTTCAATTGCCAAAAATATTTGTTAGATAACAAAACTACAAAATTGGGAATTTACTTTAGTCAATTTATTTGTTGGGGATATGACAATCCTCTCCTCCCAAATTTTGCTTGTCCTTAAGCAACTGAAGTGCCGAATGCTGCAAAATCTGCTCTCTTTCCCACGTGACATCCTCTTCTGTTAAGTCCTTCCATCTCACCAGGTATTCCCTGATAGTTCTGCTCCTGAGTTTCCTTTCCCTGTTTTGCAAGATGGCCTCCGACGTCAAAACCAAGTTCCCCTCATCATCTGGAGGCGATAGCTCTGTTGTAGCTATCACCTGCTACCCCAAAGCCTTCTTCAAGCAAAAAACATGAAAGACGTTGTGCACCTTGCTTCTGAGTGGAAGCTCCAGCTCATACACTACCCCTCTCCTACCCTCCTGGTCACCCTGTATGGCCATAGAAATGACGCTTGAGTGTTTCAACTCCCTTCTATTTTAGCGTGGTTTTCTTATATGGCCGAAGTCTCAGGAACACTAAGTCCCCCACCTCAAACTGCCTCTATACTCTTCCCCTGTTTGCATATAACTTTTGCTAGTTTTGGGTAGTCTGCAAATTATCCTTGAGATCCCTAAGGATATCCTGGCTCTCCTGTATCTAATCCTTTGCCCCTGGGGCTCGTCTGTCTCCAAAGATCACATCAACAAAGGTTAGTGCATCATAACCATAAAGAGCACGAAAGGGTGTAAGGACTCATACCTATGGACATATGGTACGTGGTGTTGTAGCAGTACTCCCTGAGGTACAACCACTTCACCCACGCTCTCTGTTGCCGTCTGTTTGAGGATGGTATCTCCTACTGGGTGTAAGCTCACTGCCCACGAAACAGAATAACTCTTGCTAGAATCCACCCATGAATCTGTTGTCCTTGTCGCTGAAAATAGTCTTATGTATCCCATGCAGCTTGAACATCTCCCTAGAGAACAACTCAACTACTTGAAAAGCTGAGCACTTGGATGAAATGGCAAAGAAATGAGCGGACTTCCTCAACCTGTCCACCACCACAAAAATGCAATCTTGCCCTTGAACTGCTGGCAACCTTGTGATGAAATCCATTGATATACTGTCCCATTTCTGCTCGGGAATAGGAAGAGGTTGCAAAAGTCCTTTTGGATGAGTGTGTTCCCCTTTGTTCCTCTGGAAAGCATTGCACTCCCGTACATGCCTCAAGATGTCCTCCTTGAGCCCTTGCCATGTGAAGCGCTGTCTAATAGTCTTGTACGTCTTGAGGAACCAAAGGTGAATCATGTGTAGTTCTCAAGATATTCTCCCTCAATTGTGAGCCTAGCACTAAATAGATTCTATCCTTGTAGTAGATGACCTCATCCATCACCCTGTATCTGTCATCCCCATGAGTACCATCCAAGATCTCGCATGCATGTTGATTCTTGGAGTACTCCACCAATAATTGTGCCCTCCAATCTTGCGTGACATCCATCAAAGAGTGTCACGTGGCCTCTATGAAAGTGCATCAACCACTACATTCTGTTTTCCCTTGCCCACTAGGTACTACTTGAATGAACTTGGCCAACACAAGCATCACAACCAACATCTCTCTATCATAAATAAAGTATAATCGCTCGTCGGGTAGCAATTTCCTTCTCTCGAATGCTATAGGATGGTCTCCCTATGTCAATAATAAATATGACTCCAAATCTTTTCCTAGATGCATCACACTCCAACACAAAAGGCCGTGTGAAATTTGACAAATCCAAAACATGACAATTGCTCATCACCCTCCCTCTTGAGGCGCTCAAAGTCTCAAATGCCTCTTGTGCAACCTTTGTTCACTCAAATGCCCCTTTCTTCGTTAAATTTGTGAGGGGTGCTGTTAGCTGTGAGAACCCCTTCATGAACCTCTTGTAGTATGTGCAAACACCCAAGAATTCCCTCAGCTCGATCATTCCTGGGTGTGGGCCAGTGCAGGATGGTCCTGATCTTCTTTTTTCCCCATTATTTTCATCTCCAAAAACATAGGAAAATGATCCGACTCTCCACCATGCCCACTCATTGCCTAATCCTCACATCATCATTCATCAAAGCCTTAGAGAAAAGCAACATGTCCTCTCTTCTGGATATTCTATCAACCTCCACTCTCTTGTTTATAATTGTGCAGTGTGTTGATTTTTGGGTAGCATCGGATGTGCTTTAGCTCCAAAACTTTGTGGAGGGGCTAGAACACATGAGATCTCCAAGACCCAGAAATTGTTTGGAGAAATTCAACCCGGAGTGAAAGTTATTCAAATAATTAATTATTTTAAATGGAGCCTAAATTAAAACTTAGGGAATTTAAATAATTAAAGTGAATTAATTTAAACATGTGGGTGAGAAGCTTCTAAGTGACGAGGATCAAGTCTAATTTAATCTTATCTGTCGATTAGAGATTAGATCACAACCGTTGATTAATCAATAGGAAAAGTATAAAGGAAGGCTTGAGGGTTAGTGGGAGAACACACACAAAGTCTGAATGTAGAGATCGAATTCTTTTGACGGAGCAGTGCTCGGATGAAGATCAGATCTGAGTGATTCAGTGCAGCAGTGAGGGGCAAAAGCAGTTGTTGGGCAGATGACCAAGAGTACATAGCATAGAGGCAACAAAGACGCAGAGGAACCAATGCAGCCACCAGGATATGTGACGTAGACCCTAGAGAGGGTGATGCAGGCTCACGCAGGGGCGACAGAGTGGCTCCAAGGGACAGTCCAGAAATTATTGGAGATCGGGGTTTCTAAGCTGACAAGGCTGAAACTCGATTTTCTGAGAGGCAGATTAGCGCAGAGAAGGGGTGACACAATTTTCAGCTAGACCCACTCAAGCCTACGCATCTACTGCGCAGAGGAAGCTTGATCCAGATCAGCCAGAACTTGCAGAGTGAGGTAAAAATCATGATTTTATTTTTTTAATTTTTCTGCCAAGGATATTCTCTGTTGGGTGAGCCGGATTATGGCACCCTAGATGTACTCAGATTACTACTGCTTAATAATATAGACCCTCAAAAAATAAGTGTGTCCTTTGTCTGAATGCCTCATTCATTTTTTAGTCCATGATATGTATAGTTGTGTAGGATGCAGTGTATTTACATTACTATTTTCTGGATGTATTCAAAAAATAACTTGTTAAATTAATGAAAACAAGTAGGTAATGTAAATCAGATTTCTGCAGTAGGATTTCTGTAACATAGATTCAAAAATTTTCACATGGTATCAGAGCAGTTGCAGATCAAGTAGAGCTGAAACCATCAACGAAAGGACGAAGAAAATTTTGCTGCAGGAAAGCAGCCGTCCCAAGTGACATCGCTGAACCAGAAAGAGGCAGAGGAAGGGTGACGCAGTCACCAGAGGGGCTCACATAGAGCCTGCGTCAGCTAACTAGGGTAACGTTGTAGCTGCAGCAGTGGCAATGCAGTGTTCATTGGGCCAATGCAGAGGTTATGAGCCTCATTCATTCCGTTGTCGTGGCTGGAAGCGCAGTACAAGTTTCTTCTGGAGTTGCTGGTGGTACATTGTTTCTGTTGGTGCAGAACAATGTCTAGTGGGGCAGTGGCAAAGGAGAGGGAAACTTCTCCTTAGAAGACTTCTTGCCAAGAAGTCTAGATCCAATGTTGATCAACAACAAAGAGTCATCAGAGAGGAGTGTTTCGACATTAGTTGGCAGTAGGATTTCCGTAAAGGAAATCGATTTTCAGAGGGAGCTTGTTCCTTAGAGGGTTTCTAGCGCCAAAGAAACCCAAATCCGAGTTTTGATGGGGTAGCAGCAAAAGAGGGAGAAGAGAACCAGTTTGACATTTTCTTGTTGAGCAGAGATGGCCGCACATGGACTGAGGGATCAGGACAAGCTGGATGGAGCATCCAACTTTCTCATTTGGAAGGCCAGGATCCGACTAGTTTTGGATGAACATTGCTTCAAGGATCATGTATTGAATGCAGTTGCTGCCCCTGTTGATGTTGATCCTCTCAAGAAGTATGAAGAGGCTCAAGCAAAGACAAAACACATGATCATGGACGGAGTCAAGGATCATGTGATCCTACAGATTGCTAAGAAGAACACAACAAGGGAAATGCGGACTTCCTTGATGACGTTGTACCGGGGAACTTCCGTCCAACAGAAGATGTTGCTTGAGAATCAACTGAGATTATTTCAGATGTAGAAGGGAGAAGAGATCGACCCTTTCCTTATCAGATTGAAATCGATCCGAGATCAACTTGTTTCTGTAGGGGCTACACCAGATGAGGGTCTTATGGTCAAGACTGCCCTAAATGCAGTCTTTGAAGACTGGGAAAACTTTGTCTAAGGTATTTTGGGCAGAGCTAGTCTTCCAAACTGGGAGGAGATGTGGGCAGCTCTTCGACAGGAAGAGATCAGAAGGATGACCAAGGCCGGGAGCAGCAACATGGGGATCAAAATCAAGAAGGAGGAAGAGGAAGATGTGACTCTCGCATCTAAGGGATAACATGGGCAATAGAGAAGGAAGAAGAAGGACCTCTCGAAGGTCAAATGCTTCAGATGTGGAGAATTGGGACATTTCGTCACATAGTGCCCTTTGAAGAAGGGCAAAGAAGAATCTGACTCAAAGGCTGCTGCAACTAAGGATGATGAATATTGTGCCATGAGTGCTCATGTACCTTGAGAGAAGAGGTGAGTCGATATTGATATGTAGTTCTTTGAACTTCAGTGAGGGGCAAGATCCTTAAGGTGCCCAAACTCTTGGATCACATACGACTACGGAAGCCCTTAATGATAGTAGCATAATGACGGGTGTTAGTTGGTGCAAGGGATGTTGGAGCGATAGTGGCAGATCTAGAGTGTCGAAGTTTGAAGCAGCAGCAGCAACAACAACGCAGTGCACAATGGTGCAGTGCAGCAGCATCAAAGGGTCAACGCGGATTAGTAGCAGAGGTAGTTCTAGCATCGAGGTGCATGCAAAATGACCAATATGTCAGTTTTTGGGAGGTATTTCAGTTGCTTAACTCTCAACAGTTGAGTTGCAGTGAAACAATTAGCAGTGGCAGTGCTATGGGCACCATGATGCAGCATTTTGAGAGGGAGTTGCAGTACATATGTAGCAGTTGCCAGTGACAGCGGCAGAGTCATGGGCAACAGTATAGATAGCAGCAGCATAATGGATGAGGGGCAGCAGGCCGAGCATTAGCAGCGCAGAGGATTGATGTCGTGGATCAGGGTGATGCTTCTGGTGAAGAAGTATTGCTAAAGCACATTCCTCGCTAAGAGGGAGTGTTGATTTTTGGGTAGCATCGGATTTGCTCTAGCTCTGAAACTTTGTGGAGGTGCTAGAACTCATGAGATCTCCAATACCCAGAAATCGTTTGGAGAAATTCCACTCGAAGTGAAAGTTATTCAAATAATTAATTATTTTAAATGGAGCCTAAGTTAAAACTTAGGGAATTTAAATCAAGGTTGCGGGGAAGTTTCAAACCCCCTTCGTTCCCGTTTCCGAAACGCGCTCCGTGCGGGAGCATTTTGGAAACGCTCGGAAACGCGCTCCCGAAAACGCTTTCTGAGGGGAGCGTTTTCGGGAGCGCGTTTCCAAACCTGTTAAAACGCTCCTTGCCTTTTCGGGAGCATTTCAGGAAGCACTCGGGAGCAAACGCTCCCTGAGCGCTTCCGACGTTTAAAAAACGCTTCGGGAGCGTTTTTTAAATGCCGGAAGCGATCGGGGAGCGTTCGCTCTCGAATGCTCCCCAGAACAAAAAACGCTTCCCGTCGCGCTCAAATTTTTTTAAGTGAAAAATCGATTTGTTTATAATGGGAGGGGCAGCGAGTGGCACTTGATGACAATGAGAAGACTCCATGCCCAAGGATGAACCAGAAGACATTTGTACCATCAGATATCATCAGATATCATCATGTTCAACAGAGTTTTTAAACTCTACTTCTTCTTCTCATCATTTTCTTCTTCAGTCTTCAGATTCCGCAGCCCTGCGGGGATATTGTATAAATGTCACTAGCATGATGAATAAAGCCACGTAACAGGCCTAGGATGTCGGGACTCGATCAGCAAGCGAGTACACCTTGGAGTGTTTTTTTTACTTGGTTAATTATTCCTTCTTTTTAGCGGCGAATAATTTTCTAGGTTTTTTCACTCATTGCATTACCCCAAAGCCGGGGTGACGGTTTGAAGGTTGAGCCCCTAACGCATCTTAGTGTCTAGAGTCGATGTATATTACCATGCTAGGTCATCTCTGAAATTTCGCGGAATTTGACTAAGTCTAAGTAGGATTTTTTAATAATTAAAAATTCCCCGCAAAATGGGATTTTTTAATTAATTTCTATGTAATGATGTAATTAAGTGGCCTTAGGAAATGTCTGGGGCGTGTGACCAGTCGAAATTCATCCTCAGAAACCCAGCATTATCCTAGGACCCACTTTGAGGGTCAAAAAACGACTTATGGTCCCTCAAAAGCTGATTTTCCTAATGTCAGTGGAAAAAATTCAAAAAAAATTCAAAAAAATTCATAATTGGAAAAATTTGGAAAATTTTCCAAAGTCAAAATAAGTCAAAATTTTGACATGGCAGATTCAGTGAAGGTCAAGGGTGATGTAGCAGCAATGTGGGGCCCACCACATAAGATACAAGTCAAAGTTCCACGTTGAGTTCATAAGGCAACGTATGGTAAAGGTTCAGCTTTGATTTAAATATGAAAAGATTAAAGCATAAAGTTAGAAAAGGGAATTAAGGTGGAATACATTAATTAATTTATTCAACTTTAAGGGGGGACAAGAAAGGTGACATGGCAAACCTTGTCCCCCACTTTGTCATACGCATATCTCTTTGATCCAAAAGTGCAACGTACAACAGATTTTTGGCATGTATTGCTTATGACTTGGATGGCAAATTAAAAGGGGGACAAGATTGCCACATGGGACAGACTTTGTCTCCCACTTATCCCCACATGTTAGCACTCAAAAATCAACGCAGCAAAAGGAATTTCCACGCAGACTTGAGAAATCGTATTACAAAATATTTGATTGAGATTAAAGTGGAATATGTCTCCAACAATATTCACTACACTCCAAGTCAGCTTACACTTGTACGTTACAGCAGTTCGCTCCATCAAATACTCTCAACAAATTATTCTCAACGCTGCCAGTCACTCACAGCAAGCACGCATAAGCTAGTTTGATTAGATTTGAGATTGCAGATTTGTTGGGAATGCACTGGAGTTTACAACAGCTAATTAAGGAGTGGTCTCCTCATTCTAGCAGCGTTCAAACACTTGGACAGCAGTGAAGATACACACAGGTTTCCAAAAAAATCAGCGTTGATCTTCAAGGGAGCACACACAGCCAATCTTCACCACCTACAGCAGTTTGTTGGAAATCTACAGAAAGCAAGCAGCCACTTGTGCAAATTCGTTTTTTGCATTGGGATCATCTCTCTGGCCACTTGTCATTTAATTTTTCATTGGGATTTGCTCCCGTAGTTCTATTTAAATGAGCCTTGGGCTCTCATTGTAAGAGTGGGATTTTGAAGCTTATGCTTATTGTTATTATGCCGAAATTGTTATTGAGCTGAATAAAGAAAAGTCTTTGGGGTTACTAGCTTCTCTTGTGGTGCATTCTTTGGTTGATGAGGTATACTTGTTTCATTTGATATTGTTATTTATCGCAATCTAGTTGTTTTTCTTTGCATTTGCCTGAAGGCACTATTGTCTAGGGAGGGGAGATTTGTAGCTATCTCAGATCTCCTTTGGACTTGGTATGTTTTGCGCTCTTGTTGTAGCTTGTTATTTTCGATAAAATGATAAGCTCAACGTGGCCTCTATATGCCAAGTTTCTTTTGCACTAACAATTGGTTTGCAGAAATTTGTGTGTTCAAAGGACAGGTTGCCAAGTCCATTGGAGTGTGAAGACTTCTTCGGTTGGAATAAGTCAGCTCCAAGGATATCAAAGGTCTCACAAGTTGTTCAAGCCAACATCTCATAAGACATCAAGAGATTTATTTAAAAGGGGGTTTCATGAGCCTTTTGCTTCTATTCCATCTCTAAAAAAATTTCATATATTTCTTCTCTCATTTGTGCGCATATCTATTTTATCTAGCATTTGAGGCTAAGTTATTGGGTTTAAAACCTAATTCTCACTCACTAAATCAACTTTTTTCAAGCTGTTCTTAGTGAGGGAATTTGTAACACAAAGTGTATTTTATACTTGCATTGAGTTTCTAACTTTTTCCTTCGCATGCATGTGATTTCCTCTCACATATTTCAGCGATATTTCTTTTGCATGCTAACTGTTTTGCTTGTTTGCCTGTAGGTGTTCTTGGAAGCAATCTAAGTTTGAAGAAAGGGAGCTAAATCATAAGCTAAGGAACACTCTTTCGTTTGGAACCTCAAATCCAAGTTCCGCCTTATCACTTCACCTCTACTTCTAAAGCCTCATTCTTTTGAGGAATTGTAACCGCCATTCACCTCAAGGCTTTAAGCCTTTACTTTGTAAACATCTCACAAGTAATTTTTTTAAAATCTTACACTTGTAACTTTGGGAAAGAGCAAATTTAAAACGCATATTGTAAGCTCTTCCCAATCCCCTCATTTCTATAAGAGGGCCTCATTTTCATTAATAAAGAGCTAACTGTTCTTGAGGGAGCTTGGGAAGTTTTTTCCCATGGTATCTCACCTACTCATTTAGAGGGAGGAAATCTTCTTGAGTGGGTAACTTTCTTTTGCTTAGTTTTTCTTTTAATTTTCTCAAACTAAATCACTTGCATTCATCATTTCATTTGCTAATCTAATTTAGTTGCATGTGAGTAACTCATATTTTCATTTCATTAATTGCTTAGATCACATAGTCCTCTAAATTTCCTAGTTTGCAATCTCACTTGCCATCACTTACTTATGTTTTGTGATCTATTTCTCATTTGGATAAGTTTCACAATATATTACAAGTAAAGAAGCATAATACTTTCAATTTATGGCAACTTGAGTCATTGCTCTAACTATGAAGCATGTTTAATTGAATCATCTCCATCTTTTACATAGCACTTACAAACTCACTTTCATATCATTTAGGCACTTCACTTTTCATACTAGACTTGCATCTCTAAAATTTACCTCCAACTTAAGTTGGTTGAATAGAAGTTTTAGGGACCCTCTACCTCTATGGACTCCTCACTGTGAGATCCAAATATTTGGGCGAGGGTGAGGTCTGAGGATTAGAATTCAATTGTAACTTTGCTTTAGAACTAATTAATAAAATAAACCAAGAGCACTATCTCATCACATTTACTTGCAAAGTTCCCAAATTTTTGCTATATTGATAGTTTAAAAATTCCCATGCAAATATTATCTCAAGAAGCACTTTGGATGCAAGCATTTTATTTCTTTAAATTTTGCAACAAGTTTAATTCTATGGTACTTGGAAATTTGCTTCTACATACAAATTCATTGCATGTTGTCATTTTAATGATCATTATGCTTATGGATGATTGATATGTCTCGTTTCATTGGCAAATATCCTTATTTGGTGTTGCAAATTTAATTGCATATTGTGATCTTGGTCTAACACTTCCTTTGTGGGATTATTGTCATTATATCTTGAATTTCATTTTTGAGCAAGCATTTGTTATCTACTTTAAAGCACTGGTCTATATTTTGAACACGTCATTGAATATTGCTCATATACTTATATGCTTGTTTACATATTGGAAATCAAGTCATCTTTGATAAGTAATTCCTTCTAATCAATTCTCCTAGAAATCTCACATCTTTAACTTAGTTTTCCATTAGGGACCACCCCCCTTAGCTAACCTAGGAGATAGCTTAAACGGAGAGAGTTGGGAATAGGTGACAGCCCCTTCTCTGAGTTCCTTGCCACCAACCACACCTGTGGGGTTGAAGGCTTTTCCCACTAACTGTAGGTAGGTGTAGGCGGCAAGCGATTAACATTTTTTGGCGCCGTTGCCGGGGACAAGTCTTCTTGTGCCTGGGAAAACGACTAATTTTTAGTTTTGGCATATTTGAATTTTAGATTTAGATTCTTGCTCAAGTGGCGACTCCACTCAATCCTAATTTTGCAAGAGTCTCTACTAGGAGAAATTCAAGTGGTCTAGTTAGCCCCTCTCCTGATCCTGAAAGGGTTTTTAGAGAGAGGTTAAATAGACTTTCTCATAATAGAGCTCTTGCTATTCTTGGGCAAGAGGTTGTTTCTGACATTCATTTGTTGTTTCAAGGACAAGTTGAGCCTAACATCATGAATGATCTTTTTGCTCCTTGTAACTTTACTAACATTAATGGCTATCCTCACAATATCCCTGACAAGGCTATTGAAAAGTTGCCTTCTTTTCAAGGTAACAATGCCATTAGCGCTGCATCACATGTGAAGAACTTTAATGTTTGCATCTTTAAGTGGTGTAATGTTGCTAACTATGAGGATGTAAAGATGAGGCTTTTTGTTCTCTCTTTAGAAGAGGATGCTCTTGATTGGTTCACTGAGCAACCTGCAAACTCGTATGATTCTTTACAAGCGATTGTTAATGCTTTCATGGGAAAGTATGGAGAGAGAAGAGAGAATAGTCATTTGATCAATGCCATTATCACCATGAAGAAGAATGAGAATGAAACCATGGAGGAGTTTAACAAGAGATTCAATGAATTGGTTAAAAGCATGCCTACTACTGTTAAACCTCCTGATGAATTTCTCTTATGTTCCTATCTGGATTCTTTTGGTGTTGACACTGCTTATGAGTTGAGAAGAAAGGAGCCTACAACTTTGGGTGTAGCTCAAACTGAAGCCTTGAAAATGGAGAGGGCCAGAAAGTAATCAGGAAAATCTGAGATTCCTGGTTTCACTAGAGGGCCATCGAAATCAAATGATCCCAAAGGCAAGGCCAAGGAAGACACTACACATGATTCTATTAAGGAATTAACTCAACTCATCAAGAGCATGGAAGAAAATCACACTAAAGAAATGCAAGCCATGCAAAGTAGATTGGTGGCCATGGAAAGATCGCAAGTGCAAAGATTCCAACCTAGGCCAAATAATGGATGGCAAAAGAATAAAGGCCCTCAACAAGATTATAGGCCTCCAAATCCATTGGAATCCACCAACATGGTAGATCAGATTCCCCCTTTTTGTAGGCCATGTAATGAGTTCCATGAAGAAGCCACATGCCCATATGTAAAGAGAATTATGGAAGATAGCATGTTGGGAGAAGAACATGTAGGAACTAGTGGTCAAATCAATATGTTCTCCATGGAAGATCAAGTATATACCATTGAAAGTAATCAAGAGATTAACCATAGTCCTGATAATCTTGGGGTCGACAATATGATTGCAAATCTTGACAAAGTCACTAAGATTTTTGGGGAAAAGCCTACATCTGGACAAATTCTTGCTATGGCAAAACAGAAAGGGATGACTTATCAGAGAAGGGATATTCAAGACCGAAATAATCACAGAAATTTTTCTCCTCCTACTTCAGAATTAAATTTTGACTTGGGCAATTGGGTGAATAATGCAAAGGTTTCTATCCCAGTGATAGAGCTTTTAAAGATACCATCTCAAAGGGCCAAGTTACTAAGTGTAATTGAAGTTACTCAAAGAGAAGAAAAGCCTAATAATGAACAAGAAGATGAAGAAATTGTATTGAAAAGTATGAACTGTTATGTGGGGAACGAAGATCATCTACCATTTTATGTTTCTTTGATATTGAATGACAGTCTTTACACAATTGCATGTTTGATTCAGGGGCTTCATCAAATGTCATGACCAAGAAAGTCATGGAGCAACTGAATTTAAAGGTATCTAGGCCCTATCACAACATATGTTCAATGGATTCTAAAAGAATTGAAGTGTGTGGGATAATTAAAGATTTACAGGTTTTCCTAGCTGCATACCCAGACAAAATAATGATTATGGATATTGTTGTGATAGATGTTCCTGATTCATGGGGAATGCTCCTATCAAGAAAATGGGCATCAGATTTAGGTGGTAGCCTTCAAATGGATTTATCATATGCCACCATCCCCATGCCAGATAATAACTTTGTTAGACTTGATCGGGAGTTAGAGAAAAGATATCATGTTGAGGATCCAAGAAGACCCAACAATGAGATTATCTATAGATCATGCCAGACAGGGAGTGATGTTGTGTTGACAAATTTTCTTCCCCCCTTAACAGAACGGATTCAAAATGAAGAGATTAGGCATAGCTCAAAAGGCTTGGGTACTTCAAATCTTCCATCAGAGCATTTTCAAGACACAGTTGTAGGATTAACAGTAATTGCATCATCATCGCCATCCCAACTAACCAAGAAGAAAAGAAAAAAACGAAAAAAGAAAAATGATATAAAAAATGAATCACCAATTTTGAGCAGGATCAAACCTCAACGCATCAAAAGTCGAAAAAGGAAAAGGAAGAGGTTTGGTGTATCTGATGGCCACAAACAGGTTAACAGTGGGGCAAGTCATAGTCCTAAGATAGTCAGAATTGGACAAGGCACATCAGAGAAAGAGCCTATGGATTTGCCTGTGAGTAGGCAGGTTCTCAAGATGGATTTCACCGAAGACATTTGATGCCATGAGGCATCCTGTGTATCATATTCCTAACCCTATCCTTTGTAAATTTTGTTTAAGTAGTTTTATTTCATGAATAAATTGTTATTTATGTTTCCTAGAATAAATTTCCATTTCTGTACTTGATTTTATTTGATGTTATTTTGAATGGATACTACGAATATATATCTTTTGTTGGTGGATGCAGATTCCAGGTTCTTGCACACTATCACTTCATATCTAGCATTCATCCCCATATGGAGCCAAATGTTGACCACTGGAGTGGCGCCTGATGATAATGTGAAGACTCCATGCCCAAGGATGAACCAGAAGATACTTATGCCATCATATATCATCAAATATCATCAGTTCAACAGAGTTTTTAAACTCTACTTCTTCTTCTTCTCATTTTCTTCTTCAGTCTTCAAATTTCGCAGCCCTTCGGGGATATTGTATAAATGTCACTAGCATGATGAATAAAGCCATGTAACAGGCCTAGGATGTTGGGACTCGATCAGCAAGCGAGTACACCTTGGAGTGTTTGTTTTACTTGGTTAATTATTCCTTCTTTTTAATGGCAAATAATTTTCTAGGTTTTTTCACTCATTGCATTACCCCAAAGCCGGGGTGACGGCTTAAAGGTTGAGACCCTAACACATCTTAGTGTCTAGAGTCAATGTATATTACCATGCTAGGTCATCTCTGAAATTTCGCAGAATTTGACTAGGTGTAATTAGGATTTTTTAATAATTAAAAATTTCCCGCAAACGGGATATTTTAATTATTTTCTATGTAATGATATAAATAAGTGGCCTTAGGAAATGTCTAGAGCGTGTGACTACTCGAAAATCATCCTCAGAGACCCAGCATTATCCTAGGACCCACTTCAAGGGTCAAAAAATGACTTATGGTCCCTCAAAAGCCGACTTTCCTAACGTCAGTGGCAAAAAATGAAAAAAAATTAATAATTGGAAATTTAGAAAATTTTCCAAAGTCAAAATAAGTGAAATTTTGACATGGCAATTATGTAGAGAGGTAAAGGATGATGTGGCAGCCATGTGGGACCCACCACATAAGGTACAACTCAAGTCAAAGGTTGGTCAAAAGGAGGTCAACAGTTCCATGTTGAGTTCATGAGGCACAACAAAGTATTTGAGGTTCCAAAGTTAATTTAATTTAAACATGGTTGAATTAAAGTGAATTGGCATACAAAATAAAAGAAATCAATAAAAAATGGTTGAGTGGGGGACAATGTGAATGACATGGCAGCCACATTGGAAAATTAGTGGACCAAGTCAATCGCAACAGCGAAAAGGTCCTGAATTATCCACTCAACACATAAAAAGCATTTGTAAAAAATGTTTCATGGATATGATAGTTAAAGGGGGACAAGACTGCCACATGGGACAGACTTTGTCTCCCACTTGTCCCCACATGTTGGCACTCAGAAATCAATGCAGCAAAGGAAAACAATTCAACGCAGCCAGAAAAGGGAGTTTCCACGCAGACTTGAGAAATTATCGTATTACAAAATATTTGATTGAGATTAAACCTTACACTTGTATGCTACAGCAGTTCGGTTCATCAAATACTCTCAACAAATTATTCTCAACGCTGCCAGTCACTTACAGCAAGCATGCAAAGCTAGTTTGATTAAATTTGAAGTGGCAGATTTGTTGGGAATGCACTGGAGTTTACAGCGGCTAATTAAGGAGTGGTCTCCCCATTCCAGCAGCGTTCAAACACTTGGACAACAGTGAAGATACACACAGGTTTCCAAAGGATGAACGTTGATTCTCAAGGGAAATATGTCTCAAATTTCTCAAGTTAACACATCAGTTCAACTAAGATTTGCAAGGGATATGTCTCTTTTTACTCCAAGTTTTTTTTTACATAGCTCACTCTACTTCAAGATAAAGAGTACGCTGCCACTAGAGAAGAATTAGTGCTAATTCTCAAGAAGGAAAACATAGGCCAGCAAGGCCCTATTGGCTGCCAGCGACAGGATTGCACACCAATCATATCAGCCACTTGAAAATTCGTTTTTGCATTGGGATTATTTTAACCTCTCCACTTGTCATGAGGTTCCTCATTAAGATCTTCTCCAGTGTTTGTATAAATTGAGCCTTGGGCTCTCATTGTAACAATGGTTTTTTGAAGCTTGTGCTTATTGTTACTATGCCGAAATTGTTATTGAACTGAATAAAGGAAAGTCTTTGGGGTTACTAGCTTCTCCTGTGGTGCATTCTTTAGTTGATGAGGTATACTTGTTTCATTTGATGTTGTTATTTATTTACTTCACATTGCAATCTAGTTGGTTTTTTTTGCATTTGCCTGAAGGCACTATTGTCTAGGGAGGGGAGATTTGTAGCTATCTCAGATCTCCTTTGGACTTGGTATATTTTGTGCTCTTGTTGTAGCTTGTTATTTTCGGTGGAATGACAAGCTCAACGTGACCTCTATATGCCAAGTTTCTTTGCACTAACAATTGGTCTGCAGAAATTTGTGTGTTCAAAGGACAGGTTGCCAAGTCTATTGGAGTGTGAAGACTTCTTCGGTTCGAATAAGTCAGCTCCAAGGATATCAAAGATCCCACAAGTTGTTCAAGCCAAGAATCTCATAAGACATCAAAAGATTTATCTAAAAGGGGGTTTCATGAGCCCTTTGCTTCTATTCCATCTCTAAAAAAATATATATTTTATTCTCTCATTTGTGCACATATCTATTTTATCTAGCATTTGAGGCTAAGTTGTTGGATTTAAATCCCAATTTTCACTCACTAAATCAACTCTTTCAAGCTGATCTTAGTGAGGGAATTTGTAATATAAAGTGTATTTTATAATTTCATTGAGTTTCTAACTTTTTCCTTCGCATGCATGTGATTTCCTCTCACATATTTCAGCACTGTTTCTTTGGCATGCTAACTCTTTTGTTTGTTTGCTTATAGGTGTTCTTAGAAGCAATCTAAGTTTGAAGAAAGGGAATTAAAGCATAGGCTAAGGAACACTCTTCCATTTGGAACCTCATATCCAAGTTCCGCCTTATCACTTCACCTCTACGTCTAAAGCCTCATTCTTTGGAGGAATTGTAACCACCATTCACCTCAAGGCTTTAAGCCTTTATTTTGTAAACATCTCACAAGTAAATATTTAAAATCTTACACTTGTAACTTTGGGAAAGAGTAAATTTAAAATGCATATTGTAAGCTCTTCCCAAGTCCCTCATTTCTATGAGAGGGCCTCACTTTCATTAATAAAGAGCTGACTTTTCTTGAGGGAGCTTGGGAAGTTTTTCCCATGGTATCTCACCTACTCATTTAGAGGGAGGAAATCTTCTTGAGTGGTTAACTTTCTTTTGCCTAGTTTTTTTTAATTTTCTCAACTAAATCACTTGCATTCATCATTTCATTTGCTAATCTAATCTAGTTGCATGTGAATAACTCATATTTTCATTTCATTAATTGCTTAGATCACATAGTCCTTTAAATTTCCTAATTTGCAATCTCATTTGCCATCACTTACTTATGTTTTGTGATCTATTTCTCATTTGGATAAGTTTCACAATATACTACAAGTAAAGAAGCATAACATTTTCAATTTATGGCAACTTGAGTTATTGTTCTAACTATGAAGCATATTTAATTGAATCATCTTCATCTTTTACACAGCACTTGCAAACTCATTTCCATATCATTTAGGCATTTCACTTTGCATGCTAGACTTGCGTCTCTAAAAATTAACCTCCAACTTAAGTTGGTTGTATAGACATTAGGGACCCTCCACCCCTATGGACTCCTCATTGTGAGATCCGAATTTCGGGCGAGAGTGAGGTCTGGGGACAGGAGTTCAATTGTAACATTGCTTTAGAACTAATTAATAAAATAAACCAAGAGCACTATCTCATCACATTTACATTGCAAAGTTCCCAAATTTTCTTTTGCTATCTTGACGGTCTAAAGATTCACGTGCAAATATCATCTCAAGAAACACTTTGGATGCAAGCATTTTAATTCCTTAAATTTTGCAACAAGCTTAATTCTATGGTACTTGGAAATTTGCTTCTACATACTACTTCATTGCATGTTGTCATTTTAATGATCATTATGCTTATGGATGATTGATATATCTCGTTTCATTGGCAAATACCCTCATTTGGTGTTGCAAATTTAATTTCATATTGTGATCTTGGTCTAACACTTCCTTTGTGAGATTATTGTCATTATATCTTGAATTTCATTTTTGAGCAAGCATTTGTGATCTACTTTAAAGCACTGGTCTATATTTTGAACACGTCATTGAATATTGCTCATATACTTATATGCTTGTTTACATATTGGAAATCGAGTCATCTTTGATAAGTAATTCCTTCTAATCAATTCTCCTAGAAATCTCACATCTTTAACTTAGTTTTCCTTTAGGGACCACCCCCCTTAGCTAACTTAGGAGATAGCTTAAACGGAGAGAGTTGGGAATAGGTGACAGCCCCTTCTCTGAGTTCCTTGCCACCAACCACACCTGTGGGGTTGAAGGCTTTTCCCACTAACTGTAGGTAGGTGTAGGCGGCAAGCGATAACATTTTTTGGCACCATTGTCGGGGACAAGTCTTCTTGTGCCTGGGAAAATGACTAACTTTTAGTTTTGGCATTTTTTGAATTTTAGATTTAGATTCTTGCTCAAGTGGCGACTCCACTCAATCCTAATTTTGCAAGAGTTTCTACTAGGAGAAATTCAAGTGGTCTAGTTAGCCCCTCTCCTGATCCTGAAAGGGTTTTTAGAGAGAGGTTAAATAGACTTTCTCATAATAGAGCTCTTGCTAGTCTTGGGCAAGAGGCTATTTCTGACATTCATTTGTTGTTTCAAGGACAAGTTGAGCCTAACATCATGAATGATCTTTTTGCTCCTTGTAACTTTAATAACATTAATGGCTATCCTCACAATATCCCTGACAAGGCTATTGAAAAGTTGCCTTCTTTTCAAGGTAACAATGCCATTAGCGCTGCATCACATGTGAAGAACTTTAATGTTTGCATCTTTAAGTGGTGTAACGTTGCTAACTATGAGGATGTAAAGATGAGGCTTTTCGTTCTCTCTTTGGAAGAGGATGCTCTTGATTGGTTCACTGAGCAACCTGCTAGCTCGTATGATTCTTTACAAGCGATTGTTAATGCTTTCATGGGAAAGTATGGAGAGAGAAGAGAGAATAGTCATTTGATCAATGCCATTATCACCATGAAGAAGAATGAGAATGAAACCATGGAGGAGTTTAACAAGAGATTCAATGAATTGGTTAAAAGCATGCCTACCACTGTTAAACCTCCTGATGAATTTCTCTTATGTTCCTATCTGGATTCTTTTGGTGTTGACACTGCTTATGAATTGAGAAGAAAGGAGCCTACAACTTTGGGTGTAGCTCAAATTGAAGCCTTGAAAATGGAGAGGGCCAGAAAGCAATCAGGAAAATCTGAGATTCCTGGTTTCACTAGAGGGCCATCGAAATCGAATGATTCCAAAGGCAAGGCCAAGGAAGAGGCTACCCATGATCCTATTAAGGAATTAACTCAACTTATCAAGAGCATGGAAGCAAATCACACTAAAGAAATGCAAGCCATGCAAAATAGGTTGGTGGCCATAGAAAGATCGCAAGTGCAAAGATTCCAACCTAGGCCAAATAATGGATGGCAAAAGAATAAAGGCCCTCAACAAGATTATATGCCTCCAAATCCATTGGAATCCACCAACATGGTAGATCAGATTCCCCCTTTTTGTAGGCCATGTAATGAGTTCCATGAAGAAGCCACATGCCCATATGTAAAGAGAATTATGGAAGGTAGCATGTTGGGAGAAGAACATGTAGGAACTAGTGGTCAAATCAATATGTTCTCCATGGAAGATCAAATATATACCATTGAAAGTAATCAAAAGATTGACCATAGTCCTAATAATCTTGGGGTTGACAATATGACTGCAAATTTTGAAAAAGTCACTAAGATTTTTGGGGAAAAGCCTACATCTAGACAAATTCTTGCTATGGCAAAACACAAAGGGATGACTTATCAGAGAAGGGATATTCAAGACCGGAATAATCACAGAAATTTTTCTCCTCCTACTTCAGAATTAAATTTTGACTTGGGAAATTGGGTGAATAATGCAAAGGTTTCTATCCCAGTAACAGAGCTTTTAAAGATACCATCTCAAAGGGCCAAGTTACTAAGTGCAATTGAAGTTACTCAAAGGGAAGAAAAGCCTAATAATGAACCAGAAGATGAAGAAATTGTATTGAAAAGTATGAATTGTTATGTGGGGAATGAAGATCATTTGCCATTTTATGTTTCTTTGATAGTGAATGATCGTCTTTTACACAATTGTATGCTTGATTCAGGGGCTTCATCAAATGTCATGACCAAGAAAGTCATGGAGCAACTGAATTTAAGGGT